>MU530557.1:4818872-4853168 GCA_024362625.1 Silurus asotus
CGGAGTGAGGAAAATAAGTATTTGAACACCCTGCTATTTTGCCAGTTTTCCAAGTTAGAAATCCAGAAATCACAATATATGATTTTTTAACTATTTATTTGTATGATACAGCCCAAATAAGTATTTGAACAGCTGAGAAAGTCAATGTAGTTTTTCCACAGGTTTGCACACACTGCAGGAGGGATTTTGGCCCACTCCTCCACAGTTCTTGGAATGGTACTCATCATTCTTCTTCCTCTTAGTGTATTACCAACAGTAACCTTGGAAACGGTGGTTTCAGCTCTTTTCAGGTCATTGACCAGCTCCTCCTGTGTAGTTCTGGGCTGATTTCTCACCTTCTTTAGGATCATTGAGACCCCACGAGGTGAGATCTTGATAGACAGGTGTTCAAATACTTATTTGCAAATGTATATATATATATATATATATATGTGTGTGTGTGTGTGTGTGTGTGTGTGTGTGTATATGTATGTATATATGTATATATACATATACATACATATATACATAAAATATATATATATATATATATATATATGATGACGACGACAACTGCAGCAAATCTCAGAGTTGGGAAAAGCAGAAATAAAAGGCTTAAAAAGGAAAATAGAATAGAAATATGAAAAACATTAATTCAAAAATAAAAATATTTATTAGTTTTAAGGACACTACAAATTGGCACATTTAATGTATAAACATTTGTATACAGATATTAATCTATTCATTCAACAGAATACGAATATAGGTAGAATATAGATGGATACAGGTAAAAAATAAAGAAATAAAGAAAACAAACCCTGAATAAGGATCTCAGACTCATGAATCCTGTCTTTTTTTTTTTTTTTTCCATCAAAGCACAAACGTTACATAAAGTTTCTACAGTGGGTTTTAGCATCTCTCAAAAACTTTGTAGAGGTCAGGAAGGTTCGCTATCTGGAGGATGCTGCCATCTTCACTAAAGTGTTTAGGCGGGCTAAGAGAGCGCAATGCTTTGAAGAGAATGTGTTCAACCTTCCACAGCCAGCTCTTCTCTGCCTCCTACAAGAATATGTAATTTAACATCAATGCTCCTTATTTATGAAACATGTACAGAAATAAGCACAAATTTGACATAGCAACAACCTACATCTGATTGATAAAATTTGCAGACTGATATAAAAAAAGGCAGCTTTTTTAGTACAGTTGATTAATGATCTAAGCCTGATCTGCACAGATGCAACGTCACACATTTATCAAATCTACCATACCAGCACATGAAACAAGGCCTAATGTATTTAGTTGATGGCCAATAAAGGGAAAAATATTTAACACTTATACAAGATCAGCCCAAAATAATAAGAGATTTGTTCATGAGATCTCTAGAAAAAGTTTCTTTTGAAGCAACCAAAATGGCATTAAAGGTCTGCCCAAAATGAAAACTATGATTAAAATTAAGAGAAATGCAATCTGCTTACTGTTTCTTTCTCCAATATGTACTCTTTTCTTACGGAGTAGAAATAACTGCACTCTTTACTGAAGTCACGAAAACAATCCTTCTCACTGTCCCAATTCACCTTAATTACAAAAATAAAAGTTTTTGTTTACAACAATGGTGTATTTTCACATTTACTTGTTGATAAGTCATTTTAACAAGTAGCTCTGACCTCTGTGGCTAAGCGCAGGATGAACAATGGCAGACCCTCCATTGCAGGACTATAGTTATCCAGCAAATGTGGAAGACCAGTCAGATTCCCGTCCTGAAAATGAAATAAAGGTGATAACAGGATCACAAGACAATGTCTACACTTTTTACGCAGTCTCCTACCCATACCAAACGAGGACTTTTTAGTTAATTTTTTTTTTAGTTTCCAATGGAACCAAATTAGAAAATGCACATTAACCACCTAACAAAAAATCTATTTAAATAAATTAAAAACTCAGATTTGTCTTCAATTGGATTCAATGTTTTTTATTTGCTCTAAATGCTTTAATTGACCGAGACAAATGAAAATTGATACTTAAAATAGTACAAAGCCAAAGTATTTTTAATACAGATGGCAACCTGCATATAAAGTCTACCCTAATTTATAAACTAATTTACTTATGGAAAACACCACTGGTGCCAAACTTACGAAAAAAAAAATGCTGTTTACAGCAGATCATTGCGATTAAAACCTTTTAACATTTTAGTTGTGTCCAGTCATTTCTACAATGTGTAATTTCTGCAAGGTGCTATACTCTGTATTAATATTGTGTTAGCCTCATTGCAAAAAATGTTATCAGCAAACACTGTTGTGGCTTCAATTACATTTAGCTAGCAATAGTTGAGAAGTCATTTACTGCTAGCAAGTCATTTGCTAAGCATTTAATGCTAGGTTTGCAGGCTGGTAAAAGATAAATCCAGATCCAAACATTGTTACATATGGTACTCCCAATAATATATATTCAAGTCAAGATTTATAAATATGACTTTATAACACTGCTTAAGAGTCCAATCACTCACTGTATAATCTTTCAGTTTGTGCTCTATACACATTTTGCATCTAACTTTAAAACTTTAACTAATCAACATAAAAAAAAATATTTTGTTGTGTGACCCAGAAGATACAGTGAAAATGTAAACAAAGAAAAAAGTTTTAAATCAACATGAAACTGAAACATCAATATTTGAAACAAGAATATTTGAATATTTATCAGAACTATATATGTAGAAAAGGGAAGATATGTAGAAAAGAATATTGGGGAAAAAAACCCCAAATGAAACTCTTACCATGTCTATCTTCACAGAGAAATAGTCTTCTAACATTTCAGCTTTTTTTTTCAAGAAATCTACTATATACTGGGCCAGCCCTTCTTTAGGCCCATCCTCCTCTGTCCAGCCACTTTCCTCACAGTCCAGTGCCAAGATGGCTAAATCATACAGGGGGGCTGGATTCTGTAATAAACATAGCTTGCATCAATACTTTTCTACTTTTCTTTTTCCTCCAGGAGGAAAAACACTTTAATGGACACAAATAGTGACTTAGAAACCTCAAAATCAGTAAATCACCATACTAGATAAAACGTTTTTTTTTTTTTTGTGAGTTTCATAAAATAACATCAGTCACAACTGATTATTTAATTTTAAATTGCTAAAATTGATAAGTAAAAGTAAGTGAAAATTTTGAATTTTACTTATATCAATTTTAGCAGTTTAAAATTAAATAATCAGTTGTGACTGATGTTATTTTATGAAACTCACAAAAAAAAAGTTATTCGTCACAACAATACAATTTAAAAGTTTCCTTATCATGTGCAAAAACAGATTTGTAAAAAAAATATTAATCCACAGTCATACATAATATCCATAGTTCCATTAATTACAAAAAAGTTTGAGATTAAGTAACAGTCACAAATACAATAAAACAAAAAATTTAAGACAAGAAAGAACAGAAACAGAAAGAAGAATACAGCAGTTTAGATTATATATTAAATGCTAGAAATTATAGAAATAGATTATATAACACACGTTATATAAAAAATTTTTTTTTTGGTGATATCCTTCTAAAGAAGGCCTTTAATGAGATTAAAAACTTGCACTAAAAGTGGGACAGTCCAAAAAAAAAAACAAAGGGGACAGAACATACACAGGGCTGGGTCTTCACCAGAATCAGTTATCGTCGTCTTCTTTCAGCTGCTTCTAATAGGAGTTTGTCACAGCAGATGAATCAGTCTCCATAACCCTGTCCTCTACATATGCCTCTTTCAAACCAACTACCATATTTTCCGGACTAAAAGCCGCTACTTATTTCCCACGCTTTGTAAACAATGAAGCGGATAATATATTGATTTTTCCCGTAACATTAGACCAATGAAATTGCCGAACGGGTAAAAGTGAACCGATGAAATTCTTTATATCAAATCGGGTGCGCTCAATCAGGCCGCACCACATCATTAATATGGATGCGGTTCCTCTGACGTTTGACCTGCCGCTCACTCGGACTGTCTACAGGAAAAGCAAATCATTCGTCACGCTGAAAACAACCGGGCATGAAAAACGCACTTCACCTGTGTTCTAAGCTGCACGGCATCGGGAGAAAAGCTTCACAGATGGAGATTTTTAAATGCACGACGATCCCAAAAGATAAACTCCCGAGAAAAGTAGTTGTAAAAAGAAGAAGACAGTAAACAAAGACTTTCTTGGTAGGCTACTGTTTAGATACAAGCCGTGTAATAGTCACTGTCCTTTGTTAAAGCCTGTGTAAAGTTCATTAGTTTCAATGTAGGCACCTGCGGCTTATTTATGTTTAAAACAAAAATCTTTTTCAAATTCAGTCGGTGCAGCTTATATTTGGGTGCGCTTAATAGTCCGGAAATTAAGGTACCTGCATGTCTTCCCTCACCACATCTATAAACAACCTCCTTGGCCTTAATCTTTTCCTCCATCCTGGCTGCTCCATCCTAAGCATTCTCCTACTGATATACTCCATGTCCCTCCTCTGCACATGTCCAAATGATCTCAATCTAACTTTCCTCACTGTGTCTCCAAAATGTCCTACATGCACTGTTTCTCTAATAAACTCGCTTCTTAACATGTCCATCCTCGTCATTCCTAATGAAAAGCTCAACATCTTCAGCTCTGCTACCTTCAGCTCCACCTCCTGTCTTTTACTCAATGCCACTAGGGTTAGGGTCTCTGAACCATACAGTCCTATAAACTTTCTCTTTCACTCTTGCAGATACCCTTCTATTGCAAATCACTCCTGCCACTCTTTTCCGCACACTCCAACCTGCCTGCACTCTTTTCTTCACTTCTCTTACAAACTCTCCATTACTTTGCACTGTTGACCCCAGGTACTTAAACTTCTCTACCTTCACCACCTCTTTTCCCTGCAACCGCACCAGTCCACTGCCCTTCTTCTTATTCACACACATGTACTTTGTCCTACTCCTACTGACTTTCATTCCATTTCTCTCAAGCACATACCTCCACCTCTCCAGGCTCTTCTCAACCTGTTCCCTACTATCATAGTCCATGGAGACTCCTGTCTGACCTCGTCTGTCAAACTGTCCACCACCCACAACCCAGCGGTACCGGACTACGCTATCCAGCCGGCCGAGTTTTTCTCGGTTTACCGCATGGACAGAACACTGGAGTCGGGAAGTCAAGAGGAGGTGGAGTGTGTCTGATGGTGAACAACCAGTGGTGCGACAGCGCAAGCATCGTTCCTGTTTTATGCTTCTGCACACCAAACCTGGAACTACTGACCATCAAATGTCAGCCCTTTTATCTACCTGAGGAATTCAGCTCGGTCATAGTCAGTGCCGTTTATATCCCACCTCAAGCGGACACTGACACTGCAGTATAGGACTTACACAAGACAATAACTCTTCACCAAACACAGCATCGGTACGCTGCTGTGTTCATCGGGAATCTTCTCCTGAATGTCAGCAAGACTAAGGAGTTGATTGTGGACTTTAGCACTGAGCAGGAGCGGTCATACCAACCGCTAAACATCAACGGGACCCCAGTGGACAGAGTGGACAGTTTCCGGTACCTAGGTGTTCACATCACACAGGACCGGTCTTGGTCCTGTCACAGCAACACCATGGGGAAGATTGCCCGGCAGCATCTGTACCATCTGAGACGCTTAAGGGACTGTAAACTTCCCTCTCAGGTGCTAAAGACTTTCTACACCTGCACCATTGAGAGCATTTTAACGAGTAGCATCACTTCCTGGTTCGGGAAAAGCACCATGCAGGACATGTGAGCCGTGCAGAGGGTGGTGCTTTTAGCTGAACGTACCATCCACACTGAGCTCCCTAACCTGCAGGACATCTACAGCACGCGGTGCCAGACCAGAGCCAGAAAGATTATGAAGGGCCTCAGCCATCCCAATAATGGACTCTTTTCTCTGTTGCGGTCAGGGAAACGCTTAAAACTCTGGACTCGCACAGCACAGTGCACTTTATATTTTATGATTTGATTTGACCTTCTCTATACTTCTCCATCAACATTCTAAAAAAACAAATATTTCATCTGAAGTGCTCTTTCTCAGCATGAAAACATACTGTTGCTCACAGATGGTGACCTCTACTATTTTTTCACATAATATCATGGTGTGACTGATCAACTTTATTCCCCTGTAGTTACTGCAGGTCTGCACATCTCCCGTATTCTTAAAAACCATTGCCAGCAAACTCCATCTCCATTCCTCAGGCATCCTCTCACCTTCCAAAATCTTGTTTAACTACTTCTTCTTCTTTCAGCTTTTCCCATTAGGGGTCGCCACAGAGGATCATCGGTCTCTATACCCCCCTGTCATCTACAGTTGCCTCTTCAAACCCAATTACCTTCATGTCTTCCCTCACCACATCCATAAACCTCCTCCTTGGTTCTTCTCTTTTCCTCTTTCCTGGCGGCTCCATCCTCAGCATTCTTCTACCGATATACCCCTTGTCCCTCCTCTGAACATGTCCAAACCATCTCAATCTCGCCTCCCTCGCTTAATCTCCAAAACTTCCTACATGGGCTGTCCCTCTAATAAACTCGTTTCTAATCCTGTCCATCCTAGTCACTCCCAGTGAAAGCCTCAACATCTTCAGCTCTGCTACTTCCAACTCAACCTCCTGTCTTTTACTCAGTGCCACTGTCTCTAAACCATATACCTTCGCAGGTCTCACCACAGTCCTATAAACTTTCCCTTTCACTCTTGCAGACACTCTTTTATCACAAATCACTCCTGCCACTCTTCTCCACCCACACCACCCCACCTGCACTCATTTCTACACTTCTCTAACACTCTCTCCATTACTTTGCACTGTTGACCCCAGGTACCTAAACTACTTTACCTTCACCACCTTCTTTCCAGCGCATTCCTCCACCTCTCCAGGCTCTTCTCAACCTGCTCTCACCACAAATAACAATATCAATAACGATATCCAAAATCTTGTTTAACAATCTGGTTAAAAACTCCACTGCCATCTCTCCTAAATATCTTCACACTTCTACTGGCATGTCATCTGGTCCTACCGACTTTCCACTCTTTATACTCTTAATCGCTGCTCTCACTTCCTCCTTACTAATCCTATCCACTTCATGCTTCACCATCTCCACATCATCCATCCATCTCTCTCGCTCTCATTTTCCTCATTTATCAGCTGCTTAAAATACCTTCTTTACCTTCTCAACACGCTCAACTCACTAGTCAACACATTTCCATCTACATGCTTTATTGCTCTAACTTGTAGCACATCTTTCCCAGCTCGGTCCCTCTGCCTGGCCAATCGGTACAAATCCTTTTCTTCATCTTTAGTGTCCAACTTCTCAAATAACTCCTTATATGCCTTTTTCGTGGCATTAGCTGCATCCCTCTTTATCTGCTGCCGCATCTTCTTGTACTCCTAAGTACTTTTCTCATCTCTATGCCAACCCCAATTCTGTTTCGCCAACCTCTATTACCTTTTATTTTCCTGCAATTTCTCATTCCCAACCACATACCTTTGTCTTCCTTTCTATTTCTAGATGTCACACCAAGTACCTTTCTAGCTGTTTCCCTCATCATTTCTGCAGTAGTTTCCTAATCATCCAGCATCTCTTCACCACCACCGAGCCTTCCTCCTTCAATTTCCTCCATCTTATTCTTTTTTCATTCCTCACTCTTTTCCTCTGCTTCTTCACCTTCAAAGCCATTCGAAAGACCACCATCCGATGCTGTCTAGCTACACTGTCCTCTGCCAACAACTTAGTCTTCAATCTCTCTAATGTTGCAACTTCTACGTAGAACATAGTCTACCTGTGTGCACCTTCCTCCACTCTTATGTCACCCTATGCTCCTCATTTTTCTTAAAATAAGTACAGTGGAACCTCGGGTTACGAACGCCCCGGCATACGTATAATTCAGGTTACGAATCGCAGTTCATCAAAATGTTTGCCCCTGGTTACGAACAATATATCGGGATACGGACGTCGCTCACCAAAAAATCGCAGGCAAGTTGGTTGTTTTTGCTCTATCCACACAGCTTGTCACATCAGTTAGCGTCCTGTGTCCCTAGCGAGAGCATCGTGTTACTTATCCGCTTTAACTTTTCCCGGCGGCAGCGTAACAACTTGTTAGTTGATGCTCGTTGAATGATGAGATGGACAACATTAGCCGATGCATAACCACTTTACTTGTTTTTATGAAGATAGATAAGCAGGGTTACAGTCTTTTCCGAAGTACAAAACCCATAATGAATTTCACTCTGGACTTCAATACCAACTGATAGTAGCCTTAAAGAAACAGCTTTCATTTTCCCTCTAATGCAACAATTGTCTCAGCGTTCGTGTTAATAACACTGTCTTTAATATTCTATAATATAATATATAATATATAAATATAATATAACATAATAAGATTCTCCTTCCAAACAATAACTCTCCCTCCTCCCCTTCTACAAACGTCGTCTCCTGCAGCGAGTCTTCTCAAAGTAGTTGATGTGTTATATTAAAAATGTTTAATATAACATGTTAATAGTCAATAATATTATAATAATATTAGTGAATATTGGCTTTATTTTTATTTAAGTAATATTTTTGGTTTTCCAGAACGAATTCCCGAAGTTTCTGTTCATTGTTATGGGGAAATTTGTATCGGGATACAAACTTTTCAGGTTACGAATAAAGTACCGGAACGAATTAAATTCGTAACCTGAGGTTCCACTGTATTCACTACTGCCATTTCCATCCTTTTAGCAAAATCTACCACAATCTGCCCTTCCACATTCCTCTCCTTAAGGCCATACCTACCCATCACCTCCTCATCACCTCTGTTCCCTTCACCTACATGCCCATTAAAGTTGCCCCAATCACTAATCTTTCTTTCCTAGGTAAACTCTCCACCACTCCATCTAAATCACTCCAGAATGTTTCCTTCTCCTCTATCTCACAATCCACTTGTGGAGCATAAGCACTGATGATTAACTTCCAGCTTCACCTTCATCACCCTATTATAAACTCTCTTCACCTTACTCTCTTTCCACTTGGTCTCAACACACACCATATCTACCTTTTTCTGCTCCATCATATCAGCTAACGCTCTCCTTCGAACTGTCATAGTACCAACATTTAAAGTACCAAACCTAACCTCGCCTCTCTTCCACTTCTCCTTTTCCTGCTGTCTCTGTAGACGTCTTTCTACTCCTCTTCTTCTCCTCCTCCTTTGGCCAACAGTAGTCCAAATTCCACCGATACCCTGTTGGCTAAAAATACCTGTGGCGGTTGTTGGTAACCTGAGCCTCGCCCAATCCGGTATGAAATTCTGGTTTGTGATCCACATATTTAATTTGGCAGATGTTTACACTAGATGCCCTCCCAACCCGTCCCATTTATCTGGGTTTGGAACCGGCACTAACAGTGCACTGGCTTGTGCAACCCTAATGGTTTGTTTAGGGTCAGTTGTGAATTGCCAATATGACATCTACTAAACAACGCTTGATCGAGTTTTATTTTGAAAAAGACTGAAAGTGTGTTGAAATTTTGGGTGAATTTTATGTAATTTGTTGTTAGTACACATGTGTAGTGTTAACAGTAGGTTTACAGTCTGAGGCAGAAATGAGAAAATCCTCCCATGTGCAGTTTTGTTTCATAGAAACTATTGTTTTAAATATATTTTAAATATATCAAAGGCAAAATTAGAAAAAAAAAAATCAAAATAAAAGTTGTCCTAAAAAAATTCTATACCAATATCATACAGAATGTTTAGTTTATAAATTCAAAATGCACATACACTTACCAAGAACCAAAGAACACTGAAGTTACCAAAATCATGCATCAAAATCTGGTAAAACAGCTCCTGACTAGGGAAAAACAAATCATAGTCATGGCTCACAAAGCATGCACATAATGCACATTCTTGTATAACAGTTGTTTTTGCTATTAATAATTGTATTTTTAGTTTCAATAAAAGTTTTTAAATTATTAAGTCTTAAGATAGAAAATGAAAAGATTTAGAAATTCTTCTAAAGACTGTATAGAAAGTCAACTTTTCTCTTACTAGTCCCAGATTTACCGTATTTGATGGCCTATGGTGACAAACTTACAGGCACTAAACTTTCAAATGTCATAACCCTTTTATGCCTGTAATCTTGCTCTGGTAAGATCTAGAGGAAAACACAATCTTTTCTCTTCTAGGTATCATCCCACAAACATCTTTGTTCGATTAACAGGGGCAAGAGTTACACAGACAGAATTTACTCGGATTGAATGTCAAAAGGGTAAATAAGGATTCAGCTTCTAACCTGAGCTTAGTATTGTTTAACAGGTACAGTTTGGTTTGGTGTTGGATTAGAGACCACTGGGGATTGATGCATCCAACAAATGAATGATTATGCAGCATCTCCTGCAAACCTGAGGGTACAAAAAGAGACACAGTGGTGTTAAATATCCACAAGCTATAAGTCATAGTTTATAAATGTGCTATTTCAAAAATCAGCAACTCTTGACTGCGGCAAACCTTAAGTAATTGGTATGCACCAATTGCCCTACTATCTAACCTTTATGAACTTGATCTGTGATTTCATTTTGTAGCTCCTTCACGCTGGTTAGCCTGATGACACGTCTCAATGGAGTGCAGGACACGGTCACATCTTCCATTTCCACATCAGAATCAATAGTACCGCTGTACTAGGAAACAGCTTAGTCGGTAAATAGTAGGTAAATCTCCAAGTTATTATCTGTTATTATGTATGTAGACCATGGAAAAAGCAACTAAACAAATTACCTGTCTATATTTATTCAACTCTCACTTCCACAAATACACATATGGAGACCAAATTCCATTAAGCTTATGCCATCTGCTAAACTGATTAGCCACCATCATTATATCTATAAATCAGAATATATTAGGGCTGTATCTAACGATTATTTTGATAATCGATTGATTGGATGATTATGTTATTTTTGTTTTTTGATGTTGTTGTTTGTTTCCAATTAATCTGATAAAAATAAAATATTTTTAATTAGATATTTTGCTTATTATAATTATATAAAACTCAAATTCAGGGTATCTATGTATAAAACAGACAACCTCCCCCACTCCCCCCAAAAAAAACAAACAAACAAAAAAACAAAAACAGCATTTGAGTATACAAGACGTACATTTGTGTAAATCAACATTCAAATTGTATTTTGCAGATGGAAAGTTGACAACAATGGTTTAAAAATCTATATAAAATATTTTTGTTTAAAAAATACAGACTTTTTAAAATTTGTAACAATATAAGAATCTAGAATGTATAAATAATTGAATTTTGTATAATAATTAAATGATATATGCATAAATTCAATATACAAAAACTGAAAACAAGCATTTGAAAGTAAAGTCTCAATAAATCCCGTTTAAAAACAGATAAGTGCACAGTATTAGACAAATGTAATAGAAAAGAGAATGGAATGGAGAAACACAGCAAGCTAGCAGGTTTAATTAATAAAAAAGGAAAAAAATATGCATTGGGGTACAAATGCCCAAGCATTCCCTGAAAACTGATTTACTGCTGCTGATATTTGATGCTTTTAGATGTAGTGTTTGTTTACACCATTTTAATGTCGTGAGCGAGCTGATTGTGCAATCCGATCCTGCGAGTCACGACAGAACAGATTCAGTGCGACTGTCCCGGAGTTAACAGATTTACAGTTTATAAAATAGCACTTCATTAAACTAACATTTTCACATAATGGGCATTATATGAGGTTATCTTACAGACATGCTAACCCGTAACTTGAGCAGGGCAACTAATTGATAAAGGCATTCATTGAAAACTAAATTCATTATCGAATAAGTTGTTGCAGCGCCTAAAGTTATTAATTACAAAGAAAATAAATACAAAAATAAAAATAGTAATGCTAATAATACTTGCCCATGGACTTTGCTCTGTTCATTTAAACTGTTAACCACTGAAATAATGCTTTGTATTAAATTGGCAAAAGAAACCATGTTTATTTCACTGAAAATGTACCAGTTATGCACCAGTCGTAAGAATGGTCTTCTTGGCTGATTTTAAAACTGCATTGTGAACTGTGTATGCATTTATTTCATGCATGTTTAGGGGATAATTAGCCCAGGATGCTGCATGCCTTATTACTTAAAATACCGACTCGAACACATCATGCCATAATCAAAGAACTTTGCTTAATCTTTATAAATTATTGTTTGGTGTAATGCCATCTCATATACAATGTTTGAAATAGGTTAACAATTCTTGTACTATATTGTAATTCTTAGGTTCTTGTTTTTTTCTTTCATATTGGAAGGGGCTGACAATATAAAAGAGTTCTTTTTTGTCAAGATTTGTCAATTGTGGTTTCTTTCACTTTCTTTTTGCTTACAAGAGTAAAAAAAAAAGCAAAAAAAAAAGCATATGCCATGGTCAGGTGTGGCAGAGAAGTATGTGAGGATGGTGCAGGATATATATGAGGACAGTGTGACAACAGTAAAGTGTGCAGTAGGAATGACTTTTTTAAGGTGGAGGTGGGATTGCATCAAGGAGCTCTTAACACCCTTTGCTGTTTGCAGTGGTAATGAACAAGTTTACAAATGAGGAGAGACAGGAGTATTTAAGTGATTTGTGGTGAGAGTAGGGAATAGGTTGAGACAAGCCTTGAGAGGTGGAGGTACATGCTCGAGAGTGCCAGTAGGAGTAAGAGAGAGTACATGTGTAAAATGAGAGAGAAGGCAATGGAGTGGTGCAGTTGTAAGGAACCGGGGGTGGTGAAGGTGGATTAGTGCAAGTACCTGGGGTCAACAGTACAAAGAGATGAAATGTGTTTCAAAGAGAAGTAAAGAAAAGAGTGCAGGCAGGGTGGAGAAGAATGGCAGGAGTGATTGGTGATAGAAGGGTATCTGAAAGAGTAAAAGGGAAAGTTTATATGATGGTGGTGGGACCTGCTATGTTGTATGGTTTAGAGACTATACAGCATGACAAAACTGACAAAAAGCCAGGAAGTGGAGCTGGAGAATTAAAGATGCTGCAATTTTCACTGGGAGTGATAACCAGATGGACAGCATTAAAAATTACTAATTAGAAATTAGTTTATCAGGTTTATGCAGGTAGAACATTTTGGAGAAGAGGTAAAAGACTCTAGATTGAGATGAAACTATTGGTAGAAGAATGCTGAGGATGGAGCCAGCAGAAAGAAGGAAAAGAGAAAGGCTAAGGAAGAGATTTATAGATGTGGTGAGGAGAAACATGTAGGTGGTTAGTTTAAAACATGCAGTTGTAGAGGACAGGAGATGGAGATGGTTTATTCACTGTTTATTCGACCCCTAACAGAAGCAAACAAAAGAAGAAAACGATATACAATCGTGTGCCTCCAACTTTGTCGCAACATTTTAAGGAAGAGCAACAAATGGCTAGATAAGTCAGGTGTCCCAATACTTTTTTACTAGGATCGTCCGCTGTGGCGACCCCTAACGAGAGAAGCCGAAAAAAGTGTAGGTTGACAAATGGAAATCCCCTGTATATTATTGGAGACATCACATCACATGTGATGTGCACACCGCAGATCATTTGTGTTTGGTAATGCCCTCAAACCATAAGTAGTATTCCTTTTAAATCAGAGCTTTTAGTGGTACTTATAAAAGGCACTTCAAAACTTAACGAAGCATTCGGGGGGAAAAAAAAACCTAAACCAACAAAAATATTTTCTCCGATAAAACTCAAACTTTTTCTAAAGTTTAAGTGATATATCTGGCAACAGCCAGGTCCTGCTTACCATCTGTCTAATGGTTAAGTCTGGTGGTGGGTAGGGGAGTGTTTCTTAGCAGCAGAGACTGAGAGCCTGGTCTTGGAATTGAGGGATGAATGCAGCTAAAAGGCTCTTATGAAAAAAGCTACTCCATTGAAGAAAATCTCAGATTGTGGTGAAGGTTGCCTTTTAGCCCAATACCAACACAAAACATAGAGCAAAGAGTACTGAAAGTACTTGAGGGGATAAGCTATACCTGAAGATCTTTCCAATCCAATTTGATTGCGTTGAATGGCTCTGTTAAAAAAAAATAATCACGTGCCTTTATACATTTGTGCCTCTGGTGCCTCTCCTTCGTCCATACCTTTCTATCTTAAGTTCCATTGTGTTTGTTTTTTCCTTTCTTAACTCCCTTACATTTTTTTTATTTATTTATTTTGGTATCCTTTTGTCCCCTGTTTTTCACTGTTTAATCTTTCCTGACACATTTTTACTGAAAGAAAATAAATTTGCAACAACTGATCAGACTTATATAATATGCATTTGTGGTCCCATACATTTGTCCTTAGACATGGACGTACACAATGAACAGATATCTCCTTTTTCAACTTTCAGGTCTCAGGTCATCTTGGCCTCACCTGCTCATTAGGTTACGCATTTGGCTGTTATTCTGGAGAACCTCGCCTCCCCTCCCTTCACCCTTATTAAATCACAGCTTGTCAGATGCTTTTACACAGATTGAGGTGTCTTGTTCTTGTCCTGATTTTCCCACATTCCCTGCCTCCACCAAGGACTCAGACTATGATCCCCTAAACCACACTGATTACAATACTGACTACTAATAGGTAATTCCATATGACATGACTACAATAAACATTACTTTACCTCTTATCCTCTGCAGTGTTCTTATTTTACTCTATTGTTACTAAATCCTGTGTTATGTTGTTAATTTTATGATACTTTTATTCCCACATCATCTATGTTTATTTTTGCTAATTTTCTTAACGAAACAATATATAAACTTTCACATCATCAACACCATCATTTTGCAGACAACTAACATCTTACTGTATACTAACTAGCTTTGCAAAAAAAGACTATTACTTTTAAAACTACAAGCAGTTTTGTTGCCAAATTTATTTTGTTCTTCTCCTTTGGCAGTCATCCTAGAAGCTAACTCTAACATCACTTTTTGCCTGCATTTCCTATCATTCCACAGTTTTTTCCATAGGTGTCAGCTTCTGTGAAGATGTTAGTCAACAGTAGACTTTCTTTTGTTAACTAACATTTTATTGCAAGGATTGCAAAATAATTTACACCCAATCTCATGTAATAAATATTGATATTGCCAGGACTTTGGTACTTATGTGAAACGGCAGTTCAGAAGGATCACTTTTCACCATGTTTTACACAGATCGCCGACATCAACTGTGCAACGTGACAACTTAAAAATAGAATTTTAGTAGGTTAACTCTAATTCCTAAACTTTATTAACTGTAATAAATGAGAGACAATGTCCGATTTTTGCAAATATTTTGCAGTTCAATTAGCAATTATGCATTACAATTTTAAATGGAAATAAATTGTAGAAATTCCTCCTCACCTCACAGGTGCCTCTGATTGGACCTGTGCACCATCAGGCATCATGTCATTTGTTGCATTGGCCAGAAAATCCTCAGGACAATTTTTTATTTCATATGCAAACTTCTCAGTAGCTGGGGCAGGTTCCGGAAGACTTGCTACGAGGCACGGAACTGAAGAAAGGTTATTTGCTGGCTGTAGAAAAGCATCTAGTTTTTGGGCCTTGCTGTCAGTTCGCACCATTTGATTAGCACAGACACGATCACTGGTGTCAGCAGTTGAACTGCTTGAGGTTTTTACACCACTGACAGATGCTGAAAGCCCAGGCAGTAAAGCCTATTCAAAAGAAACAAAAATGATTAAATGAGCATATAAATGTGATAAGATTTATATTATAGGTGCATGTAGATACAAAGTTTTCTTTTATACCTGTGTAAAATAAGTGCGGGAAGAATTGGATCCAAGTAGTTTACTCTCAATGTGTTTCTGAATGCTTCCAATTATGCAGTCTTCATGTAGAAAATGCACTTCATGCTTAGTGGGGTGCACATTCACATCAACATTATGAGGTGCAATTTCTAAACTAAGGAAAAAGAATAAAACTAAATAAAAAATTGTATCATATGTACTTCTATCCATACATACATTTTATTACTCTGGCCTATTAGATTAGGTCAGCCTAATGGCAATTTTTATGCACTTTAAAGTTTCACTCTCTTGAATGGATCATTTAAATAAGATAAAAATAAAAAAAAATACTTAAAGGGAAAATATACCAAAATAGAATAAAGGATAGAAGTTATCTTATAATACCCTGTTTGGTGTGAAAGTGTCACTGTGAAACAATTCACTCAGATGAAAACTTTTTGAATATTCAGAACAATATTCACTAGCATTCAAACATGAAAATATTGTTTATAAGACATAGGTGCTAATCTATAAATACCTGAGATAAAGGCAAGGATGTGTGTTTTTGGGAAGATATGCTGTATAGACCACTTCAATGGCTTTTTTCAAGGCACTGGATTCCACTAAACGATCTGTAAACATATTATACTTAGAGTGATAATGTTTACTACTATTTAGGAGAATAAGAATGTTATAAAAATAAGGCATCATTATAAACAATCATGAAAAGGACAGAAAACATACGGTTGATGAACAGGATGAAGGTACACTTCTTGACTGAGTAGTTAGCATTTGATATATAACCCTTTAGTTTAAAAGCAAGCTTCTGATCCTCACACCCCACTTCCATCATCTCCCTGTAAACAGTAAGGCAACAGTATATATCAAAATAGAGCAGCATTTCCTTACAATGTAATTTTAATTTGTAATACCAGTAGTTGAGTTTAAAATCTAGACAAGAAGTATATTAACAAATTGGTATCTGGTGTGTTTTATAATAAAAACTGGTGTTTTCTTTCTTGTCCTATTTTAAATCGTTTTAGCAATTTGAAGATTTAGTTTTTCACAAAAAAAGCGAGTTTTCTTTTCTTGGTGAACCCATCATATTTCTTATTCCTTCCACTCTGAGCCAGCAAACTTTCCATACTGGTGCCAAAAACCAGTATAGAGTTTATAAGCACTGAGTGAGCTGGTGAAAGCTCTAGCAGAGCTCCAGCAGACAACATTAATTGCTCCTCCATGTGCAGAAGCAGGGCCTCTCAAGAGGATCTCTGCATGGAGTGTTGTGAAAGCACTCTTTTGTGTTATCTCCCGAGTCAGGATCCCAAAACAGATCCTGGCCGGGGAAACGCATCATTTATGTCACAGACACTGCACAAACTTTACGAATTATTGGGATTAAATCAATGTAAATGACCGTTTATCATCTGCAGAAATTCAGTTTAGTGGAGTGATATAAAATCTGCAAAAATATGATTCAGATGTTTTTTGACAAAAGATGCACGCAACTTGGATAAGCCCCTATTAATTGCAGCACGAGGGGTCCCACATTTTTTAGCCCAGTCCAATAGCAGCAGGTTTTCACACAGGTGGTAGGCTGCACTCTGTGGTGGACCATCCTGTAATTCCCCTGACTTCTCTCTCCCTTTTGTCTTTCCGACTGATGCATTGGATAGGAGAGAGAGGACCGTGTTGTCCCAGGTAATGGAGGCAGAGGAGTGCCCGATGGTATTCTTCAGCTGAAAGTTGGTTGACCGGTTTGTAAATGAAAGGCAAAGCAGGAAGAAACAAGTGTAAGGGATTACACACCTGTGGGTGATTTAACTACTCAATGTACACCGTTACAGAAAATGAGGAAGAGGTTAAAAACGGGAGGGGAAAGAGCCGAGAGAGAGAGCTAGACACCAAACGGAGTGTGCATGCGGAAAAAAAAGCTAGTTTTCTTTCGTTGGTGCACCTGGTTACCTGTCTGTTCTTTCTTCCACCCTGAGCCAGGGAGCTCTCTAAAGATAATAATTTACAAATTAAGCTATAAAGTTCATCCCTAGCAAGCAATGAGCAAGTGGCAATAGTGGCAAGGAAAATCATTCTGAGATGGCATGAGGAAGTAACCTTGAGATGAACCAGACTCAAAATGGAACCTTATGCTCATCTGGATGACACCATGGCATCATGAAAAGTCCATAGAGTTAAATCATTACTTTCATTATGTGCTTTTACTATGTTAATACCTGCTTAGTGCTACTCCAAATAGCACACGAATGTTGTCCAAAACTGAGGCATTAGCCAAAGTCTTCACATCAGCCACCATGTCTCCATGCTGTAACAATATAGAAAAATATTTTTAATATAATATTCTAATTATGTTTACAGCAAAGGACATTTTACTCTTTCAGTTACGCTTTCCCCCAGAAGTTCTTAATCATGTTCTAAGAAAAGGACATTTTACCTTTTTGACAGTAAAGCTTTTCCCAGAATTGTGAATGGCATATCTATAAGGATTAAAATGAACAAAGCTTACTGACACATAGAACATTTATGTTGATCCAATCTAATTTGCGAAATAATGCATCAAAATGAACAGACCTACTCACTACTTCCACAATCCTCGAATATTCTTCACTGGGGCTTTTGAGAGCTTTCCTTCGGGTTTGTACATTATAGAACAGGTCTTCTACCTGTTAATAATAATAATGAGCAGTTCAAATTATTATTCATATATTTAAATTCTTATAATCTTATAATGGACAGTGATCTTGCAAATAAAGAGGTGTCAGTCATAGTTGGTCACATTAGTTAAATGCTAACAGCTGGTTCATTGGCTAACTTCAAAGCTTTTGAATTAAGAGTTTAGCTCCTTTACTGGCTCCACTGGTGGCACCAGTCCTTAGTTTGGTAGCATCAGTGAAAGCAAAGCTCTTCCTGAAGCTCAGCCCTGCTCAGGAGCAAGCTTATTTCAAGTAAATAGCTCTTAGCTTTATAAGTGCAGATTAAATGGGAAGTCTGTTGCAGCAATGTCCTTTTAAATTTTACAAGAGCAACCTGTTGTGGAAGAAGCAAGAAAAATATGGAAAGATTTCTGAATTTAGTGTGTAATGCAGAATTAAATCTTTTAGTGCAGCACAATAGTTGACTTTTTAAGATGTTATTTTTCTTCCACGTGAATCATTTACCTGTTAACGTATTTTTCGGACTATAAGCCGCTACTTTTTTCCCAAGCTTTGAACCCCGCGGCTTAAACAATGAAGCGGCTTATATATGGATTTTTGCTGGGTTTTTCCCGGTTTCACAAACTTCAAGCCAAAAAACTGAGCAACATAACATTAGACCAATTACATTTTCAAACGGAAACGAAAAAAACGCACTTCACCTGTGTTCTGAAATGCACGGCATCGGGAGAAAAAGCTTCCACCGGAAAATTTTAATACTCCCCAGAGAAATACAGTGGAACCTTGACTTACGAGTTTAATTTGTTCCGTGGACGAGCTTGTATCTCCATTTGCTCGCACATTAAATCAGTTTTCCATATTGAAAATACTTCAAATCACATTAATCCATTCCAACCCTCAAAATGTTTATGTTTCATGTTATTACATTGGAAAATACATTTCTAAATAACAAATCTTGTATAAAACCATAATAGAATGAGTATGTAA
This sequence comes from Silurus asotus, assembly GCA_024362625.1. Lineage (NCBI taxonomy): Eukaryota > Metazoa > Chordata > Actinopteri > Siluriformes > Siluridae > Silurus > Silurus asotus. The sequence continues at coordinate 4,838,199 of MU530557.1, forward strand.
ATATATAATAAAGTTTTATGTAGTGTATTTTCCTTGGAGATGAGGCGACTTGGGGGTTGGGGGGGGTGCTGGTGTTGGTAGAGGCGATAAGCGGAGGCAGAGGGAAAACTCGTTTTTCACTATCACTCCTGTACACTTTGTATCCCTAAACTTTCAAATTTTTACTTTTTCTTCTTTGCTTATCCTAATTTTCGTCACAATCTACGCTTTCTGGCTTAGCTTCGCCATCTAGCAGCGGTGTCTCGAGCTTGTACCTCAATTTTTTGCTTGCGTAACAAATCAAAAATAAAATCGACCGATTGACCGCTCATACCTTGGAAAAACTCGTACATTAATGCACTCTTAGGTCAAGGTACCACTGTAGTTGTGAAAGGAAGGAAGACAGTGAACAATGACTTACTAGGTGAGCTACTGTTTAGATACAAGCCATTGTAAAGCGTTAGGGTGAAAGGATAGCTCGCTAACTCCAGTTGCAACAGAAATCATATAAGTACAGACAGGTTTCCAAAACTCGTGCTTTTTTATATTTCTTAAAATTTTATATTTTGAAAGTTTTAGATAAATAAAATAGTTTTAGCAGGTTCTGTAAATAAGATGCAAGATGTTTTACATACAGTACTGTTCAAAAGTTTTAGGCAGGTATAGAGAAATGTTGTAATGTAAAAATGCTTTCAAATATTAAATATACAAAATGTTAATTGTTTATTGTTTATTATGCTCTGTTAAAATAAAACATTTCAAAGAAAAAAAAATGTACTGAAAAAGAAATAGCTGTGTAGGAGGCTGAAAAACAGGAGGCTTTCTTGGGAGGCATGCCTCAAAAGCTTCACCATCCTTCTTGCGAAGGTCGCATTGCTGGCGCATATTCGCCACCGCAGCCCCGAAAAGGGCTTTTGGCTCTATCGGGGCATCAAGAAACTCCACCTTCTCCCTTTCCGATAAGAACGTCAAACCCAACCACAGGGCCCTTTCGCCTACCACAGCGAGGCCCATGCTGCGGCCACAGCTCTGGACCGCTCCCCTAGAGGAACACAGGTTGAGATCTGCAATGACGCAGATTTCTTCCCACAACGCTGAATCTGGTGACCCAGCATCAATCTGCTTACCCCTCTCTTCCATGAGCTCTGCCTGGTAATCCGTGAGCATGAAGGTGGCATTCAGAGCTCTAACCGCCAGGGCCGAGGAGCGGTAGATCTTCTGAAAAAGGGAGGCAGACAGCCTTTCTGTACGTCCTGGCAGAGAAGGGGAGGAGGAGGATAGAGCAGCTCGTCGATTTGGGTGGAGGTGGCTAGCCACCGACAGCTCTACGTGGGGGTGGGGGGGGGTTGCACATCCCCAAAGCCTCCATATCGTGCACATCCAGTCTAGAGAAACCCTTAACGGGCACTCTATGTAAGAAGGGTTTGTCCCAAAAACGACGCATTTCTGTGACACACGCCGGTACAGCAGGAATCAGCTGTTTAACTGGGGAGGTGCGCGATGGCAGCCTCTTCCCGTAATATAAATCCCTCTCAGCGTCGGAATGCACCTGCTGAGACGGCCATTCAATGAAAAGTTTTTTGGCCGCTCTCCTACACACCTCCACGAGGTCCAGCTCACCTGGCACGGGGGAAGGGCCTGTACCACTTCCAGGTCTGGAGAGAAGATCAGGAGGGAGGATAGCATCTTCCTCATCGTCCTCCAAAAAATGAGCGACCTCATCATCTTCCTCTTCCACACCCTTGTTATCCAGCAGAGAGTGTGATTCGAGGAGTGAAGGAAGGACAGGAGAAACCTCATCCATAATCTCTCCCCAGCTGCACTGTGCTTGCGAAGCAGCCTCGTCCCTCTCCGCGGGGCAGTGGAGAGAGACACGGGTCTCCCTTATTCGCGGCCGCAACACGCAGACGGCGCTCTCGAACCCTTGACGGGAAAAGAGCGCAGTGCGGGCAGCACTCGGGGTTAGCGAGCACAGTTTGAGCGTGCCGAACTCCTAAGCACACGATGCACAGGGGATGAGAGTCTTTTGCCGAGATCGTAGACCCGCATGCACACCATCGGGATTGAACTTTCCCCGCCGTGCACCCGGATGAACTCGCAGCCGCCATAACGGAGGTGCAACCACCGGAAAAAAAGGAAAACAACGAGATCACCACGATGTGCTTCTCGAGAAACGGGTCTCGAACAATAATGTAAATACTCACTTGACGCGATGTGAAAAGAAAAAATAGCAGAAGGGAATATCCGCTTTGACAGTGGATATTCTCCCCCAAGAAGCAGCCGTGCTCGGAGACGTACCTTAACCGCCTGTCTGTAAACAGTTAAACGACCGCCCCCAGAGGATCTTCTGAGGACAGCTTCCTAAAAGGATCTTCACGGGGAAGAGAACGAGAATGAGGCAGGGACCGCCAGCAGCGGTGTATATAGGGAGGCGGGACTCCCGCATCACTGTTGTGATTGGTCTGTCAGCCGACAGACGTGGTGTGATTGATGCTTCCAGGATTGGTCACGCCCAAGGCGATTCCCATAGTGAGATACCGAGCAAATGTTTGAAAGAGAACTGTAGACACAGGCCAAAGAATGACTATGCAACACATGAAACGCACATCATGCTTACAGTATTGTTTAAAATAAAAGCAGTACAATGTGACTAACCAGAATAATCCAGGTTTTTAGTATATTTTTTATTGCTACGTGGCAAACAAGTTACCAGTAGGTGCAGTAGATTCTCAGAAAACAAACAAGGCCCAGCATTCATGATATGAACGCTTTTAAGGCTGTGCAATTGGGCAATTAGTTGAAAGGGGTGTGTTAAAAAAAATAGCAGTGTATGCCGTTGACTGTACAAACTCAAAACTATTTTGTACAAACATTTTTGTTTCAGTGAATCACTAAACTAATATTTAGTTGTATGACCACAGTTTTTAAAACTGCTTCACATCTGTGTGGCATGGAGTCAACTAACTTGTGGCACCTCTCAGCTGTTATTCCACTCCATGATTCTTTAACAACACTCCACTATTCATTTACATTTCTTGGTTTTGCTTCAGAAACAGCATTTTTGATCACCCCACAAGTTCTCGATTGGATTAAGGGCCGGGGATTGGGCTGGTCACTCCAAGACTTTGCTCGTTTACTAGTGTGTTTGGGGTCATTGTCTTGTTGAAACAACCATTTCAAGGGCATGTCCTCTTCAGCATAAGGCAACATGACCTCTTCAAGTATTTTGACATATGCAAACTGATCCATGATCCCTGGTATGCAACAAATAGGCCCAACACCATAGTAGGAGAAACATGCCCATATCATGATGCTGAGCCTTTGCCATTCTGGTTATTCTTCCAATTTATTTTGATGGTTGTCTTCCGTTTTCTTCCACGTCTGGTTTTGCTCTCCATTTTAAGGCATTGGAGATCATTTTAGCTGAACAGCCTATAATCTTTTGCACCTCTTTATAGCGTTTTCCCCTCTCCAATCAACTTTTTAATCAAAGTATGCTGTTCTTCTAAACAATGTCTTGAACGACCCATTTTCCTCAGGCTTTTAAATGCATGTTTAACAAGTGCTGGCTTCATCCTTAAATAGGGGACACCTGATTTACACCTGTTTTTTCACAAAATTGATGACCTCAGTGACTGAATGCCACACTGCTATTTTTTTTTTTAACACACCCCTTTCAACTAATTGCCCATTGCACAGCCTTACGAGCGTGCATATCATGAATGCTGGGTCTTGTTTGTTTTCTGAGAATCTACTGCACCTACTGGTAACTTGTTTGCTACGTAGCAATAAAAAATATACTAACAACCTGGATTATTCTGGTTAGTTACATTGTACTGCTATTATTTTGAACAATACTGTACTTCCCATCAACATCAGAAAATGTCCAGCAGTGCCATCAGCAAAGAACTGGTAGAAAGCACTGGAACCTAGGTACACATTTCTACTGGTAAGTATCTGAAGAAGTCTGGCCACAGGCGGTTTTCATGGAAGAATTTAAGCCAGAGAAAGCCTCTGTTGTGATAACAAGGCTAAGCAACTCATCTAGGGACAAAACATAGGAAATGGGGTGCAGAAAGAATAGTATTAGGTGGTCTGGCTGTAGCAGGAGGCAGTTTGTTCATAGAACTGAGTGTCTGCTGGCAATAGTGAAGCAAAGTTGGGGTACCTTGCAAGTTTGGGGCTGTATTTCTGCAAATGGATTTGAAGATTTGGTCAGGATTAATGGTGTACTCAATGCTAAGAAATACAGGGATATACTTATCAATCATGCAGTACATTCAGGGAGGTGTCTGATTGGCCCCAAATTTATTCTGTATCAGGACAACGTCCACAAACAAAGACAACGTCATTAAGACTATCTGGCCAGAAAAGAAGAACAAGGAGTTTTGGAAGTGATGATTTAATTAGAATTCACTTCTCTTCTCTTACTTTCTATTTTGTTAATTAATAAATGAATTACTAACACTTTATTGTTGAAAGCATCAATACTTTACATCATTTTTTCACACACACAGTTCTTCATTTTTTATTATTATTAATATTTTCATCATTGTACATCAATACTGAAGACATTCAAACTATAAAATACCTTGTATGGAATATTGTAGTTAGCAAAAAGTCAAATAACCCAGAATATGTTTTGAATTTTAGTCCCAAAGAGATACATTTATTTGTTGCTAGCTCTGCAAACTCATGTCATTCTCTCATCATATTCACGAGGTTGTCACCTGGAATTGGTTTCGGGTCACAGGAGTATCTTGTCAAGAATTCATTTAAAATCTACTGCCTTCTTAAGATGTTTTAGACCATTAGTTGTCTTGTGCAGGGGTAGGGTGGGTTCAGAGTTAAAACCCCAATTAGGGTTACTACAACTAGTGTACAAATCCATACTGTGGCCAAAAAAAATTAAAATAAATAAAAAAACATTTAATTAAAGACAAAAGATCCATCATTACTTTATGAAGTGAACCTTAAAAAAAAACCTTAGGTTAAAACCTTAAACCCAAAATGCAGTAGCCAAAACCATTTAATGCCATGATGAAACATCCCATGAAAGAAACACCAAGAGCTACCTATAATTAAACATCCCATGAATGAAACACCAAGAACTTATTAAAAGCTTAAGTTTATTACAAATACCAGCCTCAGAAAACCCAAGATCCCGGAGTTTAAATGGCAGACATATATCATCAACAACTGTTGTTGAACATTGTGGTCATCCATGAGTTAGGCCTTCATGGTAGAATTGTAGCAAAGAAATCATTACTTTGGAAGCACCACTATTAGTAGAGATGCATGAAAAGAAACACATGGACATTATCTTAAACTGTCCTTTGGTGTTATCACTTCAAAATTTAGATTTACGTTTCTAAAAATTTTGCCTTTGTTAGATGTACAGAGGGTGAAAAGACAATTCCTGAATGTGTGGTTCCCACTGTGAAGCATGGAGGAGGAGGTTTGATGTGTGAAGGTGCTTTGCTGATGATTTAGTCAAAAGCAAAGGAACACATATCCAGCATGGCTACCACAGCATTTTCTAGTGACACGGCATCCAATCTGTTTTGCACTTAGTGAGAGCATAATTTGTACTCCAAAAGGACAATGGCCCCCAAGAAAACCTCTTGGTTATGTAACAGCTATTTGTTTAAGAAGTTCAAGAGATGAAGTGCTGCATCAGATGACCTGGCCTCCAGAAATCACTTAATACAAATCTAGTTGAGATGTTCGGGGATAAGTTACACTGAAACATGCAGGACAAACAGTTAACAAGCACTCAACACCTTTGGGAACTCCTCAAGCTTGTTGGAAAACCATTCCAAATAACCACCTTATGAGGCTGACTGAGAGAATGGGAAGAGTATGCAAAGTAATCATGAAAGCAAAATGTGGTTACTTTGAAGAACTGTTGTTTAACAATGTTTGTTTAGTACAGTGGTCCCCCGGTTATCGAACGGCTCGGCTATCGAACATTCCGGTTAGCGAACAGTTTTCCGAACGAAATTTAGGTCCGGTGAACGAACAAAGTTCCAGTTACCGAACGCCACCCACGCTGCCCAACCCAGCGCGAGGGGAAGAAACTGCTTCCGCTTCACCCATCACTGAGTAAGCATCTATCGCAACTTCTGTTTGTGAACAATATTAGAGATATTTAGCGGTAAGAACAGTAATAATTTTGTTTCTTACTCTTGTAAAGTTGTTTATTTATATTTTTACCGAGCCAACACAAAATACCCGCAGAGATCGGGATAATCCGGCAAAAGGCAGTCCATAAATAATATCCACGGTGCTTTACGGAGGAAGCCCGATTGCGATGAGCACAATGTGGGCGGGGCACGCATGAGCGAAGGAAAAGTGCATTCCCTGAAGCACCATGACAGCCACCATAGGGGGCGTGGCGGGGGGGATTCCTGACTATTAATATGGCTAAAAACAGGAAAAAATGGTTAATTATTGAGTATTGGTGGAGTTCGGGAACGGATTAATTGGTTTTCCATAATTTCTTATGGGATAATTAGGTTCGGTTTTCGAACAAAATAAGTGATAATTCATACTTATAAATTAACTTTGTAATTTTATTACAATGGTGCAACGCAATGTATGAGGAATGGGTCCCATGAGTGAAGTCAATTAATGAACGAGCACGGGAACATGTTTCTGGCGAGTCCCTTTGGTAAACTAACTAAAATAATAAATATTAAATATTAAATACTAAATAAAAAACATTAAAAAAATCTTTTGAACACTTGATCTTGTACTTAAATCCCAGAGAATTATCAGCATTAACTGAATTGTAACACATTCAACTAATTCAGTTAAAATAGAGCTTATGTGTCTCATATTTTTTAAATATTGTATTGACTTACTGAGATCAGTGTCCCTTGGTTTCCAGCACAAGGCTTTGCTGGGGCCTTTAGTTTCCCATCGCAGTAACTTGCTCTGTAGATAAAAAAAAAAGGGAGAATTTTTAATGACATCAGTTGAAATTTTTAAGATGACAAAAAAGTATAATGAAATGGTGTTCCATACCATCACGTTATAATGTTCAAATCTATACATAATTTAGCTTACAATTAAACAGTTTCTCCTGCATGCCTTTTAATTTAAAAAGATCATGCCATTATAGGTACCGTAATTTCCAGACTATAAAGCGCACCCATATATAAGCTGCACTGAATTTGACAAAGATTTTTATCTTAAACATAAATAAACCGCACCTGTCTACACTGAAACTAATGAACTTTACACAGGCTTTAACAAAAGACAGTTACACTGTGTAATGGGTGAAATATGGTGTGGCTCCTTTAAAAGCAGAGCGGCATTTTGGGAATAGGCCACCACCGCATTTTTTCCGATATTACTGCATGTGTGCAAGGCCGAGAAATATGTCCTTATTATTTTCTGATGCTCATTTCTAAGTTTCTTTGACCAACCTGTAACGCTGTTGCCAAGAAAAATAAAAAAGCATGAGTTTTGGAAACCGGTCTGTGCTTATATGATTTCTGTTGCAACTGGAGTTAGCGAGCTCTCCCTTGACCCAGACTCGACGCGTTACAAGGACTTGTATCTAAACAGTAGCCTACCAAGAAAGTCATTGTTTACTGTCTTCCTCCTTCCTTTCACAACTATTTCTCTCGAGAGTTTATCTTTTGGCATCGTCGTGCGTTTAAAAAAAAAAAAAATAATTTCTCCCGAGGCCGTGTAGCTCAGAACACAGGTGAGCTGCGTTTTTTCGTTTCCGTTCGGACATTTCATTGGTCTAATGGTTTGGGGTTACGTTTTTTTCTTGAAGGGAAAAAACCCAGGAAAAATTTATAAATAAGCCGCTTTTTGTTTAAGCCGCAGGGTTTAAAACATGGGGAAAAATTAGCGGCTTATAGTCCGAAAAATACGGTAAACAATTTTATTATTTTGGATTTCAGGAGATTGTCTTAAAAAGCTGGTATGCCACCAAGAGCCAACAAATGCCAAAGTGATTGTTTAAGGAGTTTTGTTATCAATCTACCACATTTTAATCCAGGTTGAGATAAGCAGGTTTTGTGCACATGAAAAGGATGACATTTGCAATAAACACAAAAATACTAAAGCACTTCGTTTAATTAGGGAATACCACTTTTCTAGCAGCAGTTCAATGCAAACAATGCAAGTAAATAGCTTACCTATTTACTTACTGTCAGTATGCCCAACATGCAACACAAGTTATTATAGTGACTGTCTAATTAAAAGATAACATATTTGTCTTGTATTATGAGACAAACACCATAAAATATTGAATCAGCATGTGGAAAAAAAAAATAATAATAAATGAATAATAATATACACATGAAGTTGCACTTACCGGTAAGCACATTTTTCATCTGCTGTTTTTGTGGTAATTGTAACATGGGCTACATGGCTTATGCTGGCAAGTGCCTGCCATAAAAATGAAAGGCTCACAATTAACTTGAAAGCAAATTAAGCAAAAATTGTTTCTTCTTTAAAAACAAAAAACACAACTTAAAACAGAAAGTCATTTGTAAATCTAGTCAGATTCCAATGAATAGAAATCCCTCACTATAATCTACCTCTCCTCTGAATCCATAGGTTGAAATAGATGTAAGATCCTCAAAGGTTTGAAGCTTGCTGGTTGTGAACCGCTCACATACAATTTGCAGGTCTTCTTTCTGCCGTGCAGAGTGGAAAATGTAACTAGGACAGAATAACAAAACTTTCTTTCGACTACTACCATTAGGGGTCGCCACAGCGGATCATCCGCATGTTTGATTTGGCACGTTTTTACGCTGGATGCCCTTCTTAACACAACCCTCCCCATTTATCTGGGCTTGGGACTGGCACTAAGGGTGGCTGGGGATGGTTTCCTGAACGGGGATCGAACCCGGGCGCAGCGGTGGGAGCGCCGCATCCTAACCACTAGACCACCAGGGACCCTTAATATAGAATATATACCATTTTAAGGAAAAAGCCCCTTTTGAACTGCAACATGTCTCAAAAATGTTGCCACGTTTACCACTGTCATGTCTATGGGTTTATGAGATTTGCAAAGCATGGCATTGTGTTTTTATTTACATTTAATACATTTTTTCTTTTCAAAGTGCTAATTTAAGTACTTCAGGAAGAGACAAGTCTTCAGACATTATCTAAAGTTTTTTTTAGTGTCTCCCGCACCCCCCCCTATATGCCAAAACAGAGAGGTGTACATTTATTCTACCCTTAAAGATTAAGGGACCAGTCAAGCAGTGCAAGTGGATCAGAGAGAGAATGGACCTATGCAGAGAGCCAGGTGGATGCTGATCGGTTTTTGGCTATATAGGCCAACATTGGTGTTTTAAATCCGAAGTGGGCAGCTACCGGAAGCTAGCTGAGGAAATGTGATAGCAATAGGATGGGTGTGAGTTTATGCATTTAGGAAGGTTAAAAACAAATCCTACAGTAGCATTTTAAATCAGCTGGAAAAGTTAAATGTCACTCAACAGCAATCAAGACCAAGTTGCAAAAGTCCTGCCCTGAATTGACAAAAATATTTTACGGGCAAACAAGTGGCTTGTGTGGACAGAAATTGATCAATTCTTCTAATGCTGTAAAGGTTGCTGTGCAATCTACATGAGTGTGTCAGATTAGCAAAAGGAAAGTTGATTGTTCATGATTTACACCACAGTTGCAAGCAGTGACCATAAGAGAATTTAAGTCCACAAGGAATTAAGGAAGCTCACCAAATCCTGACATTTAGTCCATGACACCTGGGATGAACAGCAGTTTGTTATGTTTTTGTTAATACTTTAAAACAGCGGTCCCCAAACATTTTTGCATCACAGACCAGATTAATGTCAGACAATATTTTCACAGACCGGCATTTAAGGTGTGACGGATAAATACAACTAAATAAAATGATATGACCAGCATAAAAACTGGTATTTTCTAAATATAATAATAAACATGAATCCACTGTATTGTTTTTTTTTAATTTAGCGCCAATGTATTGTGTGTTACCGGCCGGAGCCCCTTTATGAAGGTAGCAGATGTCAGTAAGACATGTGACCGAGGCAAGCATCTTGACATGCATCAAGAGCGAGTCATAGACAGATGGCAGACAGAGAGAATCCGGTAATTTTCCAAAATAATATCGTTCAAAATCAGATAAATCAAAAATAAATAATGTAAATTATGTATTCTTTCTGTGCGGCCCGGTACCAATTGACCAACGAACTGCTTTAAGACATATTGATTTAATTTCTTTATTGTAGAAATTCTCATTTCCTCAACCCAGTTTAAACGACTTGCCTTGCCGCTAAAGTATGGTATGTTTTACTCAAACTAGTAAATCCTCACAGTCAACAAGTGAACATAATAATAATGCCCCCTTAATTGTACATTTCTACTCGCCAACATGGAGATAATCTTCTCAAATACAATGTTTTGTTGCCTGTTAATTAATAGTAGGTTTCAAATCATTGTAACCTGAAAAGATTCATCCTGATTGTGCATGTTCATTGTTATTGATGAAGCTGTGAAAATACTATAGTATATACAGTTTAAACAACACCATCTCTTCCAGTTTTTTACACATATCTTAGCACTTTCCAAGTTTGTAGAATTCGAGTTATATTTATATTGAGTTTGTAATCTTGCATACCAGTGTACATTTATTCATTACTAGAGATTTAAAGCACTTTTGTACGTTGCTCTGGATAAGGGCATCTGCTAAATGCCGCAAATGTAAATATCTTTCAGTGTTTTTTGGTCAATGTTTTTTTTTTTTTTTTTTGTTAATTTTTTTTTTTTTTTTTTTTTTTTATTGTATATTAATACTAAAGCCATCTAAACTATGAAAGAACATGTATGGAATTATGTAGTAAATGATAAAAAAAAGATTGTTCAATAACCCTGAAGATTGTTACATTTTCAATCCTTCAAAGTAACCAAATTCTGCTTTGATTACATCTTTGCATTCTATCATTCAGCCTCATAAAGTAGTCACTTGGAAGGGTTTTTCAACAATCTTGAGGAGTTCTTACAATCTCCAGTCCAAGTTTGCAGAAGACACTGCTGTCCTTGTTCTCATCTTTGAAGGGCCTGAGTCTTCCTACAGCTCAATTTCAAGTTTATTTCTATAGAGCTTTTTACAATGGGCATTGTCTCATAAGCTTTACAGAATGTAAGAATAATAGAACAAAAAAATTATAAATATTTGAATGTGTATTTATCCCTTACGAGCAAGTCTGGAAAATTGTTCCCTTAGATGTTATGAGGAGGAAACTTTGAGAACAACCAGACTCAAAAGGGGAACACTAAGAGTGTGATTATATAACCATAAAAACAATACAAAGTGAGGCAGTGAGAAATACAATGAGCACCAGAGTGTGTCCTTTCTACAGTTGATACATTCATATATAAAACATTCAGTTGAAGTTGTGGACCTCCTGAGCAACACATAAATTAGCTCAAAATCTGAGATCATTATAAATCCAACAACAACTCCTCTATGCCAGAGCCTTTAAATGTTCATAAATAGAGAAACAGCTTATGTAGAATGTTATTGGGAAATTAACCATCTGGTGGCCTTGTGCAGTCAGAACAACCTGGAGAACAGTAGAGATGGTGATCGACTTCAGGACAAAACCAGCCCCGTTCTCCTTCATCATACTCTGCGACTCTGCTGTCGACACAATACTCCTCCAACTCTCGAGGTAGGGGAAGCGCGGCAAGAGGGCGGGTGTCTCTGCTGGGCTAAATGCTTACCCTTGCCGGCCAGCTCTCCTCACCTTCTTCTTTCTAATGTCTGCTCCCTGGACAATAAACTGGATTACAACCCAACTCCAGTGGACCACGTGGCCAGAGTTCAGAGACTGCTATGTCTTTGTTTTCTTGGAGTTCTGGAAGCCGCCATCCAGCTAGACGGGCTAACCGTGTTTCGTGCCGACAGAAACGCAGCTCTGTGCGGTAAGACTCGCTGTAGTGTGTACACTCGGAGTGTACATTCCTCCCAGCGCTAATGCTAAGGAGGCACTGTGTGAATTCTATGGCGCTATTAACAACCTGCAGAATGCTCACTGCGACAGATTGTTTATTATCGCCGGAGATTTAAACTATGCGAATCTCAGGACTGTGCTCCCTAAACTCCATCAGCATGTGGACTTTAGGGAGCAACGAGAGGAGCGAACATGCTGGTATGCAAAATTGTATGCATAATTTACTGGTTGACTCTGTATTGGGTTATGTGTATTGTCTTGAGTTGTCTGTCTGCACTGTTCGTCTGCACTGTTTGCACTAGGTTGCACTTGATGCACTTTATGTAGCTTTGTGTTGTAGCTCTATGTTGTCTAGTTTAGCACCAGGGTTCTGGAGGAAGTTGTCTCGTTTTTACTGTGTACTACTGTGTATAGTAGAAATGACAATAAAAGCCTCTTGACTCTTAGTGCCAGTCCCAAGCCCGGATGAATGGGGGGGTTGTGTTAGGAAGGGCATCCAGCGTAAAACATGTGCCAGATCAAATACGCAGATCACTAATCAAAATTTCATACTGGATCGGTCGAGGCCGACGACAATTTCCAATGAACACAACAGGTATTGTAAGCTATCAGGGTACCATTTGAAATTGGGGTACTGGTGGCCAAAGAAGGAGAAGAAGAGGAGGAAGATGTCTACAGAGACAGCAGGAAAAGGAGAAGTGTAGGAGAGTGGAGGTTTGGGTTGGTCCTTTAAATGTTGGCACTATGACTGGTAAAGGTAGAGATTTAGCTGATACAATGGAGAGGAGAATGGTAAATATGTTGTGTGTTCAGAAGACCAAGTTTAAAGGGAGTAAAACCAAGAACATTGAAAATGGGTTTAAACTGTTCTATCATTGTGTGGATGGAAAGAGAAATGGTGTAGAGGTGATTTTGAAGGAAGAGTACAGTAAGAGTGTAGTGGAGGTTAAGAAAGTTTCTGATAGGGTGATGAACGTAAAGCTGGAAGTTGAAGGGCTGATGATAAAAGGTCATCAGTGCTTATGCTCCACAGGTGGGCTGTGAAACGGATGAGAAGGAAACATTTTGGAGTGAGTTAGATGAAGTGGTAGATGGCGTACCTAGGTATGAAAGATTGGTGATTGGGGCTGATTTAAATGGGCATGTAGGTGAAGGGAACAGATGTAATTAGGAGGTGATGGGTAGGTATGGCCTCAAGTATATTACTTATTTTAGGAAGAAGGAGGATCATAGGGCGACTTATAAGAGTGGAGGAAGGAGCACACAGGTGGACTATGTTCTATGTAGGAGATGCAACCTGAAGGAGATTGGAGACTGCCAGGTGGTGGCAGGGGACAGTGTAGATAGACAGCATTGGATGGTGGTCTGTAAGATGGTTTTGGAGGTGAAGAAGAAGAGGTGGAGAGTGAGGACTGAAAGAAGAATAAGATGGTGGAAACTGAAGAAGGAAAACTGTAATATGAGATACAGGGAAGAGGTCAGACAGGGGCTCGGTGTTGGTGAAGAGATTCTGGATGATTGGGCAACTACTGCAGAAGTGATAAGGGAAACAGCAAGAAAGGTATTTGGTGTAACATCTGTAAATAAAAAAGAAGACAAAGAGACACAGTGGTGGAATGAGGAAGTGCAGGAAAGCATAGGGAGAAAGAGGTTGGCAAAACAGAATTGGAGATAGTGGAGATAGAAGTACAAGGAGATGCGGCAGCATGTGAAGAGGGATGTGACGTTGAGGGGTCACACTAAGAAGTTATGGGAAAGAGCTGAGAGAAGAGGTGACCATCTGTGGGCAACATTATGGTTTCATTCCAAGAAAGAGCACCACAGACGCATTATTTGCTTTGAGAATGTTGATGGAAAAGTATAGAGAGGGACAGAAGGAGTTGCAATGTGTGTTTGTGGATTTAGAGAAGCCTACGACATGGTTTTGTGGTTTTCTATGAGGAAGTCTGGTGTGTCAAAGAAGTATGTGAGGGTGGTGCAGGACATGTATGAGGACAGTGTGACAGCAGTGAAGTGTGCAGTAGGAACAACAGACTGGTTCAGAGTGGAGGTTGGACTGCATCAAGGATCGGCTCTTAGCCCTTTCCTGTTTGCAGTGGTGATTGGACAGGTTGACGGACGAGGTCTGACATGAGTCTCCCTGGACTATGATGTTTGCGGATGATATTGTGATTTGTGGTAAAAGTAGTGACCAGGTTGAGAAGAGCCTGGAGAGGTGGAGGTATGTGCAGGAGAGAAGGGGAATGAAAGTCAGTAGGAGTAAACCGAGTACATGTGTGTGAATGAGAGGAAAGACAGTGGAGTGGTGGAGTTGCAGGGAATAGAGGTGGTGAAAATGGAATCACGATGGTGTTACCCTTATTCCAGAGCCATTATCCTGAATCTGGATCAGCTTCAGACCTCCCTCTTTGACAGACACCTGAATGTTCGTGGACTTTGCATCCAGACTGTAAAAAAATATTATTCATAAATAAATATATTTATTTAAAACTTTTATAAAGCTACACTGACAAACCTGTAGTTGCTATGTTTCATTGCTACTATATAAATGAATTATGAGAAATAATGTTGGAATTATGAAAAACTAACTAGGAATTGCGTATTAGACAATCTTTGTTTTCTTGTATGCAATTTCAGCAATAACAATTTTTTTTATTAAAAATGAAAAAAATTACTTGTTAAGAGAATCCGTCTTCTTTTCTTTTGTATATTTAGTATACTATATAAATATACTATATTTAGAAAAAGTACCTCATCCAATTACTCGATTAATCGTTGGAATAATCGGTATATTACTCTACAGCTCAACAGCTCTAGTATACACACACACACACACACACACACACACATACACACATTGTGATTTCTGGATTTTCTTTTTTAGATTATTTCTCTCACAGTGGACATGCACCTACAATGACAATTCCAGACCCCTCCATAATTTCTAAATGGGAGAACTTGCAAAATAGCAGGGTATATATTATATATATATATTATATAAGAACATATAGAAAATATATATATT
>MU530557.1:4853207-4879907 GCA_024362625.1 Silurus asotus
ACACACACACACACACACACACACACACACACCAAAATTATAAACGCAACACTTTTTTTTTAATGCCCCCATTTTTATGAGCTGAACTCAAGTTTGAAGACTTTTTCTGTGTACACAAAAGGCCTATTTCTCTCTTAAATATTGTTCAAAATCGGTGTAAGTAAGCACTTTTACTTTGCCGAGGTAATCCATCCACCCCACAGGTGTAGCATATCAAGATGCTGATTAGACAGCATGATATTACACAGGTGTGCCTTAAGCTGGCCACAATAATTGACTTCAATCCATTTTATTCGTATAGCGCTTTTAACAATGAACATCGTCTCAAAGCAGCTTTACCCACTCAAGTTGGTTACAACGTCTAACTGCAGTCAGCATGCCAATTGCACGCTCCCTCAAAATTTGCAACATCTGTGGCATTGTGTTGTGTGATAAAAATGCACATTTTAGAGTGGCCTTTTATTGTGGCCAGCCTAAAGCAAGCCCCTGTGCAATAATCATGTTGTTTAATCAGCATCTTGATATGCCAAACCTGTAAGGGGGATGGATTATCTCGGAAAAGAAGTGCTCACTAACAGATTCGTGAACAATATTTGAGAGAAATAGGCCTTTTGTGTACATAGAAAGTCTTAGATCTTGAGTTCAGTTAATGAAAAATGGGGACAAAAACAAGTGTTGCGTTTATAATTTAGTTCAGTATATATATTATTAAGCGTAGTTAAGAGTATGGCACAGCGCATCTCACCAGTTCTCAATCATTTCTTTAATCGCATTAGCAGGTCGTTGAATGACTTCTCCAGCAGCGATGCGGTTCACAACCGTCTCATTCAATCTCCGGATCATACCTGCCATTACACCTTACTGCCTCGGGACTTCACTGAAACCTTTACAAAAGTTTCTTAAGTTGATGGTGAATAAGACGTAATAAGTAAGTAAACGCTGTTAACAAACAATCAAAATACAGCATGCGGATGTGTTTGGTTTTGTTTCTTCCTCGTTATCTTTGTTTTTGGCGGTGGGCGAAATAGTTTATGGATGAGTATTCCGCCACCTGCTGGTATGGAGTGTAGAGCGTTGCCTTGATTAGGGCAATAATCACTCTTAAATCCCGTTCAAGTCTCTCTCATTTAGCTATTTAACCATCTTAATTTATTCTGGAAGGTTGGAAGATGCCTGAGGAATGGAGAAGGAGTGGAAAGGCGGTTGGACCAGATGACGTACCGGTAGAAGCATGGAGATGTGTAGGAGAGATGGCAGTGGAGTTTTTATCCAGGTTGTTCAACTACATTTTGGAAAGTGAGAGAATGCCTGAGGAATGGAGAAGAAGTGTACTGGAACCGATTTTTAAGAATAAGGAATATGTGCAGACCTGCAGTAACTACAGGGGAATAAAGTTGATCTTGAAGTTTTTTTCATCAAAGAGTATTGGAGAGAAGTTGACCATCTCTGAGCAACAGTATAGTTTCATGTGGAGGAAAAGCAATACAGACAGAATATTTTTCTTGAGAATGTTGATGGAGAAGTATAGAGAAGGTCAGAAGTGTGTGTTTGTGAATTTAAAGAAAGTGTACGACAGGGTCCCGAGAGGAGTTGTGGTATCGTATGAGGAATTCAGGTGTGGCAGAAAAGTATGTAATGGTGGTGCAGAACCTGTATGAGGATGGTGTGACAGCAGTGAAGTGTGCAGTAGGAACAACAGACTGGTTCAAGGTGATGGTGGTATTTTAGCAAGGATTGGCTCTATGCCTTTTCCTGTTTGATGTGGTGATGGACAGGTTGATGAACGAGGTCAGACAGGAATATCCATGGACTATGATGTTTGCGGATGATACTGTGATTTGTGGTGAGAGTAGAAGGCAGGTTGAGAAGAGACTGGAAAGGTTATTGATTGGATTTGGATGTATGTGCTGGAAAGATGGGGAATGAAAGTCAGTAGGAGTAAGACAGAGTACATGTGTGTGAATGAGAGAAAGGGCAGTGAAGTGGAGTGGAGTGGTGTGGTTGCAGGGAGAAGAGGTGGTGAAGCTGGATGAGTTTAGGTACCTGGGGTCAGCTGTGCAAAGTATTGGAGAGAGTGTATTCAAGAAAAGAAAGCAGGCAGGGCAGGGTGGAGTGGAGTGGAGTGAAGTGAAGAGTGGCAGGAGTTGTTTGTGATAGAAAGGTATCTGCGAGAGTGAAAGGGAAAGTTTATAGTTTATAGCTGGTAGCAGCTAAACGAAGAAGAAGAATCCTTATTTAAAAGACTCTGCTGTAAAACTACTGGTGGATGAAGTACACAAACCATCTAGTTGAGGTAAAGTGAAGATACTCATGGTAAAATATTATTAAAGTAAACTTAAAAGTGCTCCCTTTAACTTTCACTTGACAAAAGGTACAATTATTTGCTTTTAAATATACTTAAGTATCTAAATTACTATTATTTAATATGGTTATAATGTTCCTATTATAATTTTTGTAACAAGACTCTTGCTTAATAAACTCAGTTAATGTGAAAAGACTTGAATGTTACTCTTAGCACACCAATCTATTAATAAAATGATATTAATGAGTCAAATACTCATTTACAAATTTGTCTACTTGTATATACATTTAGGTGTACTTGTAAATACACTCATAGATGATGTAGTCTCACATACCTGCATCAGGAGCTGTGCTTTTATTGCATGCCTGTTTAGCTTTTCGCTTAACAGCCGACGACAGGTGCATTTGTTTCATGCGCCATCAGGTCAATATGCAGAAAAGTTGGATTTTGTACTGTAGTCTCTTCATTTAAAGGGTGGGGACCCAACAGTGATATTAGCCTGGTTCCACTTCTGGACAAAGAGCCCAGTCTTACACTGCCTGTCTTGATTGGTGAACTAGTGTTTTATTACAGTTATTGAGGCCCCTATAGCTATCGATTGCCCTGCTTCACACTTTTTAGTACATGTTTATGAGTTTCAGAAAGATCATTTCTACACAAAATTTAAACAGTTGAAACCCACATCCAATGTTTCTGGCCTTACTCCCTTTTCACATGGTCTCCTGGACACACAACATATTTACCGGTACTTTTCTCCGCTTACCCATATCAATTACCTATCTCCCTTTACCAGTCATAGTACAGTCATAGTACCACTATTTAGGGTTGGTACTCCAACCCTAACCTCCACTATCCACTTCTTTCCCTGCTGGACGTCTTCCTCCTCTCCTTCTTCTCCTTCAACCAACAGTAGCCCAATTTCCACCAGTACCCTGTTGGCTAACAATATCTGTTGATAACCCGGGCCTGACTGATTCGGTATGAAATTCTGGTTTGTGATCCGCATATTTGATTTGGCACATGTTTTACCCTGGATGCCCTTCCTAACGCAACCCTCCCAATGTCTACGGGCTTGGAACTGGCACTAAAAGTGCACTGGTCTGTGCAACCCTTATGGCTGGATTCCAACTGTTCCAAAAACAGAGTTTCTGAATATTGTCCAAACGTCACCTATTTGTTGCACAATCCAATTATCTTTGCCACATTCATGTACAGCTCATGTAATTAGCTCCATGTCTGACTTTTTTTTGGTTGTTTTACCTGTTTGGCTATATGATCCACCTCTTGTTTCATGCTAACACAATATAATCATGTGAACACAGAAAGAAAATGACTGTTCTTGGTTGACTTAAAAATACTTTATTATCTCTGATTAATGTCCTGCCTGTGCTTCCATCCTGCTACATTTTCAACTTGATAGTGCTGAATAAGGATCAGAATGCACCACAGCTTTAAGTAGGTTGACCATTTTCACCAATTGTAGCACCAATAAGCCTTTCTATTGTTTAATCTGTTAGACATCATTTGTTAATTTATGCTCTCCTGCTATGTTAATATATACACTCCTGCTGCTGTGTAACCTGTATGGGCATCCTTAGACCGATATGTATATGTGTGGACTACTGATAAATATTTATGATCCAATAATGGCATACAATTGTATGCTTACAAAACTATTAGTCTGTTTCTAACCTTTACATACCAAAACAATTGGAGGTCAATTGAAAGCTTTGGAAATTACAATAAAGGTAACACCAGAAAACTACAGAGGAGCAAACAACTTTTTCCTATTTGATGTACCCCCTTATCCACGTTGCCATCCAACAATATTAACATTTGCATAGTCATATTCTAAAAAATCCTGCAATACTCTTTTATCTTAGTGGGATTCTAATACCCCAGTTTCAAAAAAGTTGGAATCTCCTTATATTATTCACAATAGAGCATAGGAAAACATCCTAAATGTTTAAACTGTGTGTGGCAGGTCTAATGAAGTTCTGGTTGCCTGTATGTGGTTGGTGAATGTGTTAATCAATTGTCCTATCATTGAGCAGGAAAAAATATATATATACTCATTAGACAGGAAGAGAGTATATATACTCATGGATTAAATAAGCTATCAGTGGTGGATTAAGTATGAGCGACATGGGCGGCTGCCCAGAGCTGCATCCTGCTGGGGCAGATCTTTTTTTTTTTTACTTTTTATAATAATTTATATAATTTGCACAGTCATGTCAATAATAATATAAAGTCATTGCGTGGGGTGAATGAACCTACTCAGTAGTGTGCACACACCAGCCAGAGAAGTACCCTCACTCATTCACTTAGAAAGGGCAGGGATTGGGTCACCTCAGCCTTTAGTGTTTCCAGTGAAAGAACTGACAAGACCTGGAGTGATGTCCCATCAGTAAAGAGCTAAATCTAAATTCAAATTATGGATGCCAAAAAATATCGAACTCATCAGGAGCCCAATAAAAAAAAAAGAGGAAAGAATAAGTGCATGTGCAAAAGATAAAGGTATGTATTTAGCTATATCACTAATCTTGTTATGATGATATTATACACACAGAAAAATCAAGGTACAGTAATGTACCTAAAAGAGTACACATTTTTTTGTCGCCCCAGCTGTACCCTAGCAGGGTACAGAAATGTACCTCTAAACACTGGTACATTTTTGTACCTTCTTGTTTGTACCTCTAAAAGAACAATTTGCACCCCAAGTGATAGAAATGTACCTTGTATACCAGTGACAGGGTGCAGGACATAGCAGGTCAGCTTAGGTTTTTATGAAAGCAGCGGTTCTGTAAGATTTTTCACAGAGGAGCTGCTAATATACACATTTAACAGTCAGAGGTTACAAAGAGTAACATTATAAAAGTGTGTCGGTTAGCAAAGGCAATGTCCCATGCTGTAATATGCTCTGGCCCTATCCCAATTTGGTGTGGTGATGCATCCTACAGCAGGTTATGGTCGCTGAACTGCTGGATGTCTGAGTGGTGATCTAAAAACAATGTGGGCTTCATAAAAATTTGGAGCTATTTTAAGGGGGCAACGTTGGCCGGTATCCATCTCACCCAGTAAGGTGCAGCTCTAATTTCTTGTAGTATAGGTCATAGTCTCTGAACAGCACTAGTTAATGAGTGACTGTTTAGAGCCCAGGCCAGTGAACTACAGATACGCTAAACTGACCGTGTGCTAACATGGAGTCATCACTCAGGGTCCACCAAATAAAGACTGTGGTTGTCCCATGAGCGAAACCAAAATGTAGAAATTCTCAGAAAGTATGTTTATGTAACCTAATTAACATTAAATAAGAATGACCAACCAGGAGTTTAATGTAATGTGTTTGACAGAAACGTGGATTAAATCAAACAAATATATATTAAATTGAATATGTCCTCCTGGGTATAGTTTCATACACCAGCCCTGTCTAAATGGCAGTGGAGGCAGAGTCACAGCTATTATAATAATAATCTCAGGGTCACACAAAAAAACCCAAACACAAATGCATTACATTCGAAGTTTTTTTACACCAACATAAAATATTTAGTGTACAAAAGCAAGACTAGTCAGTTAATTCTATTAATTATTATTTATAAACCCCCAGGGCCCTGCACTGATTTTCTTGTAGAATTTGGAGTCTTTATCACTTTTTAGACTTGTTGGTGACCTTAATATTCATTTTGATAATCAGGAAGACTCTTTAAGAATGTCTCTAGGTTACGTATTTAACCCTAGTTCCCTGAGGGAGCGAGACGCTGCGTCAAAATGCTTTGGGAACGTGCCCGAGCGTTCACGCTCTGAAATCAAATGTGTAATCAGTCAAAAATTGGATGCTGGCCGTCACCCGCGGGGTGACATCAGGACCAGGAGTATAAAACGCATATCAAATGAAGGCAGCAGCAGCTTCTGTAAGGGCGAATGAAGTGCTGCAGGGATGACAGAGGTGTGGCATAGAGATGCAACATCTCGCTTCCTCAGGGAAATAGGGTTACATACATAACCTAGAGATGTTCCCTTTCAGGAACTAAAGCTGTGTCTTAACAATTTGGGAAAAAGTGTCAAGCAAGCTAGACTGACGAGTCACAGCTCGAGGGCCAGGAGTGGCAGTAAGGTCTAGGTTATAGAACCGCACAAATGTCAGTGGGGTAGACCAACCTGCAGCGTTTCATATGTCTTGGAGGGGAACTCCAGAGGACTTTGAGATTTTGAGGCAGCCACACTCCGGTGTAAAGTGAGCTCTGACCCCGAAGGAAGCGGGGAGACCAGAGGACTCATAAGATGATGTGATAGATTCAACAATCCACCTGCTCAGAGTCTGCTTATCAGCAGGGAGGCCTCTTTTGAAAGGGCCATAGCGAACGATCAGCTGATCTGTCCTTCTCCAATGACCCGTTCTGTGGACGTGGATGACCAGTGCGTGCACTGAATTGAGCTGGTTCAGTTTTTCCTGGTCTGGGGCCTGGAACCGAGGAGGATAAAATGCCTGTAACCAGGGGACGACCAAGGGCACCTTGGGGATGTAACCCATACAGGGGTACAGAAAGAAGGGGGCCACAGGCCTGCAGGTCCCCTACTCTCCTAAAAGAGCAGATGGCCAACAAGAACACGGTCTTGATTGAAAGATGCCTCCACAACAGCCAGGTTCCACCCAGGCACTCTAGGTTGTACCGGAGGCCTCAGCCTCTGGGTGCAATCAGGAAAACACGTTACCAGTGATTCTCTGCCTGAGATTGCCCAGACAAAGGGGCATAATAAGCCGAAATGGCAGACCCTTGGTAAACAGTCCCTGGAGGAATCCAGCACTGAACCAACTGGACAGTGGACTGGATCCAGCTGACGGTCTAAGATGGGGATCACCTTGATGGCCTCCTTCCTCAGGAGAGAGTTTAATTCTGTTCCATGGGTGTGAAGGTATCGCTGGAATGCCGCCACCTGTTTCTTATTCTCCTGAAACCTTTCAATCACTGCTATTAGCTTAGGAATTCGCAGAGGAAGCCAGAAGGGTGTTAGCAGGGCATCCAGCAGTATGGCCCTGTCTCTATCAGACATCTCTGATAGATTGAGCCACAGGTGCCTTTCTGTGGACACCATGGCAGCTATAGATCAGACAATGGCCCTGGAGATCTCTTTAGTGGTTCTGAGAGCCAGATCTGCCGTACAGCGTAGCTCATCAAAATGGCTGCCTGGGGCACCTCCCACTCTTATGTCAGGGTCTTGAGGGAGGAAGCGATCCTGGGAGAGAGATATCGCACAAGCGTCTCTTTAACCCACAGCATCTTCAACCCGCAGCACCGCTCTATACCCGTGTACTTTCCTCCCCATGACGTGTGAATACAACGTTGAAAGGGGCTTCGCCCATGACCATGACACCTCAGTGTACATGTCTGAAAAAAACGGGAGATCCCGACATGGAGGTGGCGACCGAAAGTGCTCGTCCACAATGAGCGTGGCGCAATATGCGCAGATCATTCACAGAATGTGCTCAGCAACATCCCCTGGGAACCGACCTAGCTCCGCTCCCAACTCCATAGCTCCTCAAAGCTAGCTGGCAACAAACCCCCCCCCCCCCCATCAGAGGAAGATAGGCGGAGCTAATGCTCTCGTCGCAGGGAAGAAGAAACCGCCAAAAGGCGTGCTTCTGAGCCTGTGAGCGAGTGTTGGACCAAGCAGGTGAGGTTGGAGCCCATCTCGAAACCCCCGTTGCGAGGTCCAGGAACTGCCGTGTCGCTTTGCCTCAGGGAAAGCAGTGCAGAACCGCAAGGAGCGCGAGTTCATAAAAAATGCCCAAGGAACCTTCAAGATTTAAAGACCATTTGTGAGGAAGAATAGGCCAGGATCACTCCTGAGCAATGCAGACGACTGGTCTCTCCATACAAGAGGCGTCTAGAAGCTATAATTACCAACAAAGGCTTTTCTACAAAGTATTACATAAAGTGTGTTCAATACTTATTCCCTGTGTCATTTCACTTTATTTATTATGACTCAACTTGTATACTTAAATGTTCTGATTTCTTTGTATGAATTCAATATATGGCTTAATGGCTACATCTGGTGGAATTTGTGTGTTAATAGCCCACTTAGAAATCCCCTTACTGATATGCTGAATTGTCAAATACTTATTTCCCCCGCTCTATATATATCTTCTTTTTCTTCTTCTTTTGGCTGCTTCCATTAGGGGTCGCCACAGCGGATCATCCGTCTCCAAAACACCCTGTCCTCCACATCTGCCTCTTTCACACCAACTACCTGCATGTCTTTCCTCACCACATCCATGAACCTCCTCCTTGGCCTTCCTCTTTTCCTCCTACCTGGTGGCTCCATCCTCAGCATTCTTCTACCAATATAATTCATGTCCCTCCTCTGCACGTGTCCAAACCATCTTAATCTCGCCTCCCTCATCTTGTCACCAAAACATCCTAAATGCACTGTCCCTCTAATAAACTCATTTCTGATCTTGTCCATCATCACTCCCAACGAAAACCTTAACATCTTCAGCTCTGCTACCTCCAGCTCCACCTCTTGTCTTCTACGCAATGCCACTGTCTCTAATCCATACAACATCGCAGGTCTCACCACAGTCTTATAAACTTTCCCTTTCATTCTTGCAAATACTCTTCTATCACAAATCACTCCTGTCACTTTTCTCCACCCACTCCACCCTGTCTGCACTCTTTTCTTTACTTCTCTAAAACACTCTCCATTACTTTGCATTGTTGACCCCAGGTACCTGAACTTCTCCACCTTCTCCAACTCTTCTCCCTGCAACCGCACCATTCCACTGCCCTCCCTCTTATTCACACACATGTACTCTGTCTTACTCCTACTGACTTTCATTCCCCTTCTCTCCAGTGCATATCTCCACCTCTCCAGGCTCTTCCCAACCTGCTCACTACTCTCACCACAAATCACAATATCATCCGCAAACATCATAGTCCAGGGAGACTCCTGTCTGACCTCGTTCCGTCAACCTGTCCATCACCACTGCAAACAGGAAAGGGCTCAGGGCCGATCTTTGATGTAGTCCAACCCTCACCCTGAACCAGTCTGTCGTTCCTACTGCACACTTCACTGCTGTCACACTGTCCTCATACATGTCCTGCACCACCCTCACATACTTCTCTGACACACCTGACTTCCTCCTACAGTACCACAGCTCCTCTCTCGGCACCCTGTTGTACGCTTTCTCTAAATCCACAAATACACATTGCAATTCCTTCTGTCCTTCTCTATACTTCTCCATCAACATTCTCAAAGCAAATAAGGCATCTGTGGTGCTCTTCCTCGGCATGAAACCATACTGTTGCTCACAGATGGTCACCTCTTCTCTCAGCCTGGCTTCCCCTACTCTTTCCCATAACTTCATGGTGTGACTGATCAACTTAATTTCCCTGTAGTGACTGCAGGTCTGCACATCTCCCTTATGCTTGAAGATCGGTACCAGCACACTCCTTCTCCATTTCTCAGGCATCCTCCCACCTTCCAGAATCTTGTTAAACAATCTGGTTAAAAACTCCACTGCCATCTCTCCTAAACATCTCCATGCTTATACAGGTATGTCATCTGGTACAACCGACTTTCCACTCCTCATACTCTTAATCGCTACTCTCACTTCCTCCTTACTAATCCTATCTACATCCTGCTTTACCAACTCCACATCATCTAACCTTCTCTCTCTCTGATTTTTCTCATTCATCAGTTGCTCAAAATACTCCCTCCACCTTCTCAACACACTCTCTTCCCTAGTCAACACATTTCCCTCTCCATCCTTTATTGCTCTAACTTGCAGCACATCCTTCCCAGCTTGGTCCCTCTGCCTGGCCAATCGGTATAAATCCTTTAAGATCTTTTAAGATAAAATAAGTGTTCACCACTGCCATTTCCATCCTTTTAGCAAAATCTACCACCTTCTGCCCTTCCACATTGCTCTCCTTAAGGCCATACCTACTCATCACCTCCTCATCACCTCTGTTCCCTTCACCAACATGCCCATTAAAGTCTGCCCCAATCACCATTCGTTCTTTCCTAGGTACACCATCTACCACCTTATCTAATTCACTCCAGAATCTTTCCTTCTCCTCCATCTCACAGCCAACTTGTGGAGCATAGGCACTGATGACATTTATCATCATTCCTTCAACTTCCAGCTTCATGTTCATCACCCTATCAGAAACTCTCTTCACCTCCACTACACTCTTACTGTACTCTTCTCTCAGAATCACCCCTACACCATTTTTCTTTCCATCCACACTATGATAAAACATTTTAAACCCACCTCCAATGTTCCTGGCCTTACTCCTTTTCCACGTGGTCTCCTGAACACACAAAATATCTACATTTCTCCTCTCCATCATATCAGCTATATCTCTCCCTTTACCCATCATAGTACCAACATTTAAAGTACCAACCCAAACCTCCACTCTCCTACACTGCTCCTTTTCCTGTCATCTCTGTAGACGTCTTCCTTCTCTCCTTCTCCTCCTTCAGCCAACAGTAGCCCAATTTCCACCGGTACCCTGTCGGCTAACGATACCTGTCGCGGTCGTTGTTAACCTGGGCCTCGACCGATCCAGTATAAAATTCTCATTTGTGAGCCGCATATTTGATTTGGCACATGTTTTACGCTGGATGCCCTTCCTAACGCAACCCTTATATATATATATATAATTTATTTATTTTATTTTATTTTTTTCCATCGGCCATTGTTTTTCCATAATGCTACTGGCTGGAAAGAAGAGGTTTGAAATTATAGAGGTGGTCATGTAACTGCCCACTTTAGATTTAAAAACTGTAATTTGAATAAATATTTTGGAGAGAAAACCATCTTCCAACAGGGTCCTTGGGTTAACTATCGCATCTCTCTCAGACAGATTCAAAAGGCAGTCATAAACAACATTTTTTTTTTTACATTAGCAAGCAGCCTAGCAAATTTTAAGGCCTTCTGGAAGTTTTTTTGAGGGTTTATTCTTCAGCAGAACTGTGTACTGTGGTTACTTTGGCCCACCCATAGCTCTACCAATAACATCCTGCTCCTTACAGCTGGTATTTTTATTCTGTGGCTAGCATAGTGTACTGTACATCTTTGCCCTTAGCTTCACCAGGTTTACTTTTCCTTAGAGCCATGAATGCAGTGTGCCACTTATGATAAGCCAATTTCACTTTGGCCAGACATTTTTTGCCATATGACCCTTTGAGGTCATCTCTGGAAACCCTTATCACATTAGTCCCAATTAGCAATGGGATCTTTGACCGATACTCTGTTACATGGACAAAAAAACGAAACATTTGTGAAGACCCTTCCCAAAATCTTTAGGTTGATGCATAAGATACGATAGTCCATGGTGATGCTCCAACTATAGCTTCCAGCTGCATCAAACAATTTTTTTGATCCTCCTAGCTGCTCAACAGTTTCTTTACCAAGACTGTTAGTTCAGTCAGATCTGAATTCTGTCTGGTAATTTTCTCTGTTATCTGTTTTTCTTCATTCTGGTTACCACTGGCAGTTGTAAACTGAGCCTGGGCATATGTCATTTTGTATTTTTTTCCTGTGTTTGAAACTTTATCTTTAGAGGAAAGTTACAAAGTTCAGCTTGAAGCTCACAAAAATATAGAACTAGGCTTCATTTGTGCTGTCAAGAAAAACATTTTAATTCAATTTATTTAGCTTGAATTTTAATTAAACTAACTTGGATCGTAATTATTCAAACATATTTAGCCAATAATTAGTGTACAACTTATTACACACCATAAATGTAACATAAATAGTTTGATTGTAGCCTATGTCATAATCAAACATATTTAGCCAATTTACTCCAAGTAAAATTATACTTATACTAACAGATAGATTAGAATAGGGCATAACTTAGGGTATGAGTGTGTGTGCGGATGAATTAAAAGGCATGCTTTTCAGAATAAAAGAGCCTGTAGGCCATGGAAGTTAGAGAGGATATGTGGAAATAATTAGAGTCAGATTTAGTTAAAGGCATTGGAGGAAAATAATAGTTGGGAGAGAGAATGTTGGGGATGTAGGAGTGCAATCAGTAGGAGACCAGTAGGAAGGATAAGGGGGGATGGTCAAGTGCAAGTGCACAATTGCATAGATCGCCATAGTCTTGGTGGTCAGTCTCCATCTCCTGATAACAAACAACAGGGAGGTCAGGTGAGGTCTGTGTGCACACATCATGCGCTAGAATACGTTGCAAAATGCGAGGAGGCAGAAAGGGAGTTTCTGAAACAGCTGAGGAAGAGAGATGGTCAATAAATTGTGCGAGCTCGGAGGCAAGGGAGATAATTTGAAATTGACAATATTGTTTTTGGAAAATGTTCCTAACAGCTCCAAGACAAATAACGATTAAGGCATATAATAACTTAAAGTACTGACATGAACAAGTAAAATATAAATTTTAAAAAGAATATTAGCAAATAGGAATATTAGGACTATTAGGAAAATAGGCTGCAGAAATAATTGTTCACGCACAAAGGTTGAGTACAAAATGAAGATGAACCTAATGCAGCCTAAGGTTTAATAACAAACATTTTTTTTAAATATAGCATAAAAAGGCAGAAAATAATGGTAACTGGGTAAAACAGGAAGTCCAAATTTTGACTCACAAGGAGGGGATGAGAATCACATTTAGGAGATAAGGGTAAATGGAAAAAAGGAGCTAAAAAAAGATAACTTAATAATAAGCACAATGTTGTTGAGGTAAGGAAAATGGAAACTATAGAGGTGCCATGGGACACCAAGGGTATAAATATGTGTGTGTATAAAGAATGGGTGTGCTTGGATATGTTGATGTGATTGAGTGACCACCTTCTACCACCTTGAGCTCTTTGAAATGTGTCTGCAATAAAGAAGTTATGCTTTTCCTCATCAGAGACTGAAGATGCTTCATTGGTTTTTGAGGTCTACTTTATTATTATTATTATTATTATTATTATTATTATTATTAAGTGTTTTACACTGGGAATCAATTGCAACAAAGGATCCACCTGTGATAGGTCCACTCAGAGACTAGTTCTGAGTTCCGACAGGGCCAGCCTGTGATAATCCTTCTCATCACTTAATCCTCTAATGAACTAACAAGTCAGTTTGCTATCTCAAGCAGTAAAAGGTTGGCCTTCATACTGCACCTCTTAGACTGAGCGTGAGGTGGCCTCCATAGCAATGGCGGTATGAACAAACAGATTCGCCAATGTACTGGCATCTCTCTTAGAAATCAGCTAAGGAGTCAAGAGATGTCTGCATATCACTATACTCAGCTTGTACTTCTTCAAAAGCTCTGCTGGTATTCTGCTCATTAGGGGGAAAATTCAAAACTAGCCTTCTGTTATCAATACTCAAATTTCGCAATATTGTAGCAAAGTCCAGATTTTCAGGCATCACTGAGATACTGCATGTCATGTATACAGACTTCAATAAGTTTCCTGCAATCAGGACCACCACTGAATAACTTTATGTACTTGGTGTGTGTAAGGATGGTCAGATCTGTTCATGATCCCAGACCCCAAAAACTGCCATGCAACTTAATGAGGCCAAATCCCGAGAACTACCATGCAACAAAACAGTAAACCTTCTAATCTGAGGAGAGGATCTCTTTGATCTGAGGAAAACGATTTGTTCAGCTGCCCAGTCACCCATCCTTGAGCCCCCTCTTTCCCTCCTGGGGGGATGGCCGGGTCATAGAAAGGTGACTTAGAAGGTCCCGGAATTCAAGCTAATTTACTTGCATAATGTAATAATGAATGTATACATTTCACCTTTACATGTTTGGTATCATTTTAAAGATTTAAACACTCTGGGAAACTATCTGTAGTCAGAACTTCCCACACAGTCTCTGTGTGTCTCTATTGCCAGGTACAGTAATTCTTTAACAATTCTTTAGTAAACTGCATTGCTAAATTATTTGTTTGTTTTATGCTAATCATGTTATGTAACTTTCTTCTATAATTTGTTTTAGATGTGACATTTGTTCATTGCTTATTGCCTGGCAAATAAATGTATAATTCTTGATTAACTCCTTTAATCATTCATATCTAGTTGATTATGTGGTCTGGTGTTACGGCAAATCTATGACCAGGATAGTACAAACTGAAGGCTTTTGAACGGATGAAGCATAAAGCACAATGTCTGTGTGAATTGTTTTATGGTTTGAGGGTTCCTGTGAAGTCAACGAGAGGCCAGGGGGTTATCTGTGTGTGTGTGTGTGTGTGTGTGTGTGTGTGTGTGTGTGTGTGTGTGTGTGTGTGTGTGTATGGACTGTGTAAGGTATAGAGACTGGCTTGTGTTATCAGTTGAATGCTGCTTTGAATCAGCTGGAGAGGTCAGGGTTTGTCCTGCTTCGTGTCTTCCGGGGTGGGGTCAGGGACAAGCAAAAATAGATCTGAAGGATGCATACTTTCATGTATCCCTCCTTCCGTCTCACAGGAAGTTCCTGAGGTTCACTTTCGGGGCCAAAACTTACTAATACTGTGTCCTTCCCTCTGGTCTTGCCTTCACAAAATGTGTGGATGTCCCACTGAGTATCCCGGGGCTTCTGCATTCGATATTATATCGATGATTAGTTCATACTGGCTCAATCAAAGCAAACGGGCGGTCCGGCATCAAGATGTCATTTCCGCCATGAAGAGCTGGGGTTAAGGATTTCTTCATCACAGTTAACCACCTACTTAGGTGTAGAATGGGATTCAAACATAATGCAGGCACAGTTGTCTCCTGCTCGAATCGAATCCATTCTCACGACCATCAAGAGAGTGAGAGAAGGCCAGTCACTCACTGTGAAGATTCTGGGTCTGACTGCAGTTGTGTCCAATGTGTTACCACATAAGTAACCTAATACTCTCATCATCTTTTATATTTTTATATGATTTTTCTACTTAAGTTTCTACTTGTGTTTTGAATATACACTCACTGGCCACTATATTAGGTACACCTGTCCAACTGCTCATTAACGCAAATTTCTAATCAGCCAATCACATGGCAGCAACTCAATGCATTTAGGCATGTAGACATGGTCAAGACGATCTGCTGCAGTTCAAACCGAGCGTCAGAATAAGGAAAAAAGCTGATTTAAGTGACTTTGAACGTGGCTTTTTTGTTGGTGCCAGACAGGCTGGTCTGAGTATTTCAGAGACTGCTGATCTACTGGGATTTTCATGCACAACCATCTCTAGGGGCAGTTCAAACCGAGCGTCAGAATAGGGAAAAAAGCTGATTTAAGTGACTTTGAACGTGGCTTTTTTGTTGGTGCCAGACAGGCTGGTCTGAGTATTTCAGAGACTGCTGATCTACTGGGATTTTCATGCACAACCATCTCTAGGGTTTACAGAGAATGGTCCGAAAAAGAGAAATTATTCAGTGAGCGACAGTTCTGTGGGCGCAAATCCCTTGTTGATGCCAGAGGTCAGAGGAGAATGGCCAGACTGGTTCGAGCTGATCGAAAGGCAGCAGTAACTCAAATAACCACTCGTTACAACCGAGGTATGCAGAAGAACATCTCTAAGCGCACAACACGTCGAACCTTGAGGCGAAAGCGCTACAGCAGCAGATGACCACACCGGGTGCCACTCCTGACAACTAAGAACAGGAAACTAAGGCTACAATTCGCACAGGCTCACCAAAATTGGACAATAGAAGATCGGAAAAACGTTGCCTGGTCTGTTGAATCTCTATTTCTGTTGCGACATTCAGATGGTAGGGTCAGAATTTGGCATCAACAACATGAAAGCATGGATCCATCCTGCCTTGTATTAATGGTTCAGGCTGGTAATGGTGGTGTAATAGTGTGGGGGATATTTTCTTGGCACACTTTGGGCCCATTAGTACCAATTGTGCATTGTGTCAAAGCCACAGCCTACCTGAGTATTGTTGCTGACTATGTCCATCCCTTTATGACCACAGTGTACCCATCTTCTGATGGCTACTTCCAGCAGGATAACGCGCCATGTCATGAAGTGAATCATCTCAGACTGGCTTCTTGAACATGACAATGAGTTCACTGTACTCAAATGGCCTCCACAGTCACCAGATCTCAATCTAATAGAGCACCTTTGGGATGTGGTGGAACGGGAGATCATGGATGTGCAGCCGAGAAATCTGCAGCAACTGCGTGATGCTATCATGTCAGTATGGACAAAAATCTCTGAGGAATGTTTCCAGTACCTTGTAGAATCTATGCCACAAAGGATTAAGGCAGTTCTGAAAGCACTATATCACAGAAATTACATTTACAAGCATTTTGATTATATAATGTATGCTAAACTTTATATATGAAAAACGTTAATCTAAAGCATGATAGATGGATTATTGATTTTGTCTGAAATCTCTTTATACACAGAGTTCTCTGCAAAGCTAAGCATTATACTATATTAATGCTGAGTTCTGGTTGGTTCCCTGGTGGTCTAGTGGTTAGGATGCGGCTCTCTCACTGCTGCGGCCCGGGTTCGATCCCCGGTCAGGGAACCCAGCCATTAGGGTTACACAAGTCTAGTGCCGGTCCCAAGCCCGGATAAATGGGGCGTTGTGTTAGGAAGGGCATCAAGCGTAAAAACATGTGCCAAATCAAACATGCGGATGGTCTGCTGTGGCGACCCCTAATGGGAGAAGCCGAAAAAATTTGCTGAGTAATTGGTTATATGTATAAAGCTTAAATTTAAACGAATATAAGCTATGTTATTTAAAGCATATTGCTAAATTATATTATATATTACTAGATTTTACTTCTGATAGCTGAAGCTGACCTAAATGAAATCACATAGGTGAACTTTATGCACCCATTCATGCACGATGAGTCAAGACGTCAGGCGGTCTCTCTGTTTTCTCCGCATAGCCAATGTGTTTAACCGCATAGGCAGCTCCATACATGACTTCTGACTGAATTTTGCACCTGCACTCACCAACCTTATTAAACTCGGCTTTCAAGTCAAGTCAAGTCAAGTTTATTTCTATAGCGCTTTTTACAACAGGCATTGTTTCAAAGCAGCTTTACAGAAATCAACCGTCAAGGTGAATGGTGTGCATTTATCCCCGATGAGCAAGCAGTGGCGACTGTGGAAAGGAAAAACTTCCTTAGATGTCATGAGGAAGAAAACTTGAGAAGAACCTGACTCAAAAGGAAAACCCATCCTCATTTGGGTGACATCAAGAGGTATAATAGGTAAAATGACAAACCATGTTTTTACAAAAATATGACTTTTTTAATAAAAAATAATAAAAAAATTTTAATTTTCATATTCTTGAGAGCAAGTTCATGAAAAAAACGTTAAAATGGTACAATAATTGAACAAAAAACGAAATGTGAAATGACAAATGGTTTGACAAATATATGACTAATGAAAAAAAGATAATTATGATTATGAATTTTTGTATTCTTGAGATTAATTGCATGAAAAACCGTTGCAATAATGAACGAAAAATTAAATGGTTACAGGACAAATAATTTCTTGACAAAAATATATTATTTCTTAAAATAATTATGAAATTATGAATTGTCAAAATCGTAAGCAAAATGTATTTAAAAACCGTTAGAAGGTGCAATAGGAGAGCGACAAATGAAAAGCTGACAAAAGGAATCATGTTTTAACTAAAATTTATTTTCATAAAAAAAATGTATAGATATTATAAAAATAATTATTTTGTATATTCTTGTATAATTTCATGAAACCCATTACAAATCATGTGCTGTGAAGAATGAGCTTCTGCGGCGCTGAAAACTGCGATTCAGAAAGCGGTTTTTCGAATTACAGCAAATCTGCAAAATTTTATGTTCAAATATTACATATAAAACCATGTTTTAGCAAAAATATTACTTTAAATAAAGAAATATGATAGTTATTTAGTTAATTTAAAAAATAATTCATTATCATATTTTGATAAATAAAACTAATAAAAACAGTAAAAACTGAACTAATCATGTGTAGAAAGTCATAAGTCATCAAAAATGCATCAACTGCTCATGTTTAGTAAAAACTTATAAGTGCTGTAAAGAATAAGCTTCTGAAACTATGAAAATGCGATTCCGCAAGTCTCAGCTTCGTAGCTCAAACAGATAGCTGTTTTTCGAACTAAGGCAAATCTGCACATACAACATGCAATTGACCACAATTTTTTCACACGTTTATGATCAGATATTACATATAAAAGCATGTTTTGGCAAAATTTTTACTGTAATAAAGGAATTTGATACTTATGAAAATATATTATTTCATATTCTGAATCATAATTTGATGAAAAACTATTAAAAACAGTAAAAACTGAAGTAATCGTAAAAGTGTGTATTTGCTGTTTTTATAATAATGATAGACTAGATACATTTTTATATTCTTGAGAATAATTTAATGAGAAAACGTTTAAAGGTGCAATAAGTCAATGACAAATAAAAGTTGGAAATGACAGACCGTTTGGATAAAAATATGAATTTTGTTTAAAAATATCATTGTTATTATAAAAATATAAATTTGTATGGTCATTAGTATAATTACTCGTTAAATGGTGCAATAAGTAAACGAAAAACGTGGCGTGAACATGTTTTTGACAAAATATAACTTTTTTTCATAAAATATGATAATAGAAATATGAAATTTCATTTTCTTGTGAATAATTCAATGAATTACCGTTAAAATTAGTGAATGACAAACGGAAAGGTGACGACAAATCGTTTTTACAAAAATAATTGTGAAAATATAAATTTTTATATTCTTGAGAACATTTTCATGTAGCAACGATAAATCGTACAATAATTTAATAGAAACAAAAAGGTAAAATGACAAAAGTTTTGACAATCTGACCTTTTTCATAAAAAGAAATCGTAGTTATTATGAAAATCTGAATTTTGATTATTGTCAACATAATTTCATTGAAGACTGTTAAAAGGTTAAATAACAACGTAAAACGAAATTGTCATTTCTACTATAAACAGTGGTACACAGTACACAGTAAAAACGAGACAACGTTTCTCCAAGGGGGTGAAAACTAAAAAGTCACATGCCAAACGGAACTTTGACAAAAAATGTAATTTTAATAAAAAATAAATAAACAATAGTTATTATAAAATATGAATTTTCATATTCTTAAGCATAATTTCATGAATAACCAGTAAAATAGGCAATGACTGAAAAAACAATTAAAAGTGAATAAAAAAGAAAAACATTATGAAATTATGTACAATGAGTGAATAAAAAACAAAAATGTGGAATGACAAAACGTTGAACAAAAATATGACTTGATTAAAAAAATAACAATAAAACAATACAATAAAACAATAGAACACAAAAAGTATTTATATATATATAGTTTTATTAAACAATTTTATTAAACAGGGTTAAATGGTACAATGATTTAATGAAAAACAAAAAGGTGAAATGACAATGTTTGACAAAGGTTTTTATTACCAAAAAAAAAAATCTGGTTTTGACAAAAATGACTTTTTTCATTAAAAAATTCATAATTCATAATTTTAAGCAAAATTACATTAAAGTTTTTCTCAAATGCTAAAACACAAAAGCCAACCCTCTAAACCAAATGACCAGTTGACTAAACACATTTACTAAATCTAGCCATCATTTTTCAATATCATAAACACATTTCACATGAAGACACAATTCACAAAACACAATCTTTCATTTTCATAAATCTTAAAACATTTTTCTTTGCAAAAACACAAGTTGCAAAAGAACTCTGCTCATATTCTTAAATGAAAGCTCATGTGATGCAAAATGCTTGCCACAGTCAGCAATATTTGAACACAATGAACACACCTGGCGTCATTCATTACACACAACAACTCAAAATTGAAGACAATTGCTAATGCTGTGACCACATGTACAAAAGCAAGTTCAGAGTGCACAGTTTGCTGAAGATTCCAAACAAACACAATGGATGAGGGCAGAGTCAGAGGAAGAGGAATTTGAGTCAGAGAAAGGAAAAAAAGCTGGCCATGGAAGAAGAGGAGCAGGCCAACAAGGGAGAGGAGAAGGTCCAGGAGGGAGAGCAAGACAACCTCGCACCATCATTACGGACGAGATGCGAGCAACAGTCATTGACAATGTCATTGTCCATGGCATGGCAATGGCTGAAGCAGGACTACGAGTCAGTCCAAACCTGAATAGGTTCACCGTGGCCACCATTATCAGGGCATTCAGACAACACAACAGGTATTGTACTCAATTACTTTCTTTGCCACAATACAATTTTACAAGCCTGTGAAAGTAGTCTATTGGTTTTAAATCAGTTGTTACTGTATTGTAAAACGAACAACACATGTTTCTTTCTTTAAAGTTGAAAGAATGCCACATAGAGGTGGGAGGGTTGCCATATTTACAGCGGCACAAGAAACCCTCATTGTGGATATAGTTCGTGAAAACAACCTCATCAGACTCCAGGAGATCAGAGACAAAGTCAATGCAGATAATGTCAACTTTGTCAACTTTGAGCAACTTTGAACTTTGATGAGAAACCATCCCAAGCAAAGTGGCCTCCAGTCGAAGAGAGAGAGAGAGAGAGAGAGAGAGAGAGAGAGAGAGAGAAAGAGAGAGAGAGAGAGAGAGAGAGAGAGAGAGAGAAGGATATGGTTTATTAGGTGTCTTTACTGTTGTATTAAAGTTAATGTCACTGTGCAGTCCATAACTGTGGGGCTTTATATCTGCCCCCTGCTGTTGTCTTCATTATTTGAGGAACCAACAGATAGCCTGCACCTTTTGATCTAAGTAGGCGTGGAGGATCATACTGGAACAGAAGTTCACTCAGATTCTGCGGTGCGAGACCATTAAGTGCTTTATACGTCAGTAGTGGTATTATATAATCAATGCGATATTTGATTGGGAGCCAGTGTAGACTGATTAAAACAAGAGTAATGTGGTAATATTTCCTAGATCTAGAGAGGACTCTTGCTGCTGCATTCTGAACTAACTGACGCTTATTAATGCACTTACTCGCACACCCAGACAGTAAAGCGTTACAGTAGTCTAATCTAGAAGTAACAAAAGCATGAACTAGTTTTTCTGCACCCTGTAACCACATCATATTTCTATTTTTAGCAATATTTCTAAGGGTAACAAGGCGATCCTGGTAATATTATTCACGCTAGCCTCAAAGAAAAGACTAGGGTCAATAATAACACCAAGGTCTTTGACAGCTGTACATGCTGAGACAGAAACACTATCCAGAGATGCTACATAATCGGAAAGTTTGCTTCTAGCTGCATGTGGTCCTCGTAAAAGTACTTCTGTCTCATCTGAGTTGAGCAGAAGAAAGTTATCAAGCATCCACCGTCTCATGTCCTTTACAGACTCCTCAACATTGTTAAGCTGATCTCTCTCATCTGGCTTTGCTGAAATATACAACTGTGTATCATCAGCATAGCAATGGAAGCGAATACCATGTTTATGTATAAATTCACCCAGAGGCAGCATATATAAAGAGAAAAGCAGTTGGCCTAAGACAAATCATTGCGGAACACCAAACTTTACCTCAGAGAGTGTGGAGAACTCACCATTTACATCAACAAACTGATAGCGATCAGTCAAATATGACCTGAGCCAAGTGAGAGCTATTCCCCTGATAAGCGGCCAATAGCGGGTCATTTACCACCTTAACTAGCGCCGTCTCAGTGCTTTGATGAGGCCTAAATCCTGACTGATACATTTCGAAAATGTTCATAAGTAGATGTGAATATAACTGCTGTGCTACAACATTTTCCAAAATCTTGGATACAAAGGGGAGATTTGATATTGGCCTCTAGTTGGACAGCTGACATGGGTCAAGGTCAGGTTTCTTAATTAGGGGGTTGATAACTGCCAGTTTGAAGGATTAGGTACATAACCAGTGCTGATGGAAGAGTTTATTATTTTTAAAACAGGTTCAATTACCTCTGGAATTATCTGTTTTTGGAATCTTGTAGGCAAGGGATCGAGAATATAGGTTGATGATTTTGATGAGGAAACTAATGAAATTTAGTCATTCTCATGAATAGAAGTTAAGATTTGTAATTAATTGTTATAATTGCACTGCTGTCTACAGGGTTACTTTTAAAATAATTTGAATTCATATTAACCGTCTGGATGTCTTGCCTTATGTTTTGAACTTTATTATGAAAAAAGTTCATGAAATCATTACTACCTAATGATGGTGTGCATGTTTACATTTACATTTACATTTGCGGCATTTAGCAGACGCCCTTATCCAGAGCGACGTACAAACGTGCTTTAAATCTCTAGTAGTGAATAAATCTACACTGGTATGCAAGAATACAAACTTAATATAAATAAAACTCGAATTCTACAAACTTGGAAAGTGCTAATTTAGGTATTTCAGGAAGAGGTAGGTCTTCAGTCGTCGCTTAAAGATAATCAGGGATTCTGCTGTACGGACATCTAGGGGAAGTTCATTCCACCACCTCAGTGCCAGAAAAGAGAAGAGCCTTGAATTGTACTTACCTCTCATTCTGAGAGAAGGTGGTACCAGTCGAGCAGTGCTGGAGGATCTCAGACAGCGTGGTGCAGTGCGAGATGTGATGAGGTCACTGAGGTAAGATGGTGCTGGTCCATTTTTGGCCTTGTAGGCAAGGATCAGTGTTTTGAATCTGATACGTGCAGCTACTGGAAGCCAGTGAAGGGAGCGCAGCAGTGGGGTGGTGTGGGAAAACTTGGGCTGATTGAACACAAGTCGTGCAGCTGCATTTTGGATAATTTGCAGTGGACGAATAGCGTTCAGGGGGAGACCTGCCAGCAGAGAGTTGCAGTAGTCCAGTCTTGAAATGACTAGAGACTGAACAAGCGCCTGGGCAGCCTGTATGGACAGAAATGGTCGGATCCTTCGGATGATATAGAGAAGAAATCGACAAGAACGAGCAACATTAGCGATATGTGGGAAAAAAGACAGTTCATTGTCCATAGTTACCCCAAGGTTATGAGCAGTGGCTGAAGGGAAGAGCAGAGAGTCATGAATTGTTATTTGTAGATCTTGACCTGGAGATGAATCACCTGGGATGACCAGCAGTTCTGTTTTGCTGGGGTTGAGTTTAAGTTGGTGAGCTCTCCTCCATAAAGATATGTCTGACAAGCATGCTGAGATCTGAGCTGAAGCTGTGGTATCTGATGGAGGGAAAGAAAAGATGAGTTGAGTGTCATCTGCATAGCAGTGATAAGAAAACCCATGTGAGGATATGACTTCACCAATGGAGTGGGTATAGAGGGAGAAAAGGTGCATGTTAGTGCAGTGCTTTTATTTCCTGTTAATTTTGCTACCGTGCTGAATAGAAATCTAGGACTATGCTTGTTATTTTCTATGAAGGTGGGGAAAAATGCTAATCTAGCAACACTAAGAGATTTTTTTTAAATTTAGGAGGCTCTCCTTCCATGCTATTTGAATAACTTTTAATTTTATTTGACGCCATTTACGTTCTAATTTCTGAGTGGTCTGTTTTAAGATGCGCGTATGATCATTATACCACTGTGCTAATTTTTTCTCCCTGATCATTTTGGTCTTAAGAGGAGCTACATCATCTAGATTCTGGGTATTTAGTGGCCCTGTCAAGCTCTGCGGGGTCAGACGGCGATCTATTTAATAGTGTAATTTCTGGAAGATTATTGATAAAACGTGCTGCTGTAGCTGACGTGAATGTACGCTTAACACGGTAACGTGGTGAGGTACTAATGCAATGACTGAGGCAGATTTTAAAAGTGATGACTAAGGTTATTACTAAGATGACTAAGTTTATTATTTTTCATCTCTTGAATGGACACATCTGCTGCTCTTAAGGAGTCTTCCTGATTATCAAAATTAATATTAAAGTCACCAACAATTAATACTTTGTCTAAAGAAGTAGCTAAATTTGTGATGAAATCTGCAAATTCTATGAGAAATCAGAGTAGCGCCCTGGGTGTCTATAAATAATAATTAGTGGAATTGACTGACTGGACCTGCTTTAGAACTTTAAATGTTTTACATTTGTGTTTAGTCTTTTGTGTGACGCTTAGATTATTGTTATAAATAGCTGCGACTCCGCCTCCTCTGCCATTTAGACAGGGTTGGTGTATGTAACTATACCCAAGAGGACATTCGTTTTAATCCACGTTTCTGTCAAACACATTATTTTAAACTACTGGTCGGTAATAATTTTGTTTGTAGTAAGCACTTTTGACGTGAGAGATTCAACAATTCTATCTGTAGATCAGAGGTGCTGGCTGTGCATTCAGTCCTATTTAATTTAATGTTAATCAGGTTACTTAAACAGACTTTCTGAGAATTAGTACATTTTGGTTTCGCTCGGGGGCAGACTCAGTCTCAATGTGGTGTATCCTGAATATAAGCGATGTTATATGTTATCTGAAGCATATTGCTAAATTATATTATATATTACTAGATTTTACCACTGATAGCTGAAGCTGACCTAAGTTACTTTACATGGGTGAACTTTTGTTGCACCCTATTATCACGATGGGTCTAGTCTTATGCGATCTCTCTGTTTTCTCTGCATAGCCAAGGTGTTTAACCGCATAGGCAGCTCCATACATGACTTCTGACTGAATTTTGCACAGTGCATGATGCACCTGCACTCACCAATCCTATTAAACCCGACTTTCAAGTCAAGTTTATTTCTATAGTGCTTTTCACAACAGACATTGTCTCAAAGCAGCTTTACAGAGATCAACAGTCAATGTGAATGGTGTGAATTTTCCCTGATGAGCAAGCCTGTGGCAAGGAAAAACTCCCTTAGATGTCATGAAGAAGAAACCTTGAGAGGAACCAGACTCAAAAGTGGAACCATCCTCATTTGTCTGACATCAAGAGTCTGATTATAGTAATTTAACAATACAGAACACTGGAGAGTGAGAACTAACATGAGCACTGGAATGTGTGGTTATAAGTGATGTTCATTATGGTTATAAAACTAGGAGCTACTGAGCAACTCATAAAATAGTTTAACATTTGCGATCATCACAGATTCAACACCAGCTTCTCCATTCCAGCACCTTTAATCACTCCAGGGGGTCCAATGTCAAACCTCCACAAATGAAATGGGATCCAATTGGCATTGGTATGTGGTACCGGAAGTTTGCGAGTTCGGCATCTATTTCTTTAAAGGTCCATAATCTTCATGAGGTCGGACGTGACTGGAGCTGGCCACACCTCCGGATGCCTCGGGAGGGGAAGAGAAAGAAAAGCAGTGGAGAGAAATTAGTGTAGCTGCTGTTCATGATATTAACAGCACAAGTTGATAATGTAGACAGATTCTAATCTGTCTGTACCGCGTTCTTCGCAGTACAGACAGACAGAGTGTGTTGTCTGTCCGCACTCTGTCTGTC
The DNA here is from genome assembly GCA_024362625.1 of Silurus asotus. Classification (NCBI taxonomy): domain Eukaryota; kingdom Metazoa; phylum Chordata; class Actinopteri; order Siluriformes; family Siluridae; genus Silurus; species Silurus asotus. The sequence goes on from MU530557.1 coordinate 4,878,811, forward strand.
TGTACTGTTCTTTTGTTTGCACTGTTTGCACCAGGCTGCACTCGATGCACTTTATTTTGTTTTGTTGTTTAGTGTAGCACCAGGGTTCTGGAGGAACGTTGTTTCGTTTTTACTGTGTACTGTGTACCACTGTGTATAGTAAAAATGACAATAAAAGCCACTTGATTTGACTTGATGTACATTTGATCAGATGTACTGGAGCACAAATTTATGATATGTGACGTATATTTTGTGTAGGCTTTGCTAAAAAGATACGTTTTTAATTTGCACTTAAACTGGAAGAGTCTGTCTGAGCCCCGAACACAGTCAGGAAGACTATTCCATATTTAATATGATCTTTCATATTAAGCATACATTTATGAAAATCTGTGAAAATGTGTCAGAAGGGAAGGACAACAAAAACGTCACATGCCAAACCATGTTTTGACAAAAAAAAAAAAAAAACTTTAAAAAGAATAAATAAATGATAATTTTAAAATGTGAATGTTTATAATATAACCTTAATTTTATGAATAACCAGTAAAAAAGGCTGACAAAACATGTTAAACAAAAATTAAAAAACAATTATAGTTGTTATGAAACTTTGATTTTGTATGTTCGTTAGCATATTTTCCTAAATACTGTTAAATCTGAATTTTGATAATTGTAAGCATAATTTCATTTAAGACCATTAAAAGGTTAAATAACGGAACGAAAAACTAAATGGTGACTTGACAAATCATGTTTGGACAAAATATAACTTTTAATAAACAAAATACCAAAAAAAAAACCCAAATAAATAGTTATTATGAAAACGAATTTTTATATTTTACAAGCATAATTTTCTAAATAATCGGTCAAATTGGCAATAACAGAAAGAACAATTAAAACCTGATAACAAAATTCTGAAATTATCATAATCTTAAAAATAACATCATTAAAAAAAGTCAATAACTAAACAAAAAACGAAAACGTGACATGACAAATCAAGTTTCGATAAAAAACACGACTTTTTTCATAAAATGAAATATGTATTTTGTAAAAATGACGTTCTTATGCATAATTTCAAGAAAACACGTTAAACGGTGCAATAAGAGAACGAAAACGAAAAGCTGAAT
>MU530557.1:4881663-4894362 GCA_024362625.1 Silurus asotus
TATATATATAGTAAAATAACTATATATATAGTAAAAATCACTGTTTTTATGAACAGAAGGTAGTCCTTATGAAATTATTAATTTCTTAATCGTATGCACAATTTCATTAAACAGGGTTAAATGGTAAAATGATTTAACGAAAAACAAAAAGGTGAAATGACAATGTTTTGGCAAAGATTTTCATTACAAAAAAATCATAATATATATATAGTAAAATAACTATATATATAGTAAAAATCACTGTTTTTATGAACAGAAGGTAGTCCTTATGAAATTATTAATTTCTTAATCGTATGCACAATTTCATTAAACAGGGTTAAATGGTAAAATGATTTAACGAAAAACAAAAAGGTGAAATGACAATGTTTTGGCAAAGATTTTCATTACAAAAAAATCATAATAATTTAATAAAAAAAACATTAAATGGTTCAATAAATGAACAACAATGAAATGGTAACTGGACAAATCATGTTTTGACAAAAATGACTTTTTTCATTTAAAAAAAAAGAAATGATGAAAAAAATGAATTTTCACATTTGTGTTAATGATGTGATGAACAAAAACGTTACAAGGTGCAATACATAAGTGAAAAACCACATCTGTTAAAATGTTTAATACGTAGCCGAAAAACTGTCACATGCCAAACAATGTTTTGTCAAAAAATTTAACCTGTATAAAAATTAATAAATATACGATAGTATTTATTAACAAATAAATTTTAATATTCTACATTTTATGAATAATAGGAAAAATGAATGAAAAAAAAAATGACATGACAAATCATGTTTTTAGAAAAATGCGACTGTTTTCTTAAAAAATAATTGATAATGCTGAAATTATGAATTTTCATAATCTTGAGAATAATTTAATGAAAACAAAAGCTTAAAGATACAATAAGTAAATTAAAACGAAAAATAAAAAAGTGAAATGACAAGAATTTGGACAAAAATATAACTTTGGATAAAAAAAATATAATTATTATGAAAATAAAGAAAAATATTGAATGTTCATTAACATAATTTTATATATGGTTTTTTTTGCTTGTTAATTAGCATCATTTCATGAAAACTGTTCAAGTGTCCAGTATGTAAATGAAAAACAAAAACCTGACTGACACATCATACATCATACGACTGTTTTCTTAAAAAAAACTATAAATATGAAAATATTAATTTTTATTTTCTTGAAAATATTTTGATACAAAAAACAAAAGGTGCAATATGTGAACAAAAAACGAAAAGCCGACATGACAAATCATGTTTTGACAAAAAAAATTACTTTTTCATAAAAAGAACTGTTAGTTATGAAAATAATAATTTTCATAATCATAAGAATAATTTAATTAAACACCGTTTAAAGCTCAGTATCTGAGCTTTAAACGAAATGGTGACATGACAGATTATGTTTTTACAAAAAAATGCTGAAAAACATATGAAATATATGAACATATGGAAATATAATTTTTCATATTCTTGAGAAAATTTGATGAAAAACTTTCAAATAGAACAATAAATAAAAAGTTTAATCGTCTTTAAAATAATTTAATGCAAAACCATTAAAATGTGCATTAAGTGATTGACAAACGAAAAGGTTACAAATAATGTTTTGACAAAGTTATGCATTTTTTTCATTCAAATTCAAAAATTATGACAATATGAATTTTCATATTCGTGAGAATAAATTAATGAAAACCTGTTTAAAGTGTATTTTACAATTTTTATTTTATGTTATACTTTTCTATCTTTTTCTTACGGCCGACACCCTTTGCCTGGTGTACATGGTCACCACTTTCTACTGGCCTGTTTTCTGGAGTGACTATTGGTCCTTATATGCGTCTAGGATAACATATAACACCGCTTATATTAGTTTAAGTCTAAGCGGTATACATATAACCATTACTCCCCATTGATATAGTATAATACTCAGCTTCCCAGCGATATATTCGAGCTGAAAAATAGAGACGCATATAAGGACACATAGTCACTCCAGAAAACAGCCAGAAGTCAATCAGAAGTCATGTATGGAGTTGCCTATGTGGTTAAACACCTTGGCTATGCAGAGACCCAAGTTCACCCAAGTTCATTTCTATACCGCTTTTCACAACAGACATTGTCTCAAAGCAGCTTTACAGAAATCAACAGTCAAGGTGAATTGTTTGCATTTATCCCCGATGAGCAAGCTGTGGCGACTATGGCTGTAAGGAATGTTTTATCCTCTGCCGCATGGGCAGGATTGCCTTCTGTCCCCTGGATAGGATATCTCTGAATTCAGCCTTTCCTCTCAATCTCTGCTCTCCTACGTATATGGGGAAGTCTCAATGAAACACACGAGTCAGCTTTCAGAGAGAAGTTCCGAAAGTTTATTGTTTCACACATGAAGATATACTTCCAAAAAAATGGAGAGAAAAAGGGAGGGCTGCCAGAGGTGTGTGTGTGTGTGTGTGTGTGTGTGTGTGTGTGTGTGTGTGTGTGTGTGTGCGTGTATAGTGTAAGACATTTTGATTGATCCTGACCAAAAGGGCGGCCCCGAGAACACAGCATGGATGCCCGAGAGAGCAGGGTGTGGGCCCTGTAGATGCCCGAAGCAACAAGGACATCAAAAGAACTCGTTATGACACAAAACACGTTTCCTCCAGGACTCACGGCAGGGGGCCAACACCCCTCTCGAGAACCAGGATGTTATCTGGAATACAGTAGGCTCCCTGGAGAGCTACCCTTGGCCTTCAAACACCACATCTCCATACAACTTTTCCTGTTACATCCTGAACACAGGACATTCTACAGCACACCAGATGATTATGTGTAAGAAAGGTCATATCACATATAAATAACGACAGAAAATGTTCATGTTTCATTTCTTTACAAAGGTTTATCGCGACTGGTACACAGGTCCAATTCCCACAGCAATAGAACAAATAATACAAAAAAAGTGTTTTAATAAAGTTAAAGAAAACATAACTCTATACAAGGGGCGTACCCCACTACAGATGTATACAGGCGAGGTGCCTCCCACAGGTCTGTAAGAACCAATCAATGCAAACTTCCATTGCAAAATAATGTTTACATAATGCTTACTCTATCTGGGTATTTAAGGAGAACTGACCAACAATTCAGGGAATCTGTAAACAGATCTCCCACACGATTACTGTGTGTCGCCCTGTCCCAGGTATGAAAGGTTTTATATTTCTTGTTTAAATGTAAATACTATTGGTTTGTATTTATGTTATATTTTAATTGAACTATAAATTGGCTTTAAATTGTGATTTTCTTACCTGGTTAACAAATTGTTATGTTTGATTTTATTCTGTGTTGCTCGGTAAATGTTGACACTGCAAGTAATAACGTTGCATTCGCAGTTACCTTAAGGACTGAATATCAGGCTAGAATCGGCCTAAATCCCAGTTAGATAATGAATAATACATCAACTGAGGATTTTAGAGATACGACTAGCACTTGGCGTTAGTTTAAGTGTACTTAGAAGCGTGGAGGCTAACAATATTTATTTCCGTTTAGAGTAACATTTCTAATCACTCTAAATAGGGTCAGCCTCAACCTCTGATTATTTCAATATTATTCTATTCATTATCTGTGGTTAGAAATAATTGTTGTAATAATTAAGTGTCACCTCTAAGGGGACTAAATAAAGTATGTTTAAAGTTGAGCACGCAGAAAGCGGCCGCTTAAGCATATAGTCCAACCTCTGGCAGCGACCAATACTGATTCGCTTATGACCGTAGACCAGTATATTAATTATGAGGCCTATACTAGGATTTTTGTGCGACTGTGTGAACCGAATGAACGAGTGTAATGCCAGAGCTTAATCAGAATAACTAGACAAACATCCATCAAAATTATTTTATCCATCATAATTATCCATCATAATTAGTAAAATAACAACCTATGCAAATATTTATTGTTTTATCTAAATGGAGTCAGATAAGAGGTCAATAACAAAAAATGAAGTAATACATTAATCCAAATCTTATTATCTAATGTGAAAGGAAAGATTAGAACGCGCGAGAATTCTCGCCACGCCTCTGGAAACCGCCGTTGGACCAGTGGGTGGTTCCCCGCCCTACAATAGAAAAGAAAGTTAGGAGAGACAACTCCACAAAGTTATGTTGAGCCTGCAAAAGATAAGCCTTGAACAGAAATACAGGAACCACTGTGTGTGTACGAGCAAAGTAACACATGCCACAAAAAAGGATAGTTCAGGGTTTGGTCAACAGAAACATACAAAAAGATTTTCTAGAAGTATACAGCAGAATTACTATAACTACTAATTGCAACAAGATACATATTACCATACTGTGAGAACATTAAAACGGTTAACGATAATAACTCCACATATGGTCATGTTATTCATTTAGCAGAAGCAACAAAGCGTGGATTATCCATACCAAAAGGCAACACAGTTTGGCTTTTCTCACAGCGTAAGCATATAAAGAGGGGATATAGACAAGAACTGAGTGTTCTGGGTCAACCTAATCTAGGACTAGTTATCAAGTATATCTTACATTTCCCCTGTTTTATCCATGATAAATAAGAATGGATAAATCACAACTTAAACTAACAGACATGTTGCATAGGAATAGGATAATAATCAGAAACACGAGGGACAGGTTGATAACCAGAAAGCATATGGGTGAATGATCGAAAAATACATGGTCCAATGAGGCATAGTAACAGGAAAACAATGACAGTCGGGGTTATGAAAGAAATGTATGGTGCTGACACGCGTAGCATGGACCTGCTGTGTGCTGACAAGCCGTCTAGTTGGCGTATTGCCAGAAGGTGTTGTTGTGTGGGTGAGCCTGGGCAGGTATCCCAGCCCCAAGACTGACGAGAAAGACAACCATACCGGTCACTGGTTGTGTTACTTCCCTTATTGATGAGAGGTTGTTGTCCCATTCCTCGCAGCTTTCCTTGACACGTCCTGCAGTTGTGAGTATGCCCGAAGAGTTGGCGCAGAAAGGACTGAGGAGTTGTCACTGGACCTCGATAGATGATGACAGAGGGGAACAGGAACCGAAACACGTCTCCTAGAGAACTCATGGGGAGGTCAAAAGGCTATACTTCTGTAACATAAAGAAAAATAGTGATACACAGTAAACATGTACGCACAAAATTTAAGAGGGATCACCTCCAGTGGGGCATTTCTTGATTCTGGTAGCATGAATCTACTGTGGAAAAAGGTCAGTTAATACACCTGTGCGTGTGATTGCGACTATTTCTCCTGGCCACTCATATTTGCATTTATCCAATCCCCTGGGTTTTAGAGATTTAATCAGAACAGCATCTTCCACCCGGAAGGGATGGGATGGTGTAACAGTAATGACAGGTATAGATCTAGAGATCTGTTCATAATGTTTTGACAATGTGTGTCAATCAGGGCAGCAGAACACTTGGCGATGTGCACATCCAGATCAGCTGTACCTTTTGCCAGTTTACCTTTTCTGCAGGGCTTTGGAAATGGTCGCCCAAAAATAATTTCGTGTGGTGATAGGTGGACGTCTTTTCGTGGAGTCAATCTCATTTCGGCAAGGACTGCGGGTAGTAAGGCTACCCATTTTTTGTTACCTGTAGCTTGCATGGCCTCTGTCAGTTTGTCCTTAACCGGAGTTAGTTCTCTCTACGATACAGGAGGACTGAGGGTGATAGGAAATATGGAAATGCCAGGGAATGACAGGGATAGGTATTTACATAAGTCCTGCATTACCTTCGCAGTCAATGGTGTTCCCTTGTCTGAATCAATCGCGTGAGGAACACCATATCATGGTATAATCTCTTTGGCTAGGATACATGTGACGACCTTAGCATTTTCTCGTTGACAAGCGAAAGCTTAAACCCACCTAGAGAATTTGTCTACCATCACCAGGAGATACTTGAATGGACCACAGGGACCCATGTGAGTGACATCTAGATAAAAATGAGTCTATCATGCAGTTTAAGTAAGCTATACAAAAAAATCAGTTCATATCTTCCCTCACCCCCTGTCGTGCGCAATGTGTAACAGTGAGATGAAAGGCATAGGCGACCATCTGCACTGTACCAAATGCTATCGGAGGCCACGCATTGTGTGATTGCCAAAAGGCAGAATCATTCGGGGTGGCTGAGGGGTGGACAGATGGCAAATATAAATCTGGAATGAGAGCGGAGGAAAGAGGACAGGTAATAATATTGGTTACTTACCTTAGAAATATTGCTAAAATTAGAAATATGATGTCGTTACAGGATGCAGAAAAACTAGTTCATGCTTTTGTTACTTCTAGATTGGACTACTGTAACGCTTTACTGTCTGGGTGTGCGAGTAAGTGCATAAATAAGCTTCAGTTAGTCCAGAATGCAGCAGCAAGAGTCCTCACTAGATCTAGGAAATACGACCACATCACCCCTGTTTTAATCAGTCTACACTGGCTCCCAATCAAATCTCGCATTGATTATAAAATACTACTACTGACATATAAAGCACTTAACGGTCTCGCCCCGCAGTATCTGAGTGAACTTTTGTACCAGTATGATCCTCCACGCCTACTTAGATCAAAAGGTGCAGGCTATCTGCTGGTTCCTCAAATAATGAAGACAACCGCAGGGGGCAGATCTTTTTCTTATAAAGCCCCACAGTTATGGAACAGCTTTCCAATCAGTGTTCGGGACTCAGACACAGTCTCAGTGTTCAAGTCGAGGTTGAAAACTTATTTATTTAGTAAAGCCTTTTATCAGTAGATTTTTTCTTAGGTAAAGGTGCAGATCTGGAGGGAGCATGGATATAGAGTGTTTGGTGAACTGGTATATTTGTATGCTGTCGACCCCTCACATTCACACGTTCACTCGGGTTTGTTGACGGTGGTGTGGTGGGTCATCTCTTATCCCAGAGATCCCTCATGTCTGTGTTACCTTCTGGTTCTCCCTTTTAGTTATGCTGCCATAGCGAGTCTTGCCGGAGTCCAAACTGCACAATGACATTAACTTTCATACACCAATAGTTACACTTAATAATCCATATCCATCTCTTCCCGTCACTCTCTCTCTCTCTCTGTCTCTCTATCTCTCTCTCTCTCTCTCTCTCTTTCTCTCGAGCGAGTTAAACATGCTCCTGAGGCTCCAGTGACCACTGTTCCTGCCCCTCTCCCCTCCGCGGATCTTCACACTTCTGTGCAGCTCTCATCAAGACCTTGGGTGGTTCCATGTAATTCCGGAGTAGAATGGGTGCTTTGAGGACGGATTGGACTGTAGTTGGTGTCGGCGGTCTGCTGCACTGACTCGGGAGTGCAGTTTGCTTCTGATCATCATCACTGCACCCCGCAACTTTGTATATATGCTTCAAATGGACATTTGGTGCAACCCAGATGAGGATGGGTTCCCTCTTGGGTCTGGTTCCTCTCAAGGTTTCTTCCTTATGCCATCTCGGGGAGTTTTTCCTTGCCACAGTTGCTCATCAGGGACAAAAATACTTACAAAGAACATATTTACATTTAATCACCACATTATCTGTGTAAAGCTGCTTTGAGACAATGTTTATTGTTAAAAGCGCTATACAAATAAAAATAAATTAAATTGAATTAATAATAGGAGTGCTAAGAGCGGGGAGGAATACCCGAGCTTGGGCCGCACTTTTTGCCACTCTGTCAGCCAAGGAATTGCCTTTGGCTTTGGAAAAACCCTGAGCCACGGTGTCAAGTGTTTTGGACAGGAATGCACATGGTCTCATGCCCCTTCATGCTCTTGAGCCAAGACAGCAGAGGCAGTTCCATCCTGTTCACACGCATAAAGGTGAAAAACCTTATGATATTTTGGAAGTCCGAGCTGACCGCAAAGCCTCATACCTCATGCCTGGAGAGGGTTCGAACCCTAGGTATTTCACAGTGGTTCTACAAGACTGGAGTTTGGTTTTGTATTCCTTGAATCCTTTTCTTGCCAGATGATGCAGGAGGCACAGGGAGGCTTGTTCACAGAGGTCCTCAGAGACTGTGGAGATTGGGAGATCATCTGCATACTGTAAGACAACAGAGTCAGAGGGGAATGCAAGATCACATAGTGCGTCCCTTACCACAGCGGAAAAGACTGCTGGGGAGTCAATGAAACCTTGTGGCAGACGTGTCCAAGTATATTGGGGCCCCCTGTGCGTGAAGGCAAAAAGAGGCTGTGTCTGCTCTTCTACAGGAACGCTGAAAAAGGCAGAACACAAGTCAATCACAGAGAAGTGTGTATGATTGTATGGAATTGAAGCAATAATAGAGGTCTTATCGGGCACAATAGGTGCAACAGGAACCACAACATCATTTATTTTTCTCAATATTGAGTGAAGCGTCAAGTGCTGTCCAGCTTAGGAACCGGATTAACGGGTGTGTTGTAGGAGCTCACACACGGCTTGATCACACCCTGTTGTAACAGAGAGGTCAAGATTCTGTCTATTCAATGCAACATTGATTCAGGGAGAGAATAATGTTTGAAAAACACAGGATGCAAATGTTTTAGTTTAGCTTCATAAGGAGGACAAAGAACTAAGTCCTTATTGGTAATTTCTGTGTGGTAGAGAGAAAACAGTCATTAATGTTCATGTTAGAAAGATATGACAGATATGACAGAGTGGGTTTAGAGCCGGAGAAGGTGAGAGAAATGTGCAGCCTGCTCATGAGATTTTGGCCCAAAAGATTAAACGGACAAATCAGGCATAAAAACAAAACGATGTTGCAAAAAAAACATTTGTGTCGGAAGGACAGGTTAGTACGATCGGTGAGCTGATAATTCAGTACTTTCTGTACCTCTGGACGACAGTTATGCATAAAAGTTGTGAGGAATAGAGGGTTACTTTCTGCGTCTTCTAAAAAAAGTTTACAGTAAGTTACTTGAGAGATATCTCTATTGGCCTGCTGCCGCTGGAGTAGGAATTTGGTCAACTCCTTTTTTAACTCCGAGAGAGCATCTCGCTCAGCCCAGTAATAATAATAATAAAAGGTGGTTTTGCTCTTACTTTTTTTCGACCCTTCCCCCTCATCTTCCACCTCCGTTTTTGTTTCCATTTTAATCTCATCATTCCTAGAGTGTAGACTGGACACCGCGGCAATAAGCGTTACCTCGTAGTAGCTGTCCCCTAGTACTGCATGAAGGATAAACCTATAGTCTGCGCCTGTCAACTGATTATGGTGGGTAGAGCTCATTAGCATGTCAACAAAATGCAGAGGTTTAGATGGGGACGGAAGAACCCTGATAATGTCTCTAAGTTCCCCACATCTGGTCATGTTATTCGTTTGGCAGAAGCAACAAAGCGTGGATTAGCAATACCAAAAGGCAACAGTTTGGGTATTCTGACAGTGTAAGCGTATAAAAATAGGATATAGACAAGAACTGAGTGTTCTGGGCCAACCTAATCTAGGACTAGTGATCAAGGATATCTTACAGTGGCAAAGAAAAACTTCCTTAAATGTCATGAGGAAGAAACCTTGAGAGGAACCAGACTCAAAAGTGGAAGCCATCCTCATTTGGGTGACATCGAAAGTATGATTATAGTCATTAAACAATACATATCACCGGAGAGTGAAAACTAACATGAGCACAAAAAACGAATAGGCAAAATGACAAATCATGTTTGTACAAAAATATGACTTTTTTCATAAATAAAAATCATAAAACTATAAATTTACATATTATTGAAAAATATTTTATGAAAAACTGTTAAACTGTACTATAAGTGAGGGTAAAAGGAAAGGTGAAGTAAAACATTTGGACAAATATATGACTTTTAATAAAAAATATTCTGAAAATAAGATTTATGTTCAATTGCCTAATTATCTTAATAATCATAAAAAAAAGGCAATAAACATACAAAAAACTAAAAGGTGAGATGACAAATCAAGTTTTGATGACAATATGATTTTTTTTCTTAAAAAATGATTATGAAAATATGAATTTTCATTTTTTTTTTTTATAATTTCATGAGAAACTGTTTAAAGGTGCAATAACTGAATGTAAAACGAAAATGTGACATGACAAATTATGTTTTTACAAAAATATTTTTCTCATATAAATTATTTTCACAATATTAATTTTTAAATTCTTGATAATATTTTCATGATAAACGTTAAATAGTACAATAAGTGAATGGAAAATGAAAAGGTGAAATGACAAATCATGTTTTGACAAAAATCATAACAAATGATAATCATGAAACTATGAATTTTCATTTTCTTGAGAAATCTTCATGAGAAAAACGTTGAAAGGTAAAATAAGTGGGAAAAAAAAGGTGAAATAAAAACGTTTGGACAACAATATTACTTTTGATTTAAAAAATGTATTTTGAAAACATGATTTTGTATTTTCATTAGCATAATTATCTGAATAATGTCGTTACTCAGACCCCATGTCCGAATAGAAATTACAATTGAGTGGCTCAACACTCAAATTAGTTTTACCTATTTACTAATCAATTACCATTAAGTTTCAAAACTTATGATTTTTGATTTTGATTTTTGAACTTAAGTTTCTACTTGTGTTTTGAATATATGTGCATATGCTGTTTGCGTATAATTAAGGCATTTTGCTGAATGCTGCTTGCTTATTTTACTATTTTACTATTTTAATTTTATTCATACAATATTGCAGATCTCACCACAGTCCTATAAACCTTCCCTTTCATTCTTGGAGATACCCTACTATCACAAATCACTCCTGTCTCTCTTCTCCACCCACTCCACCCTGCCTGCACTCTTTTCTATACTTCCCTAACACACTCTCCATTACTTTGCACTTTGTACATTAAACACATTTCCATCTCCATCCTTTATTGCTTTAACTTGCAGTACATCCTTCCCAGCTCGGCCCCTCTGCCTGGCCAATCGGTACAAATCCTTTTCTCCTCCCTTGGTGCCCAACCTCTCATACAGCTCCTCATATGCCTTTTCTTTGGCCTTCGCCACATCCCTCTTTACCCGCTGCCACATCTCCGTGTACTCCTGCCTACTTTTCTCATCACTCTGTCGATCCCACTACTGTTTTGCCAACCTCTTTCCCCTGCACTTCCTCATTCCACCACCATGTCTCTTTGTCCTCCTTTCTATTTCCAGATGTAACACCAAGTACTTTTTTAGTTGCCACCCTCATCACTCCTGCAGTAGTTTCCCAATCATCCAACACCTTTTCACCACCACCAAGCCCCTGTCTGACCTCTTCCCTAAACCTCACACTACACTCTTCCTCCTTCAGTTTCTTCTTCGCCTCCAAAACCTTCCTACAGACCACTATCCGATGGTGTCTAGCTACACTGTTCCCTGCCAACACCTTACAGTCTCCAATCTCCTTTAGGTTGCATCTCCTACATAGAACACAGTCCACCTGTGTGCACCTTCTCCCACTCTTATAGGTCACCTTATGATCATCCTTCTTCTAAAAGTACGTATTCACCACTGCCATTTTCATCCTTTTACCAAAATCTACCACCATAGAATCTTTCCTTCTCCTCCATCTCACAGCCGACTTGTGGAGCATAGGCACTGATGACATTTATCATCATCCCTTCAACTTCGAGCTTCACGATCATCACTCTATCAGAAATTCTCTTCACCTTCACTACACTCTTATTGTACTCTTCCTTTAGAATCACCCCTACACCATTTCTCTTTCCATCCACACCATAATGGAACAGTTTAAACCCACCTCCAATGTTCCTGGCCTTACTCCCTTTCCACTTGGTCTCCTGAACACACAATATATCTACCTTTCTCCTCTCCATCATATCAGCTATCTTTCTCCCTTTACCAGTCATATTACCAACATTTAAAGTACCAACCCGAACCTCCACTCTCCTACACTTCTCCTTTTCCTGCCGTCTCTGAAGACGTCTTCCTTGTTTCTCCTTCTCCTCCTTCGGCCAACAGTAGTCCAATTTCCACCAAAACCCTGTTGGCTAACGATACCTGTGGCGGTCTTGTTAACCCGGGCCTCGACCGATCCGGTATGAAATTCTTATTTGTGATCGGCATATTCGATTTGGCACATGTTTCACCCTGGATGACCTTCCTAACGTAAAAAAAAATATTTTTATCCGGGCTTGGGACCGGCACTAAGAGTGCACTGGCTTGTGCCTCCCTAATGGCTGGGTTGTTTTCTGGAGTGACTATTGGTCCTTATATGCGTCTCTATTTTCCACCTCGAATATCTCTTCCGGTTCATACTCATGGCGCCTTTACAGTTTTCCCCATATTTTTCTACAACTGCCTGTTTTTCTAATCCCTAACTTAATCAGTCAGCCGTAATCAGTCTGCTCACTCGCCTATATAACATGAATTACATTTACAAGAATTTTCATTATATAAAGTATGCAAAACTTTATATATGATAAACTTTACTCTAAAGCATGAAAGTTCTCTGCGAAGCTGAGTATTAATGCTGAGTAATAGTTATATGTATAAAGCTTAGATTTAAACTAATATAATTCAATTCAATTCAATTCATTTTTATTTGTATAGCGCTTTTAACAATGAACATTGTCTCAAAGCAGCTTTACACAGATAATGTGGTGATTAAAATGTAATATGTTTTTTATAAGTAAGTTTGTCCCTGACGAGCAAGTCGGTGGCGACTGTGGCAAGAATAAACCCCCCCTAGATGGCATAAGGAAGAAACCTTGAGAGGAACCAGACTCAAGAGGGAACCTTTCCTCATCTGGGTTGCATCGAATGTCCATTAATAGCAGATAGACGAT
>MU532517.1:0-18453 GCA_024362625.1 Silurus asotus
CATTGCTGAAATTATCTTTCTCTAGATCCTGACCAGTCTCCCAGTTTAACATTCCCACAGCATGATGATGCCACCACCATGCTTCACTGTAAGGCTAAAGAGTTCAATCTTTGTTTTATCATGGTCTTTTCTTCGGCCATAATTTTCTCCTCACCCCTCGCTGTTTTCTCTCTGTTCTTTCATTTTTTCATTTTGTAGGGTCTGCTGTTACCTGTGCAGAGCGCTCCAGGGTTTAGCGGGTGGTGGGTCTGTAATAATGGTTTGTGGGAACACAGTGTTTTGTGTTTAGTTAAATGGACTATGAATCATCAATCCAAATTAATATTTGTAATCAAATTACTTGATGAATCGTTAGACTTACTGTGAATACTTTCCAGATGCACTGTAATTGGTGGTGTTGAGCCTGGTATTCTAACCTTTTATCCAGTAACACACACAGGCTGTGCTGGATAGTGACGGTGAAGATAAGACAAGAAGATAAAGATGGAAGAACAGAATTTGAGACCAGCCTGCTGCAGGGGACGTCTCCCCAGAAAACTCATGTAGTGCTTAATGATGATGTTGTCAAAGCTTTGAAAGGTAAGTTGACAAGAATCTATGTTTATTTTAACATAGAAATAAACTTGACTTGACTTGACTCAATCTTCTTCTTCTTTCAGCTTCTCCTATTAGGCGTCGCCACAGCGGATCATCTGTCTCCATACCCCCCCTCTCCTCCACATCTGCCTCTTTCAACCTAACTACCTGCATGTCTTTCCTCACCACATCCATAAACCTCCTCCTTGGTCTTCATCTTTTCCTCATTCCTGGTGGCTCCATCCTCAGCACCTACCTAACCTTGTCTCCAAAACGCCCTACATGCGCTGACACTCTAATAAACTCATTTCTAATCCTGTCCATCATCGTCACTCCTAACGAAAAACTCAACATCTTCAGCTCTGCTACCTTTAGCTCCACCTCCTGTCTTTTACTCACTGCCACTGTCTCTAAACCATACAACATCTCAGGTATCACCACAGTCCTATAAACTTTCCCTTTCCCTCTCACAGATACTCTTCTATCACAAATCACTCCTGCGATCACTCTTCTCCACCCACTCCACCCTGCCTGCACTCTTTTCTTCACTTCTCTAACACACTCTCCATTACTTTGCACTGTTGACCCCAGGTACCTGAACTCCACCACCTTCTCCACCTCTTCTCCCTGCAACCACACCCCTCCACTGCCCTCCCTCTCATTCACACACATGTACTCTGTTTTACCCCTACTGGCTTTCATTCCCCTTCTCTCCAGGGCGTACCTCCACCTCTCCAGGCTCTTCTCCACCTGCTCCCTACTCTCACCACAAATCACAATATCATCTGCAAACATCATAGTCCATGGAGACTTGATCCTTGATGCAGCTCCACCTCCACCTTGAACCAGTCTGTAGTTCCTACTGCACATTTTACTGCTGTCACACTGTCCTCATACATGTCCTGCACCACCCTCACATACTTCTCTCCCACACCTGACTTCCTCATACAATACCACAACTCCGCTTCCTCCAAATCCACAAACACAATACAACTCCTCCTGATCTTCTCTTTACTTCTCATCTCATTATATCATACGAAAAGTGCCATTTTATTCTCCAAAATTTAGCATGATTACAAATGTGATATTGATTTTATAAAACCCTTCAATAATGAAATAGTTAATATAAATACATTTAAGTTTCAGACACTATATTCCCTGTTTTTGTTGTGAGTTTTAGAGACACATGATGTTTTGTTCCTGAATGAATCACCCGTTTAAATTGTTCGGTTCAATCGCAATGATTCATTTATTAAAGGATAATTGCTGCCACCTACTGGCGGTTTTAATTTTACATTTAAAGAATCTCAAAAAAATTAAATGATCTCAAATATCACTATTCAACGTTTTATGTTCAAAATATCCAAACAAAGGTTAAATACATGTCCCTCTAAGCTGCATTAAACAGTGTGTTGATACAACTAAATGCCACCCTGCAAAGATCACTTTTGTTGATACTTTCATTTGCTTGGTAACAGCCAAAACATCTTATTATTTTAATAGGCTGATTCAATGTACGAATTTGACTCACTTTACTCTTTAAGGAAGAAAATAGCTTTAAGTAAAATCAATTAAACTTTGAGGAAACGATTAATTACTGCCACTATTGTGCACTGACCACCACAATAAAAAAATTGAAATAATTAATAAAAAAAAATGAAAATTAGTAAGTTTTTTTCACGGTAGCAAAGGTCTGGGGACTAAGGAGACAAGTTGCTCAAGTTCAGGAATAGGAATGTTGTCCCATTCTTGTTTAATACAAGCTTCTAGTTGCTCAACTGTCTCAGGTCTTCTTTGTCGCATTTTTCTCTTTATGATGCGCCAAATATCTTCTATGGGTGAAAGATCTGGACTGCAGGCTGCCATTTCAGTACCGGGTCCTTCTTCTACACAGCCATGATGTTGTTATTGATGCAGTATGTGGTCTGGCATTGTCATATTGAAAAATGCAAGGTCTTCCCTGAAATAGACGACGTCTGGATGGGAGCATATGTTGATCTAGAACTTATACCTTTCAGCATCGATGGTGCCTTTCCAGATGTGTAAGCTGTAAAGATCACGGGCATCCAGTATGGTTTTCCGGCCTTGAACCCTTACACACAGAGATTGTTCCAGAGTCTCTGAATCATTGGATGATATATTCACTGTAGATGATAACTTTAAACTCATTGCATTTTTTCTCTGAGAAACTCCTTTCTGATTTTGCTTCACTATTTTTCTCCAAACCATTGGGGGAATTGGTGGTCCTCTGCCTATCTTGAATTCTGAGAGACACTGCCACTCAGAGGTTTTTTTATACCCAATCATGTTGCCAATTGACCCTAATAAGTTGCAGATCGGTCCTCCAGCTGTTCCTTATATGTACATTCAGCTTTTCCAGCCTCTTATTGCTACCTGTCCCAACTTTTTTGGAATGTGTAGCTCTCATGAAATCCAAAATGAACCAATATTTGGCATGACATTTCAAAATGTCTCACTTTTAACATTTGATATTTTATCAATATTCTATTGTGAATAAAATATAAGTTTATGAGATTTGTAAATTATTGCATTCAGTTGCATCTCTCTCTCTCTCTCTCTCTCTCTCTCTCTCTCTCTTTAGTGGTCTCTGCTGCCATCTACTGTTACAGAACTCTCAGTGCAACTTACTTCCTTCGCACACAAGACTGCACATTTCATGACAACATACACATCACATTACACGGTCATGATGTTCACAGGACCAGATAGGGATTTTGAAGGTGTCTACAAGAACAGATAGGGTCCTACAAGGGTCCTAGGCAACAACACAAATTGAACCTAAACTACAGCTCGCTACCAGTACAGTTCCAGAAAGTCACTCATTCTCTCTTCAAATGCAGGTTCATATTTAACCAATATCCAAAAACAAATTCCCTGACAGTAATTCACACTGTGCACAACAAACACATTCAATTGTTATTGTCTCTTGTTTTTATATAGTTTAGTTTTATGTTGTAAATACTTAACTGTGTTTAGGTGTTTATCGGCGTCTGTGCAATTTCACGTTGCTCTTCCTTCAAACGTTCAGCAACTCGAGCGCCACCCAGCGGTCGTGTTTATAGTGACAGACTTACGATGCGCAGGCGCGACTCAACCGGGAGCCGACGAGTCCACTGTGTGATGAAAAGGGGAATTAAAAATGCTGTCATCATTTGTTTTCCTGTTACTTCGGTATACATTCGTTTATCTTTTAGTATAAAAACTGTATTTTACAGGGGTTAAATGCTATGTTTATATATAGATATGTATGTGTTATTGTAAATATGTACATACCTCTTAAACTTACCTCATTAATTAGTCAGGTTGGTTTAATCCACGTGGGGGCGGGGCTTAGACTATAAAGGAGAGCTTCACAGTGTCAGTTTGTTTAGTCAGTCAGCATGCCTCTGTTGTGTCACAGTTGGCTCGCACCAATAGCGTCATTTGTGTGTATAATTTTTGCTCTGTTTGTTTCATTCGTTGTCCAATCTTTTATTTGTTACTTTGTATATAATTCGGGTGTTTTCTTAGCTTGGTCTGTTTCACCCATTGAGCACAGTAAGTAAGCAAGCAATCACTTTTCATTATAACACTTCAGTAAGAAATGCCATAAATCTTTGGGATCTTTATATTTCTTTTGTCTTTTTTCAGTGTGGGTTCCCCCATTATTTGCCTGACAATGTGCCCACTTGTTAGGCAGACCAAAGTTGTGGTTGAGAAGGATGTTGTCGCACACTGATCCTACAGAGGAGAGACTAAAGTTAATGTATGTGTACAAGAGCAGTCTAGGCAATGTTCATGTGTGATTTAAATGTTGTCGTTGCCAACACTAGATCTCAGTGCTGCATTCGACACTATAGATCATGATCTTCCCCTAGATCGCTTACAAAATTACATAACGGCATATAGGGACAGGCATTAAGCTGGTTCAAATCCTACCTGTCAGATCGTTACCATTTTGTAGACTTAAATGGAAAGCTATCCAACTTAATGCAAGTAAATGATGGTGTTCCACAAGGTTCAGTTCTAGGACACCTGCTTTTCACAATATACATGCTTTCCTTCGGAAATATTATTAGAAGGCATAGAATTAGCTTCCACTTTTATGCTGATGATACCCAGCTATATATCTCATCAATACCAGGTAATACAGCTCAATTAGCTTGGATCACTGTGTGTGTTAGCGTTTAAAGATTGCATGACTCATAACTTTTTATTAAATTCTGTTGACAGATTTTGCTCATCTGCCCAAAAAACATTACACTGAAGCTCCAGCATTTCAACCTGCATTTAGACAGATGTTCTGTAACTGCTACTTCAACGGTAAAAGACCTGGGATTTATTTTAGACAGCAACTTGTCTTTTTAATAATCATATTAACCATGTTACAAAAACAGCCTTTTTTCACCTTAGAAATATTGCATGTTTTCTATATCTGATGCAGAGAAGCTCATCTATGCTGACCCAGGAGCAGAAGGACCACCGTGTCTGATCATTTACTTGCAAAAAATTTTTTGCTGTATGACCTTGAGATGACACAACGCTCTTTAGTGGAAAGATAATCTTCACCATTGAAAAACACGAGGGAGGTCCGCAGCTCTATCATGCCCCAGGAGCTACTGTGCATGCAGTCCAGCTTCAGAAGTACTTTTTGGGTCTCAGATAAATGCAGAGCAAATGGGGAATAAAAACTTTCCAAAGACTTTATACCTTTTTGTTTACATACTTGTCCTGTTGCACGGTTGGAAATTTACAGGTACTTGGGGCAAAACTGTCACTTCAGCTTGACGGCAGCTCTATTCCCAGTGTCATGATTTAAGTGTCATTTGGAAAGTCCTATATTTTAGAGCTGATCTGTTGCATTAGATTGGCACCAAATACACACTTTTGTTAAATGCAGTGTTTAAAGCGTTTTGATTTGATTTAACGCACATCATGTACATAAAGAAATTTCAAGCATGTTAATATATTGCCGCAATTTTGGTTTTCGTTTATCTCGATCATCGGTTATTTCTATGCTTTTTGGCGACCCCCTAGGACATCGACATAACAGAGTTCCACTGTATATACATACACACAGTAAGGAAAATAAGTTTTTAAACACCCTGCTATTTTGCAAGTTTTCCCACTTAGAAATCATGGAGGGGTCTGAAATTGTCATCGTAGGTGCATGTCCACTGTGAGAGACTTAATCTAAAAAAATAATCCAGAAATCACAATGTATGATTTTTAAACTATTTATTTGTATGATACAGCTGCAAATAAGTATTTTAAAAACACCTGTCTATCAGCTAGAATTCTGACCCTTAAAGACCTGTTAGTCTGCCTTTAAAATGTCCACCTCCACTACATTTATTATCCTAAATTAGATGCACCTGTTTGAGGTCGTTAGCTGCATAAAGACACCTGTCCACCCCATACAATCAGTAAGAATCCAACTACTAACCTGGCCAAGACCAAAGAGCTGTCCAAAGACACTAAAGACAAAATTGTACACCTCCACAAAGCTGGAAAGAGCTACGGGAAAATTGCCAAGCAGCTTGGTGAAAAAAGGTCCACTGTTGGAGCAATCATTGGAAAATGGAAAAAGTTAAACATGACTGTCAATCTCCCTCGGACTGGGGCTCCATGCAAGATCTCACCTCGTGAGGTCTCAATGATCCTCAGGAAGATGAGAAATCAGCCTACACGGGAGGAGCTGGGACCACCGTTTCCAAGGTTACTGTTGGTAATACACTAAGACGTCGTGGTTTGAACTCAGCAGATGTCCAGGCACGTCTTAAGTTTGACAATGACCATTTGGATGATCCAGAGGAGTCATGGGAGAAAGTCATGTGGTCAGATGAGGCCAAAATAGAACTTTTGGGTCATAATTCCACTAAAAGTGTTTGGAGGAAGAAGAATGATCTCCTTCCCTCAGGTAGAGCATTTAAGATGGGTCGAGGCTGGGTCTTCCAACATGACAATGACCCGAAGCACACAGCCAGGATAACCAAGGAATATTTTTGGAAGTAGTTTTTAGTTTTAGCTATTTTAGGGGGATATCTGTGTGTGCAGGTGACTATTACTGTGCATAATTATTAGGCAACTTAACAAAAAACAAATTTATACCCATTTCAATTATTTATTTTTACCAGTGAAACCAATATAACATCTCAACATTCACAAATATACATTTCTGACATTCAAAAACCAAACAAAAACAAATCAGTGACCAATATAGCCACCTTTCTTTGCAAGGACACTCAAAAGCCTGCCATCCATGGATTCTGTCAGTGTTTTGATCTGTTCACCATCAACATTGCGTGCAGCAGCAACCACAGCCTCCCAGACACTGTTCAGAGAGGTGTACTGTTTTCCCTCCTTGTAAATCGCACATTTGATGATGGACCACAGGTTCTCAATGGGGTTCAGATCAGGTGAACAAGGAGGCCATATCATTAGATTTTCTTCTTTTATACCCTTTCTTGCCAGCCACGCTGTGGAGTACTTGGACGTGTGTGATGGAGCATTGTCCTGCATGAAAATCATGTTTTTCTTGAAGGATGCAGACTTCTTCCTGTACCACTGCTTGAAGAAGGTGTCTTCCAGAAACTGGCAGTAGGACTGGGAGTTCAGCTTGACTCCATCCTCAACCCGAAAAGGCCCCACAAGCTCATCTTTGATGATACCAGCCCAAACCAGTACTCCACCTCCACCTTGCTGGCGTCTGAGTCGGACTGGAGCTCTCTGCCCTTTACCAATCCAGCCACGGGCCCATCCATCTGGCCCATCAAGACTCACTCTCATTTCATCAGTCCATAAAAGCTTAGAAAAATCAGTCTTGAGATATTTCTCACGGGCAGTTATTTTGCGCCTTGGTTTTTCCACACGCTTCTTGCGACCCTGTTGACTATTTTGAATGAAACGCTTGATTGTTCGATGATCACGCTTCAGAAGCTTGGCTTCCCTCTGCAATATCTCACTATTTTTGACTTTTCTGAGCCTGTCAAGTCCTTCTTTTGACCCATTTTGCCAAAGGAAAGGAAGTTGCCTAATAATTATGCACACCTGATATAGGGTGTTGATGTCATTAGACCACACCCCTTCTCATTACAGAGATGCACATCACCTAATATGCTTAATTGGTAGTAGGCTTTCCAGCCTATACAGCTTGGAGTAAGACAACATGCATAACGAGGATGATGTGGTCAAAATACTCATTTGTCTAATAATTCTGCACTCCCTGTATATATATATATAAAATATTATTACTTTTTAATAATTTTACAAAATTATTATACCTGTCTTTTTCAGGGCCGTGCAATACTCTCTCATATACCTTGTTGGCTAGAGGTGCATACTACAGCAAGATAATGATTCCAAAATGATGATTTAAAACATACATCCAGGCCGTGCCAGAACTACCTTAAAACTACTTACAAGTGGAATACATTTGTGGACATTTCTGAAGGATGTTTTATTTGCTTTACAGAAAGAGTGCCACAATTCAAATGTGGCTTGAAAAAGTGTGACTACTCTTAAATGTTTTTATTATATTTTGTTAAACTGTATATTATATGGTATTGTTATTTGTTCTAGGCTTTAATATCAGAGTATATTGAGACATAAATCTGTGAAAACCAGGACCATAGTGTTCTAAAACCTTTGGTGTTGTGACGATGGCATGCAGCCGAAGGACTGCGGCGCACATGGCTGGAGAGCGGAGTAGCACAACGAGGCACGGCAAGTACCTGCTAGAGCCCCTTACGTGCCGAGATTCCCAAGCACCCGCCTTCCCTCGGCCTGGTTGTGGCACCGATCGGCTTGGACCAAGAGTGACGCTGGTGGGTGTGTTCCACCCGCTACAGTGTCTAAGTTGTGTAGGTGATGCCGCTGCTCTTCCATAATCCATCTATAAGCAGTGAGGGCATGAGGCCTATTATTATCTCTTGCAGCATCGATGTTTGAGGCTAACTCTTCTGTCTTATGGAGAAGTCTCAGACAGATGAAAGAATAGCAAAAAATCCAAACCAATCGACAGGCAGACATGCAGAGCAAACAGGCTTGGTACTGACATTTTTAACTAGCTAAGCATCTGTGTTGGACGAAAGCACATTGCATTCACAAAGAAAAGAAATTCACTTATCTCATAATTATGGGATAGGTTGGGGCAGTCTGTGGTAGGGGATTGTTTTATCGCATAACACCGGATCTGACGTTACTGCATTTTTTGTTCAGAAGCGCCTCATTGTGCAACAATCGAGATGTAGCATCTATAATATGGTCTAGCTTGTTGACTGTATATGTAAGTGTTAAGATGGTTCTCACACTGGTTCTCTAAACACATTCCTGTTATCTGTTTAGTGTCTATAGGGTCTTTACGATGTGAGTATGTGAGGTATACAGGAAGTCTTTATCTGGGCTCACACATCTCTGGTTATTATGTCTTCTCACCCGATCAGGAACAGCTTATCCCATAATGATGAGGTACTAAGTTATAATTATGAGATAGTAAGTCATAATCAAGAGATCCTTTCTGTGAATTGTTTTTTTTCTTTGTGAATGCGATGCGCTTCTGTAGTGTTGTGACCTAATCCGTATTAAATCAATAATAATACATATAAGCACTGGATTTTGTAAGGTTAAAGAGCGAGCTTCTGGGGGCCGAACCAAGGAGACAGAATTAACCTGCAAAGAAATAAAAAAGGTGAGAGAGAGAAAGTAAAAAAATTACAATGTTCACTCACAGCATTTAATGAAAAATCTTATAATTGGGAAGAGTACTGTTTTGTATTACTAAACATTAAAAACTAAACTTTTGTATTAATAAAACATTTTTCAGGATCACATGCTTACAGATTTCATTACCTGCGTATCCTCATAAAACAAAGCGAAGACCTACTACCAGCAACTATCTGAAATGCTGAGAAAGAATTCAATTCACAGCCCAGTCAAATAGTACATGTATTTAATTTTGACTCAAGAACCAGAAAACCCACAGAGACCCTAACAAAGTGTGTAGCAAAGCTTTGCCATTTGATTAAAACTATGAGAACAGTTTAGGACAATTGGGATACAGACACATGAAAATGTGTTTTAGGTTAAACTAGCCGTAGAGAACACAAGCAAAAAAGTATTGGACTTGTAAAACCTTCAGGGAAATGAGGTACAGTTACATTTATTTCTTTATTTCGGCTTCTCCCATTAGGGGGCGCCACAGCGGATCATCCGCATGTTTGATTTGGCACAGGTTTTTACGCTGGATGCCCTTCCTAACGCGACCCTCCACATTTATCCGGGCTTGGGACCGCCACTGAGAGTGGCTGGGGTCGGTTCCCTGACCGGGGATCGAACCCTGGCCTCAGCGGTGAGAGAGCCGCATCCTACCCACTAGACCACCAGGGGTCACTATTTATATAAAACAAACTTTTTCAAGAAAAGATGTGAAAAATAAATATAAAAAAAATGTGAATTGTGAACATTTTGACATGAGTGACAACTAATCAAAACATGAGGTAAATGTTAATTTCCTAATGAAATTCAGGATGAGGTCCTAATATGCAGCACAGCCTCAATTTTGGAAATGGTCTGCCTAGAGCATGATTTTTTCCCCAACAGTTTCTTCATTATTTCGAACAGAGGTTTGCTGTGAGTGTCACGTGGAAGGAAAAACTTGCTAGGAGACCAGACATATTCTGCTATAACCCAGATGAACTGTCTGGCATGGTTGTACGTTGTATGTGAGGCGTGTCAACAATTCCAGAAACTACCTGCTCAAGCTCCATCAAATGAATAGGAGTGGATTGAATCTCCAATGGAAAAACTACTGAGGGACAAGATTTTTGTTTAACTACCAGAGTACAACAGAGTAGTCACCAGCACTATGTATATAAAACTATCAAGAAAGATGAGATCCACATTTGACTTTTTTGATATTAAATCCAAACTTTAAAACATGACAACAGCTGAAAACTCCAACCAAGAAGACAATATATGTTTTTTGGATCTACAGTTATGAACCAAAACTGATTGTTGCTGTAGGAGAAATGATGATTTGTAATGTACTGGCTCTCACTGTGTACCAAATGGTACAGAAAATCCAACTTTGTTTCTAACCTTTTTATGAAAGACCTCTATTGATGATATGTAGACTAGGTTTCATGCTCACAATATCCTCTGGTTTTGCAAAATAGTGAACCGTATGACTGAGCAGGAACCTAGAAGCCTAGTAAAAGCTGAACATAGCTGCCAAGGTGCTTTGGGAACCCACTGTAGGTAATAGTAATTTTCTTGTGATCGGTACAAAGAAAAGTTGGGACGCTGTGTCAAATGTAAATGAAAATTTGATAGTTGGAACACGGTTTAGACATGGTCATGTTTACCACTGTGTTGCATCTTCTTTTAACAACAGTGATATATATATATATATATATATGTCTGGGAACTGAGAAGACCAGTTGCAGGAGTTTTGGAGGAGGAATGTTAACAATGCTTGATACTCTAGCTACTTCTAGCTGCTCGACAGTCCTGGGTCTTCTTTGTCATATTTTTCATTTCATGATGTGCCAGAGGTTTTTCAATAGTAAAAGGTCTGGATTGCAGGCAGGGCAGGTGAGCACCTGGGCTCTTATACTACGAAGCCATGTTGATGTATTGTATTCGGTTCAACATTGTCTTGCTAAAATATGCAAGGCCTTCACCAGAAAATGTTTTCTGGATGGATGCTGATCTGGTGCCTTTCCAGATGTGAAAACTGCCCATATCTCAGACAATAATTGCACATTTGTCTGCATTTGTGGATGCCACAATGATCTATGTTGACAGATGTACATATGTACAGCTGTGCTACTAAGACCATGCAGTGATTTCCAATACAAAATGATACCTATTTTGAATGCAGGCAACCTGAGGGCCAGAAGATTACGGACATCCGATAGCGATTTTGCACACAGAGACAATTTACCCAGTGTCGACTTGCCTAAGTGTTTTATGGTTTATAATTGTGTTCTGCAAGTTTTCATGAAAAGAAAACCATGATTAATTCTGTTTTAGTGTTGGGTAACAGTAAGTACATGAGGTCTATGATTAAATCCACACATGCATCTCTAAAGATACCAGTTATTCTGACTTCTTCTCTGTAGACCCGCACGATTCACCCTAATCGTCTTCTTTTTAAGTCCTCATCAGGTGTAAAATCAGAGATGGCAATTTAGACTGATTTCAATTCACTGGGATGAGAATGGATGTTTTTGTTTGTACTGTATTTATTGTACTGTAGCTGTCCACTAGAGGGCATCATATTTGTATTAAAGCTCTAACTGTATACTGAATAAGGGGTGGGACAATATGATACAATATAAAGCATGAATTAAGCTGCACTGAAAGTCACCATTTTGACTAAGATGAAGTCAGACTGCTGGTTGATATTTAATATAGTACATTGGAGGCATATTATTTGCTAATTGATTTAACCACTGAAACATAGTTTTGAGATTTGAGTCAGCGAGCTAAGATCTGATAACTAGTGGACATGTTAATGGAAACAAATCAAATGTTCTTAAGGTTGAACAATCTTTATGAAGCAACTAAGTACAATAGTGGGTAGTTTCGTATTGGATGAAATGATCAAATTGGCCAATAAATTGGGTTATGAAGTCTTATTGATGATGATAATTATAATGATAAGATGCAGGAATAATAAGCATTATAATTATAATTCTAATACTACGAATAATAGCTTTTTAAAATGATTTTAATGTACTAGTAGGGCAAAGAATTACACACACACACACGCATATACATACAGTACATTATTACATATTTGACATATACATAATTGTGTCCCTTTTCTTTTTATAGCTTGTGCTTTGGAAATCCAAGTGATTTTCCTATGAACTGTCCCACTGAGAGAATCCCATGAAAAGTTATGCTCGGAAAAGACCCCTTTTCTGTACCCTAATGTTTTCCCACAATTCCTTTATTTGCAAGCCAGTGTACTGACAGTTTAGCCTTGGAGAAGCAAAAAAGTGTTTTGAATGCACATATATATATATATGTAATATTTGATTTCTAAGATTTGCTGTGGATTGTTAAGGAGCACAGGGCGTTTTAACTTTTTTTTTTTTTTTTTTTTTTCCGTTCACCTGTTATTCCCACTCTCACCGCTAGGAGTCATTGTTGACAGCTTTTTAGCTCGGCCTGCACTGCCAGCACGCTGCTCATTCACAGGAGAAGGATGGAGTTGGCGCATCCTCAACTTTCATCCACCACAAGCGCCGCACTGGACTTCATGACAAACCACGGCGTTTTCCAGCAGGTATACGTTTATCCTACTCGCTTTTACACGTGATATGGATATTAGTGGCGTTTCCCGGCGCTCGGTCGCTTGTTGATCGGCGGCACCGACTATACGACCATCGGGACATCCAGCCTCCGGAGAAGCTCCTGTCCATATGACTGCAGGCTGGAGGAAAGATCTCGGATGCGCCAATACGGGATAGTTTGGAGATCTTCGTGCACATCTGGACTTGCTGAAGGTCATATGAGCAACAGGAATGGCTTTGCATTTAGCCATCTAAGACTATTTTACATGTAATTGATCTTTTGCTGCCTAAACGCTGACATCGCTACTGGTTCCTTTAAGTTTTTTTTTTTTCCCCCCCTCGACAGCTGCTGAGAAGATCGTATGCGCAGTGCGAAGAGATGATAAACCCCCCAGTCAGCGCCTCGGGTTCGGATTAAAACCTCCGTGAGATCAACATCCATGCGATCTGCATACATGGGATCATTTCTGCATCATTTGAATTGATGGGGAAAAACGATGTGATGGAGATCCGAGGACTTTACTGACATCAGGGACGGTCATTCTTTGGGGCTTTTTGTCTGTGGTAAGGCTTCAATAATTGTGGTTGGTACTACGGTGATTATATATATATAAATTATATATATTATATATATAAAGTCTTAGAAAAAACAAAAACAGCAGCGTCGAATATCCAAGTCAACTATCATCAGAAATCCAGCATCCAGATGCTGAAGG
The DNA here is from genome assembly GCA_024362625.1 of Silurus asotus. NCBI lineage: Eukaryota > Metazoa > Chordata > Actinopteri > Siluriformes > Siluridae > Silurus > Silurus asotus. The sequence goes on from MU532517.1 coordinate 13,598, forward strand.
ATGCTGAATGATGCTGAAGGATGCTGAAGGATGCTGAAGGAATAAATCAAGAATCTCCTTTTAAAATCCTTCTGTTTCTTTTATTCCCCTGTTTATTCCTTCATTCTTGTTGTTTATACACAAGGTTTAGATTAAACACATGGATGTTTGCATGTAAGTGAAGGTAAAAAAGTGCATGTATCGTGTTAGACATCATATGGTGCATGTGCGTGTGTGTGCGTGTGTGTGTGATAAATCCAGCAGATGCTGAAGGATGCTGAATGATGCTGAATGATGCTGAAGGATGCTGAATGATGCTGAAGGATGCTGAAGGAATAAATCAAGAATCTCCTTTTTAAATCCTTCTGTTTCTTTTATTCCCCTGTTTATTCCTTCATTCTTGTTGTTTATACACAAGGTTTAGATTAAACACATGGATGTTTGCATGTAAGTGAAGGTAAAAAAGTGCATGTATCGTGTTAGACATCATATGGTGCATGTGCGTGTGTGTGCGTGTGTGTGTGTGTGCGCACACAGGGAGAGAGAGAGAGAGAGAGAGAGAGAGAACAAAAGCAGAGTCACGACACCAGTCCGATTTTATCAGCATGATTTCCCACTGCCTCTTTAAGGAAGTTATACAGGAGATAAAGATTGGGAACTTGAGGAGCTTTTAAAGGGTTTCGAATGAAGAAATGCCCTTGGAAGTGCATCAACTTCTGTTACAGTACTGCATTTGAGATGTTCATTGTTTATTATTTATACAATCTGGTTCATTTCATACCAGGTCGTTTGTAATACATCACATGCACAGGTTGAACTTTAAATCCTTTATACCAACCTTGTAATGGATATCGCTTTTAGACATTGTCTCTCTGAAGCATGTTTAAACCCCTATGACTTCAGTGGAGGAAAACTTTTATATTTCCTAATTTCCTCCTAAACTCCTAATGTTTTAGTGTATTCAGAGTCAAAAAAATCCTACATCTGACTTTACACTCCATTACTGTTAAAACTCATTCCATCGAACCTACGCACAGCTTCTCTGATTTGATTGGCTCGCTCTTTGACATTGACGACCGCTAAACCACCACCTGCCTAATATCCTCATCGCTCGGCCCCCTTTTGCTGCCAAAACAATTCTGACCCGTCCAGCATCGGACCACATGGGTGAGGATCAGTGAGCCTCGGCCGCACGTGACCCTGTTACCGGGTTCACCACTGTTCCTTCCTTTGACCACTAGATTCTGAACACTGCAGACTGGAAACCATCCCACAAGAGCTGCTGTTTTGGAGATGCCTCAACCCAGTCGTCTAGACATCCCAATTCATCTAGCATTCACAGAACTCAAAGCTTTACGCTCATTTTTAATGGTATCTTACGTACAAATGATTGTTCCTGAGAGGAAGACGAGAGGGAGGGGAGCAGAAGGAGGAGGAGGGTTAATGCTCGGAAGGAGAATCTTCTACCATCAGGACCCACGTGGTCACAATGCAATAGTAAACAGCACGTTTGTGCGAATGCTCCCCGCGTGAGAGATACACGCCGATGGAGGACAAATCCGCAGGAAGATGAGCTGAGGGTTGCGTTTAAGGTTTTAGTTTCGCCGCTTTTTTTATGTATTTATTGATATTTTTTATCAAAAATGTCAAACAGAAATTCACTTTGCATTAGTGGCATTCATTTTGACAGCTCTAATATATATATATATATTATTTAGGGGTCGGGTCGATTTCAGTACGATTAGGGGGAAGAAATGAAATTGTCATCTTTAATTAGCGCAGTAATAAATATTAATATCAATTATTAACATTTTTGAACATCAACAGTTTACATTTTTATAAAAAAAAAAAAAAAAAAAAATGCCTGTTTGGTTAAATAACATCAAATAATATTTTAATTACTTTTAAATAAAATAATATATTTATCACTTTTTTAAAAATTATATTCATTCAATTGAGCAATCAATTAAATTGCCACAATTGACAATTCCTTCCGTCTTTCATTTATTCACTCACTCGATATTCGGAATTGGCAGGATTTTTTTCCTTTTAAGTCAAATTTTTGAAGCTGGACTTAAAACACCAACGAATTCTTTAGCGTTTTTCATGCATGCCTAAAAAACAAATCTTTTTTCCGGATCAAAGCGAGTAGCTTTAAATTTAAATCTTAGTTTGAAGATAAAACAAATTTGAACCGCACGTCAAAAGGATTGCATTTAGTACATTCAGTGTATCGAACCAAAAACCCTGATCCTACACTGCTACTCCTGATTTAAGGACCACCGCCAACCCTCCCTTGGAAGGCGTTTGTTGATTCATAGCTCTCTTAAGATCCCACCACAGAATCTCAAGCGGGGACATGAATTTGACTTGCCAATTCCAATAACTTGATTTTTTTTATATTTGATGGTTTGTTCAGAATCAGGATTCTGTTGCATGACCCAGATTTGGCCCGGTTTATACTGAAGGACAGATGGCCAATTTGTTTAAAAAAAAAAAAATCCACCCTTTTATTATGTGTGTGTGTTTGTGTGTATTTATAATTTTTTTCCAAACATTTGTACTAATTTATTGTATCCGTCACATGACCTATACATATGCATGAGTATTTAAGACCACTCCTTCTAGTTTCAATAATTCTGTTGTGTTGATCGACTAATCTTGTGCAATTCTTTAGTATCTTCTGTCTGCTAAATCGTTTAATGAATCAGGAAAAATGCGAGATTGTGTTTTCTTTTTCCTATAATACTCTTACGTCTACATCCATCCTCAAAATATAATTATTAGTGGAATAAACTTCTTTCAAAAGTCCCATCCAGAAACCTCAATGCAGAACGATGATTGGTGCCTCCCTCCCCCTTTTTATCATGTCTTATATACTGTATAGCTTTTACCAGCAGACGTTAGTCTCCTTCTTAAATTGTTGTCTTGATAGACCACGGTCTAACATTCCCTACTTATCTCCATGCCCACCTTACATCCAAGTATGTACCACCCAGTAACGAGAAAATGAATGTGATCCGATAAACATTACTTGTAACATGTTGCTATTCAAATGATACTATAGTAATAGACAAATCGATTAAATCTATCTATCTATCTATCTATCTATCTATCTATCTATCTATCTATCTATCTATCTATCTATCTATCTATCAAGAGCTTGTGTTATTAGTTTAAAAAGGATGAGGGTTTTAATATGATCTTAAATCAAGATCTGATCCTATTTTATAATTAAGGCAGGTGAGCTAGGTGATTCCAAAAAGTTTTTGTCCCCTTTTTATGTTCATAGACAGGTGTATGCTTATCTGGTGACCATGGAGATGCGCTACATATGCAGCAGTACACACAGGGCTACTGTATATTGTGTTTCAGCACAGGTTCTGCAGAATTTCATCTAGAAAAAAAGGCAAATTTTTTAGATCATATCTGCTAGTCAGACTCTTTTACCCAGTGTGAGTGACCACATTATGTTCAACTTAATTCATCAATAAAGCCAGGAAAATTTTGTCACATGGATGGATGGATGGATGGATGGATTTTGATTTTTCTCTCAATACATTTAGAAAAATTGATGGATTTCTTTTTTTTTATGTACTTACAGGACATCGTCACAAGGAAAATGAAAGGATCGATCCCTCTCCAGGTTCTCCTCTATGCTACACTAATTCGGAGCTTAAAGGTTGTATCCAAGAGAGGTTCAGGTAGGCCTGCATTTATTTAAATGGAACTTGCAAACGGGGGGTCCCTTCTTGCCCAATTCCCTAAAACAATCAGCATGACTGTAGCTATTAAACTATTTAATTCAACTTAATTTGACTAGTCAATTTTCTTTAGATATTATGCAACCAATAATTTTATTTGGACAAAAGCTTGCATGAACAACCCAAACATTATGTCTCTACCACCAATATACACCAATATATTTTACATAGTAACATTTTAATCACTAAAGAATAAGTCTGCATTTCTGATATTCAATACATGAAATCAAAGGTGTCTCAGATTTACACTATTTTCAATAAGCGACTCTTGAATTTCGACCTCTTCATTCAGACCTGTAATAAACTCCCAGGAAGTAGAGTGATGTGTGATAAGTATTTCCTGGTAGGAGGCAATTGTAAAATATAAATTCTCATAGTGACTATTGTACCAGTGGTGCTGGTGGAGAACTGAATCTTTATATGTTTCATAATTGATTAACTTCCTAAAGATACCACTTGAACTCTACAATGTGTTTCTCAGGGTTTTTTTTTTTCTGTTTAATTAAAGTCATATTTCTTACTCAATATCAGCCCTTGCCATGATTGTCTTAAAAATATATATTAAGATGCACATTAAGAAAAAGGGGACTGGCCAAATAGTTTTCTGAGCTCATGGATACCATGTGGTATTAGAGCTTGTTTCTCCCCATTTCATACTTGATGCTGCTCAATGGAATATTTAATGCCAAATTCTGCACAATTGTGGGATAATAAGCACTTCCTTTCCTTCCCTGGCCCTGCCTTCCATTCACAAACTGCCTCTTATACACACTCCTGTTTCTAGATAATATATAATAACTTTGCAAGCATATGATGACACTATTGGATCAAGCTGAGCTGAGTGATATGTTTAAGCAAATGATACTCGAATCGCAGCCCCCCCTCTGGCCATTTGTACCTGCCAGAGGCAGGACAGACAAGCCAGGCAATAGCTTGGGGCCCTGACTTTTGAGGGGGATTCTAAAGATTTCAAACACATCATGGTAATTATTTAGCTAGCTTTGGTAAGACTATGTTTAGAGTTGTAATGCTTTATTCACTGCCATTATAAAAAGCAATGATGGAAATAAACGAGATGGCGATAATATACATGTGTGTATGGGGGGGGGGGGG
>MU532517.1:18471-251139 GCA_024362625.1 Silurus asotus
GGTGGGTATGTGTCTGTTGGTAGACATTACGAAATGCATATGTAATTTCCTAAACTTGTATAATTTTGATATCATATTCGTCACTTTTACAATTAGAATATGGTTTTGAATATTTTCCTGATTCTTCTTGATGATTTGGAAACTTAAATCAATCAATCAATTCAAAAAGTACATTTCTGACAAGATTTTGGTTTGGAAGATCGAAACATTTGGAACCATGATGAGTAAAAAAAATGTAACAATTATTTTCCCCTTCATGACATGATATTATATTGAGTACCTCAATCACTGCACTTTCTAAAAATCATGTTATCCTTTTTAGAAAGTGTTCTTTATTTATCGAACCATAATAACAGAGGTACAGATGTAGCATTTTATGGTATTGAATCTGTTATGATGTCATGGTCGGCTTTTGGAAAGGTGGCAATTCTTGCTTCGTTGTACGTTAATGGATTTTTTTTTTATTTAAGTTTGCCGACTGAAAGGATTTTCTATTGTAACAGACACTTCAGATTTGAGTGAACGTGATGAGCGGTCAGGTTTTCCTTCTGTTTTCAGTTTCTATATCGTTAAACAAGCCATAGTTCACACAATGGAATCTTCCAGACTCTTTTTTTTATGTCAACATAAGTTGAAGACCTTCAGTGGTCTGCGATGGAGCGCTGACCTTAACCCTAAACACCTTTGGGAATATTTGGAACATGCACTGCACCACAGGCCTCCACACCAACATCAATATTTGGCTTCACTAACACCCTCGTGGCTGAATGAATCTATGGGAAGATGTTCCCAGTGGAGATTATAACAGCAAATTGGGACTGTATTAGAATGCGAGGTTCAAAAAGCATTGTTTATAAAAATCAGGCCATAATTGAAAAACCATCTGTGAAAAATTAATGACTCCCTGCTTCCATAGGAATTGAGAGGCTAAATCGCAGCCAATTCCTGCTTATTAAATGCCTTGATTAATTGATCATCAGCAAGTGTGACCATGTTTATAAAAGCAAAAAGTTTTAGCGGTTTGTTGGTCTGGAGCATTCAGGAGGATGTTAACACATTGCCAAGGAGGAAAGACATCAGCAATGAACCGTGAGATGCAACTGTTGCTGCCCATCAACAGTTGGGATGGATATAAGTCTATTCCCAAACAATTTAAAGCTCCTCCTAACAGTGAGGATGATTAATTACACGACAAAGACAATTTTTCCCCAGAAGTGGACATCAAAACAAATGTTGGGAGAAATTTCCAACATCTCAAGATCTACAGGTCACAGTTAATATGTAAAATATTGAAAGTTCATGATTGAAATAACGACTAAACAAATATGATTTGTTTGGAAGGGCTACAGAAAGAATGCTGGAAATATGATTCAGGTTTGCAAAGTTTTATTTGAATACCAGACAGACGAGACCTGAATGGAGATTTATGGCCACAATGTACAGCATATCCGCGAAATCACCTCATACCAACTTTCAAGCACGGTGTGGAGAGATCATATTTAAGCCTATTTTGTAGCTTCAAGATCTGGGCACCTTGCAGTCATTGAGTTGACCATGAACTTCTCTGTATATGAAAAGCCCACAAACCTCAATGAACTGAAAATGAATGAACAATGATTGTTGTAAAGAAGAATGAGTCGAAGTACCTTCAAAACAATGTGGGAGATTGATAGTCATACATAAAACTAATACTTCAGTTACTGTAGGGATAAAGTGAGTAAGTTGGGATAAAGTTGTCGGCACTAAAGGTGGGTTTTACACGATATTGAGGTATAAGGTGTACCTAGTTTTTCCACACATGGCACCCCTATTTTGGCATTTTTAATAAAAAAAAAAGAATAATGACAGTGTAATATGTCATGCGTAGTTTATCTGAGGTCCCAATTCTGAGACTTGCTAAGGATCTGATTGGTTCTGACACACATACCTATGGAATTCAAAAAGGGTGTTCTTTAAATTTCGTTAAAACTAAATTTTATTTCATAAAATAAATAGAATCAAGAAAAACCAACAATGAGATGATGTGCCTAAACTTTTGACTTTTAGTGTATTTTAAAAAACATTCATACTTCACATCATTTCTTTACAAATTCTTTATAAAACTTAATTTATTAGTAAATTAATTTTGACAGCTGACTTTGATTTAGGCTTAGTCATAATCTTTTGACTAAAATGGCATTAAGTTTTATTTTAAAATATAGCAATTTAGTTATATTTGAGTGATTTGAATTGTTTTAGTCGAGTAAATCTACATAAAATTTAGTCAACTAAAATCGAATAGGTCGAATCGAATCGCATTTCAGACACATTCAACGGTCACATAATACATCTTTATTTAAATATTAAAAATAACTTCTCCTTGAGAAACAAGTATTCATTAGTGTCTGTATTTTATTTTCATGATGTTTTTTTTTATATTTTGCTTTTCTATAATACAGTCGACCTTTTAGCTACTCCTCCATCATTAGAACAGTCCTCATCCTCAGCTACTTCGCTGTGACTTCCTCCTTGGTTTGTTGTTCTTTAGTCCCTTTTGTACTTTGATTCACTGAGAAAAGATGTTGCAATTATCTGTTGGACTGCAGAAGATTTCAACTTGTTGGCTCATTTTTGCCATTCGAATCTTTTCAATCTGTGAGGATGAAAAAGGGAAAAAAAAACAAGTTCTCTCACACACTCCTTTCACTCAAACACATCCACATTCATTTAAATAATGTAAGCTATGCTGTGTTGTTTTAAATTTAATTGCTTTATTCCCGAGCGCGCACACACACACACACACACACACACACACACACACACACACACATGCACGCACATGGAGAGAACTTAATAACGCAATCTAATTTAAAACAACACAGCATACTTATTTTAATGAAGTATAGATTCATTCTTGCTACAAAAAAGTAAAAAGAAGATTTAAGGTGATGACCCTTTCATAGATTTTTTAGATTTCGTCTAATTTTCGTCAGGGAAAAAATATCCTTGACAAAATGTATTTTTCAACTAAATTACCACTGGTACAGTGTTTTTCTATATATCATTATATCCTATTGTAAATCTTGAAGAGTTCCCAGAGGTGTTGAGTTTTTTGTTGGCTGCTTTTCCTTCACTCTTCGGTCCATCTTATACCAAACCATCTCAACTGGATTTAGATTGGGTGATTGCAGCGGCCATGTCATCTGATGCAACACTTCATCACTCTCCTTTTTTGAACAAATAGCTCTTAAATTGTATTTTTGGTCATGATCCTGTGCAGCCAAATGGGATGGCATGTCACTGCAAAATGCTGTGGTAGTAATGCTGGTTACTTGCGTCCTCAATTTTGATTAATCACCAACCGTGTCACTTGCAAAGCACCCCCAACACCACCACACCTCCCCCACGCTTCACAGTGGGAACTACAAATTTGGAGGTTAAACCCAAAAATCTTAAATTTGGAATCATTAGACCAAAAAACATTCCATGGTCAAAGCAAGTCTTCTTGTTGTTCTTCCGAAGTAATGGTTTCTTTCTCGCAAATCCATGAAGTAGACATGCAAGCTTCTCTGAACAGTGGCTGTTGAAATATGTTTTGCCACTTGAACTTTGGCTGAAGCTCGGTTTCTGAGGCTGGTGATTTCAAATAAACTCATCCTCTAAGCAGGTAGCTCTTGGCCTTCCTTTTCTGGGTCGGTCCTCATGAGAGCCTGTTTTATCATAGCATTTGCGCTAAGGGATACTTTTAAAGGTCTTGAGATTTTTCTGCCTGACTGACCTTCTATTCTTTTTTTTTTAAAGTAATATTGGTGTGTCTTTTCTCTTTATTACCTGTGTGTGATATTATGTATTTGTACATTAGTAGCAGTAATAGGGCTACTGAGTCTGTATTCACCCATTCCTTTGCACAAGAAAACTGGTCTGAAGCACATTAAGAAGGAAAATATACTTTTGACTAAGCACACCTGTGAATTGAAAACCATTCCAGGTGACAAATGAATAAATTTGATGAAAGCATGCCATGAGTGTGGCCAACTGTTATCAACTATATAACACTATTTTGTTTCCTACATAATTTCATGCATGTCCAATTTAGCTTGGGTGTCTTCAGTATTAATATACAATGTTAAAAATAACAATAATCCCCCACCGATATACCCCATGTACCCCTCCTCTGCACATGTCCAAACCATCTCAATCTCGCCTCCCTCACCTTGTCACCAAAACGTCCTCCATGCGCCGTCCCTCTTATAAACTCTTTCCTAATACTGTCCATCGCCGTCATTCCCGACGAAAATCTCAACATCTTCAGCTCTGCTACCTTTAGCTCCGCCTCCTGCCTTTTACTCAATGCCACTGTCTCTAAACCATACAACATCACAGGTCTCACCACAGTCCTAGACAGTATCATGTATTTCTATTTCGTCCACAAACAAACAAATCAATCAATATGCAAATAGAATTAATTATAAAACAAATAAATTCCCAACGAGAGCATTTTCCAAATGTGTTTTAACTCATATGCTTTTAGCCTTTTGAGCAGTTTTTTTCAATCAAAGCATTTAAAATGAACTGTGATCATATCAGCTAACATGAAACACAATGTAAATAAACTTGTGTAAAGTAATTACATATATTTACATTAAGATTTCAGAATATTTGATCCATTTCTGTCAACAAGCAGTTTTAAGTTTATTTTTTAATGACCTACGCTTTCATGAAGCGGTTTTGGAACACAAGCCCATCTGTACACAGGAGTTCTAAATATTAAAAAAGAGAACTTTAATGTTTTACAGCATTTTGTTGAACATTTTATTGCTTACACTATATGTGCTTATCGAACAGTATATAGTATATTTTTTACAATATGCATTCAATTACATTTGCAAAAGAAATATCATTATAACTCAATGCCAAATTAGCTCTTGGGACAACTGAACACCAGCTTGATTCACTTTTAGAGGCGATGGGTTTTGGAAGATCTGGAAAGCATAAGGGAGCTAATCTCTGTGCTCTCTTTTCTAGCGCTACCTGAGAAAGACCGTAATTCAGCACCATTTAAATGACTTCAATTTTCAAACAGAGAATCTGGGATTTTTATTTCTCTCAATGGCGCTTCGCACACTGCATTTAGCACTTTAATTTGATAAGTTGTTCTGTCACAGTCCAAAATCACACCTCATAAAATGATTATTTTGTTGTTTGTTGAGATCACTGGTTCTAAAATGCATAATGTGATGTCCACACTTTGGTGCCAATTTTGTGCTGCTGTAAGCATTGACTAGCCAACAACACTGTTCTGGCTGTGACCAGAATTGTATTGGATATGAACTTCTCTAGACAGTTACAAATATAGTAGTGGCAAAGAAGGAACCTGAAGAAACTTATAATGGACAGGAAATAATATAAAATAACTTCATTTCATGATGCAGTTTTCAACAATAATTGACATCATGCTGATAAAGTGATGATAAAGCGATTTTTCTTAATCACAGGTCTATTGTTAGAGGATCTTCATCATCTGACATGGAGAACACATTATCATACAGGCGTTTATAGAATTCACCCTAAGCTTTAATGGGATAATCTTAAACAGTGTGACGGCTGTTAATCAAGACATTTATTTTTAATTGCACAGTTTAAAATCAGCTTAAGAAAATAATCTTTTGTTTGTGTGTGTATGGATTTTACTTGAAACTTCGATACAAATCATGAGCCCCATGAGGTCGTCACCTGAAATTCCATAATAGTTAATAATGGTTATCTTAAGAAGTTCCCAGAGGTGTTAAGTGCTTGTTGGTTGCTTTTCCTTCACTCTCTTCTCCAACTCAAACCATCCCAAACCATCTCAACTGGATTTTGATTGGGTGATTGTGAAGGCCAGGTGATTTGATTCATCACTCTCCTTCAACAAATAGCTCTTACATAATCTAGATGTGTGTTTGGGGTCATTGTCTTGTTGGAAGAAAAATGAGGGTCTAACCAAGTAGACAACAGATGGATGGCATGTCAGAGCAGAATGCTGTGGTAGCCATGCTGTGCCCTCTATTTTGACTTAATCACAACAGTGAAAACAGTGTAATTTACAAAGCACCCACACAGCATCACACCTCACAACTCCATGCTTCACAGTGGGAACCACAAATTCAGGAACTGTCACTTTACCCTCTGTATGTCTACCAAAGACACAGCAAATTTGGATTCCTCAGACTCGAAAACAGTTTGATCCAATTACCATATCTTGTGTTCATTTATTTATTTTTTTATAAAGTAATGGTTTCTTTGCTGCAGTTTGAGTATATACGCCTGACTCATGCACTCCTCTGAAAAATGGATGTTGAAATATGTCTACCACTTGAGCAGTATATCTGTGCTCTAAGGTTGAGAACAGAACATACAATTAATCCCTAATACAGATTACCTACAGATGTTATTAACATACAGGTGTAAACGTAATCAGTTCAGTCACATGCTATTATGTACAGAGGTTTAAGGAAAACATCCATCATAGAAGGAAATCCATACTACGCTACATAGACAAACGTTTTGAGACACCTGACTTTACTTCCCCAAACTGTTACCTGAATAGTAGTGGTGGACAGTAGTAAAGAAAATTTAATTATTTTCTGTACTTAAGTAGCTTTTTTACTTATCTATAATTTACTGAAGTATTTTCATTTAGGGACACTTTTACTTTAACTTCACTCCATTTCAGAGTCAAATCTCTTTGAGGACAGTGTGACAGCAGTGAAGTGTGCAGTAGGAACGACAGACTGGTTCAGGGTGAAGGTTGGACTGCATCAAGGTTCGGCCCTGAGCCCTTTCCTGTTTGCAGTGGTGATGGACAGGTTGACGGACGAGGTCAAACAGGAGGACTATGATGTTACAGGTGGTTGGTGTGAAAGAGGCAGATGTAGAGGACAGGGTGGTATGGAGACGGATGATCCGCTGTGGCGCCCCCTAATGGAAGAAGCGGAAAAAAGAAGAAGAAGAAGTAGTTCTTTTTATTTATCATTGGGTAAAAACGTAACTGGTCAAACACACAGCAAGCAACCAATCAGGATCGAGTGCGTGCTCTGTTTTAAACTTGGTTTGATTGGCGCTTGGTGTATCTACCGATCACCAACATACAGTTTAGCATCAGTTCAACAGCAAGCAGAACATTCAGAGAGAAATAAATGATGGAAGAAACTTTTTACTCAAACTCAGCACAACAGCTGTGGACTTATTTTTGAAGTAGTGGAAAGGTTATGGGAAAAAAATGATAATAGGAACATTGTAGCTATTAAAAAAAATCATTTGCTGATTATTTCATTATTTATTTTCTCCCAAATGAAAGTTTAAAGACCGCAATTTTACGTTTCTGAAGTATTGTTTTACCAAGTGTATCCCTACTTTAACTCAAGTACATGGTTTTACACTTTATTCACCACTGCCTGAAAGTTGTACGAACACAAATATATATATACAAACTGATAAAAATGTATATATATGAACTGAAGATCTTTTGATACATTACATTACATTGCATTTTCTCTTTACATAAACTAACTAGGAGATCAAAACCTGTTCCACCATGACAGTGACCCTGTGCACAAAGCGATCATTAATGGTTTACATGTGTTAGTGTAAAAAATTGCTATAAAGCTTTGACCTCAACCCTATTGAACACCCTTGGAATGAAGTGAAATGCCAACTGCATCCCAGACCTCCTCACCTTACATCAGTAGCGTTAATAACCTTACTAAAAACCTTGTGAATGATCTCCATAACCACAGTTTAAAGTATAGTGTGGAGGTTAATAACATCCATAACATAAAATAACCCACATTTTAAACTGCAAGCAACAAACACTTTGTGAATCCATATCAAAATAACTACAGCTTAACATAAAGTGCAGGCTTGAGGGATGTGCTGGACGTGCACTCACTGTATTCCCCACTGGCTGCTTTCCTGCATAATCAGACCTTGCTTTTTTTTTTTTTTTAAAGACCTTTAGGTGAAATCTCTGTCATGGACATCACCAATCAGCATGATCTCAATTATTGTTGAAAACTTTATCATCAAAGGACGTTATTGGACTTGTCCATTATTTTGTTCTTCAGGTTTTTTTTCTTACTACCATATTTATAACTGTCTATAGAAGTTCCTATCCACTTTTAAGAGAAGGTAGATTTTAATCAAATACAATTTTAGGCAGTGTTGCTGGCTAATTAATGCTCACAGCAGCACAAAAATGGCCACAAGTGTGAACATCCCATTATGCATTGTAAAACCAGTGATCTCAACAAACAACAAAATAATCATTTTATGAGGTGTGATTTTGGACTGTGACAAAACAACTTCAGAAAAAGCACCATCGAGAGAGATCAAATCCCAGACTCTCTGTTTCAAAAATAGAAGTTATTTAAATGGTGCTGAATTACAGTCTTTTTCAGGTAGCGCTAGAAAAGAGAGCACAGAGATTGGCTTCCTTATGCTTTCCTGATCTTCCACAGCCCAGCGCCTCTAAAACTCAAAGCTCGTTTATACTCAGTGATACACACAGAGTGACATGCGGGTGTTCAGTTGTCCCATGAGCTAATTTGGCATTGCGTTTTCTGGTTTAAATACGTTATAGTGATATTTGATAATGCAACAGTTGTAGCCTGTTTTTGAATGTTTGGCTCACCATAGCTGAGTGCTTGGCCCTATTATCTTTTTCTTCTTCTTCTTAGTGTTCACAAAATTTTGGGCATCTCTGAACTGTAAGCCATAGGAAGACCATTAGTCCCAAACCTAAAAATACTTCTAAACATTAACTGACTATGAACATGTAAATGTTTTCATCCATTTTAGTGCACTCACATTTCTACACTCTTTGTGGTCACATCCAATCAAGATAACAAGTAGTGACTTGCTTGATGTCAACTTCCTAATAACAAGAATCCTACTGGATCGAACAGTTGTTGTAAAAAAGGTTGCAATTATTGACTAGGCTCAGTGTCCATTCATTGCCCTGTTAATTCCTTGGTGTAAATATTTAAAATAATTTCTGCACAGCATTCCATCAGTTAAAACATCTTTTAATAAAAGTTCTCTGTGTGAGGAAAAAAATCGTCCAACTTTAACTGTTCATTAACTGTCCTTTTTTAGCTAAAATCTGGTATAATATTGCATTTATTTACAATCATGCGAGATGCAAGATCTGGGGCATGTGTTTGATAAGGAGGGGATTTAGGAGTATATCTGGGCCAGTGTTGGACTAACTGTAAGTGTCTGTGTGCCACATTTTGACCAAACGTGACAATTAATCTGTCCGTCTGGTCTGTATAATAAACTTAAAGGTGCTCAGCCCAATTTGGCCTACATTCACCAGGTATAGAGGAGGTATCTGTGCTGGTTTTTGCCTCATTTACAAAAAATAAATCAGGCCAATTCTATTTTTCAGTTATTACAGATCTTGGAAAAGGTTTTGGCCAAAATAGGACCAGAGTATTTTTGTTATGCCATATAAATTTCCCAGTATGTTTTGGAAATTGATGTAAATTCTTTGGGATTTGTTTGCCAGGTACAGATTGGTCCTTGCTCTTGACAAGAGATGTTGTCATATCGGAAGGTAGCGCCAGTAGCATTCACACCTTTCCAGTTATTGACAATTTCTGGTATGTGGTAGTGGTCTTGAAAGATGACCCATTATCTATACACTTACTCATCAATGCCATTTTCCACCATAATCTTCTAATGACTGCCCTCAGAGTACACTATCAAATGCACTGGCTTCATCAACGTCCCTTAGACACCTTGGATCGGACTGACTTGATGGATTTCATTTTATCAGCTATAGGTTCTTAGTGTTAGTCCGTTATGGCAGTACTGTCGTGAAGTTTCATGGTGAGTTTCGTGTCAATAAATTGCTCCTGGGTTCTAGAGTGACCGCTGACCAGGCTCACTTCCACCGTTCACACATATAAGCTCAGAGTTTGAACAAGATGTTATTAAGTGCAGGCTAACCGTAGATTTCCCTGCTCAAACCACAGCTTCATGATGGGTTTGTATAGCTTTTTCATGCATTTCAGGTGCATTTGTTTCATATATAATGCTCTCTACACCAAAGGACTAGAGGACGACTGCCAATATCTGGATTACTAAGACCCATTAGCCTTGTAATGCAAAACTATGAGAAGGATTATACATTCAAAGCTGTGCTGAATAAAAAGGGACAGTTACGAATACATTCTGTGTGGGATATTTCGTGTGAATTGGCCGTCTATAAATGGTGAAAAGGTGATTATTTATGGTGCGGCAAAATGCAATGCAAAGACTCTACCCCACTGCAGTGCAATATACATGCCTAAATGAATAACACAAATCAATAGAACAATGGTTATGTAATTAATTAAAGATTACACATTTAAATTCATGTGTACGGATGCAAATGATGTTACTGACCACTTCGAAATTCATTTGAAATAATAAAGAAGATGGGGGAAAAAGTAAATTGGCTGAAATAGCACTATGGGGACAGTTATTTTGTTCAGTGATATCCTTTATTTTTATTAGATTCTTAAAAAGGGACTGGTCTATTTTTTTCTGTACTGCAGCAGCACTAAACCCTTTCAGTTTAAATCTTCATTCAATTGATAGTAGGCACTGCCTGAGATCTTGACAAGTATCATGTAATAAACAAGTATTCAATGAGGAACCCAAAAAAATTAAAGAAGCTTTATTTTTGTTTGCAATCAAGTCTGTATAGAATCCTTGAAGTTTACAACATTTAATGTCCTTGAGCACGTAAAATACAATTAAATTCGTATTTCCACAAATCCTGGTTTGGAAGGAAAGATCAACAAAATCAGTTTAGTGGCTCTCTCTCGCTTGTTCAATCCAATTCTAATACAAATTTTAAATCCCCCTTTTTACTGTTATAACAACCTTCTCTCTACTGCTTTCCATTCGATGTTAGACCATGGCTGTTCAGTAGGGTTCAGGTCAGGGCTTCTGGAAAGTTCTTCTACAGCAGCCTGTGAAAATATTTACAGTGTAAAAGTCAAAGGCGCCTTATTTATTGAGTTATATTTAGAGTTCAATGTATTGACTTCAAGGATATGTCTAGAAATGTTATGCTTGAGCCAGGTTGAGCAATACCTCCATGGGCATTTGGGAAATATTAAAATAATAATGCTGGTTCTTTTGGAGTTTTTTTGCTTAATTTATCAGAGTCAGATATACAGAGTATTAGATGATTGCCAGAGGCAACAAAAAAAAGGCCACATTGATCAAATATATTCAGGAAAATCATAATCAGTGTGTAAAGACTTAAAGTACACATACTTTATGTCCTGATGAATCATTATTATGGTGATCAAGATTACAAATTAGCATTTATCATTCACTAGCTTGCCATCAAATTAGAGAGCTAATATATACCACACCCTCTCAACTACATCAAAAGCAGACCTTCTTCAGTTCTCAATCCTTTTTTCCCATATATTTTTCCCCTCCTTATACAGTCAGTTGACATTGTGGAACCAGGAGCTACTGATCCACTCATAAAATGACATTTGAGATCATCATACTGTAGATCCAACACCAGCTTCTCCAATTTTTTCAGAGGTCCAATGTTCAACCTCTACATGAAGTGGAATCCAAATGGATCTGGCAAGTCTCTAGATGGTTCAGGATGTTTGCATTTACTTATGATGATGATGTAAGAGGTGTTGTATGATGCATTCTCAGTACTCTATTGCATCTTCTATGTGAAAAATAATGGTTATGCTAGTCACTGTGGAGGAAAAGTAATTCTACTTACCCGTTTTGATGATGTGTGATGATATCTATGCTTGATGATATCAGCTCACATTCTCCTAAGCAACCTTTTGACTGCAGTTTAGATTTAGTATTTATTTCAAGTTGACCACTGTTCCTGCCCCTCCCCTCGGATCTGCTCGCTTCGTCCCGGCCTGCCTTTGGGTGGCGTTTTCTTTGTTTGGTGGCCACTCTGTGTAGCTGGGGATGGTTTCACATCTATGGCCTGGGGATCCACTAAATTACAGAGTAACACAGGAGCTTTGAAGATGGATTTGGACTGTAGTTAATGTCAACAGTCTGCTACAGTTTGTTTCTGATCATCATCTCTGCACACCTCAACATCGTTTATCTGTAAGAAATGGGTTCGGTCCAACCAAAAGATGGGTTCCCTCTTGTTTCTGGTTCCTCTCAATGTTTCTTCTTTATGCCATCTCAGGGAGTAATTCCTTGAGATGGCATTCTTCTCACCACATTATCTGTGTCAAGCTGCTTTGAGACAATACCCATTGTTAAAAGAGCAATAGAAATAAAAATGAATTGAAATTATTAAACATCGCATATATATTACTTAAATAAAATTGGTTTTGTTTGTAACCTAAAGTAAGTCTGGATAAAACCTTAACATTATAAATGTGGCCAAAAATAAAGCCAAATTATCTGCTGAAATGAACATTTTACTTAAGGTAACAGCACTAGTAATTACCGCCAACCATCTGTTCTATTCAACCCATTTACATTACATTACAGTGTCTCTGAGGATTGTGGGATCATTTTCCTTGTTATATCATTAAGTATTACATTATAATGATTGAATTTTAGATGATCTTAAATAAAAAATGAAATCGTCATGATACCTTTAAAGGGCCAGCCAGTTTCTGCAAATATATAATTGTGCATAGTCAGCAAAAATAGACAAAGGGCATGATGGTGGATGAATGGGTAGCATTACAAATTTTTCATTTTCTTGTCGAAAAATATTCATGTGGGTGATTTGGCGAGACTTAATATTAAGGTAAAATAACTTTTGGTCAACTCTCTTTGTCATCTACGTATTTAAATATATATGTTTTATGCAGACCACAATCATGAAAGTTTAAAACGTTGTGCTGTGGAATCTACCCTAAAAAGCTTATCAGTGCCTTGTATTTTTTTTTGTTTTTGTTGTAGCATGTCCGCCCTTCATTTATCTCTTTTTGACACACTTTTTTTTTCCCGCATCCCTACTTTGAGTCTGTCCTCTCGTTTTTCCTCTCGGTTGTGAAGAGTGGAGCTCTAAGCTGTCACATTGGCAGGGCTTAAGAGCATTTTCATGAGTGGGTGACTGAAAAAATCTCCAGCAGAGAAACTGGCCAAGCGTGGCTCAGTTCAGAGCCTAGCTAAGTCATTTGCTACCATTGCACTTGATCCGTAGAGCTACAGTTCTCCAACAATGAGTGTGAAACCTGAGCTGCCATGGTAGTCAATAATAATACACAAACTTTAAAAAAGTTAATTACAATAAAAGCAACTGGATATATACAGTAGTTTCATTGGGCCACTCCCAAAGACTTTATTTCACTGTGCTTGATTTCAGGGGTTAAAAGCAAATAATTTAAAAAAATTAACTTGAACCCATTGGAATCTTAAGATATTGGGTTTCTTTCCTCCGTCACACTTTTTACAGATTTCTTCAGTTTCTACATCTTTTGGGAGGTTTTGCTTTTCGATTTTCCTTCAGTTATTTTCACTGACTCGGCCAGAACATTATTTGACCCAAAGACTCTGGGGATACTTTTAAAGTATGCTTTGGGTGCAGATGCCTACAGTGCAAATGTTTTGAGGTATTTGGCTGAATCTGAGCAGATCATGGAGCTTTATACACTTTAGAATGTGTCCTGCTGCTTTTGTCAGCAGTCACACAATCAATAAATACAAGTTAACCGATTCCATTGGCGGCCTTGAATTCCCAAGGCACAGGATGAGGTGATATGTATTGGATCAACATTTTTCTTTCCTTCTCTATACCCATCTTTTCAGATCATTCTGAGGCAAGTTGATATTTGTATCCTCTGTCCATAGGATGTTTAGGATGATGTCCCTAAACTTTATGGACTTTTAGAAGTTTTTTTTAGACTTGTTTTGATTTAAAATGGGAATGTTGACGCCTACCTCCTGGAGGTTGCTCATGAATTGGCTGTCATTCACTTATCTGCCACATCCAGATCGAGTCAATCAAGTTAACTTCTATAGCGCTTTTTACAACGGACATTGTCTCACAGCAGCTTTACGAGTTGAGGTGAACAATGTGTATTTATCCCTGATAAGCAGCCATGGTGACCTTGGCAAGGAAAGAAAACCCTTAGATGTTATGAGAAAGAAACCTTAAGAGGAACTGTCCTCATTTGGGTGATATCAAGAGTGTAATCATAGTCTTTAAAACAATACAGAACGAGTGAGTAAGGTCCTTTCTACAGTCGTATACAGTGAGTTGACATTATGGAACCAGGAGCTACTCATAAAATAGCTCAACATTTGAGATCACCATATCCAACACCAGCTTCTCCATGCCAGAGCCTTTAAACACTCAAAGAGGTCCAATGTCCAACATTTACATAAAGTAAGATCCAAATGACACTGGTACGTCTCTAGATGGTTCGGGATGTTTGCGAGTTCGGCATCTACTTCTTTAAAGGTCCAAAATCTTCATGAGGTGGGATGTGACTAGAGCTGGTGCAACCTAAGGATGCCTTGTGATGGGTAAAGAAAGAGCACAGGTTTATGATATGTAATGTGTGTTATGTGTAGAACTCCCTAAAAAGACTGGGAAAGTGTGTCTGAGCCCCGAAACATGTCAGGAAGACTATTCCACAGTTTAGGAACTTAATGTGAGAATGCTCCATTTAGTGGACTTTGCTATTCTAGGAACTACTAGAAGTCTGGAGTTTTGAGATCTCAAGGAGCGTGATGGATTGTAGCGTGTTAGAAAACTGGATAGATACATGGGAGCCAAACCATTTAGGGTTTTGTAGGTAAGTAGCAATAGTTTGTAGTCGATTCGAAACCTAACAGGTAGCCAGTGTATCCACATCCACACCCATCAAACCCAATTGTATTCTCTTGACACTGCCTGCCTAATAATTGTGCATTATTGTGCATCGCTTTATAGCCTCTCTTTTATTTCCCTCTATCTTTCTCTCCTTTCTCACTCACTCTCTCACACACACAGACCTTTGCTTATGGCTGATGCAAGTTCGAAAACAAATTGCATAGAGGACATTGTCTGTGTGCATAGAACACTTTGAGTACCCCAAGACAGAAATTACAGGAACTGGTTATAAAATTATAATATTATTAAACTTTAATGAGATGAGGTATGCTTGAATGCAGTGTTCTAGAATAAACCTAACACTAATTATGAGTTAAATCAATGCTTCAACACATTGCGCTTGCAGTTGTGTTTGCGTTCGCCTGAAACATGACTTTATTACACCCTTATGTGCATGTTAAACATTCTATTATATATTTAGTTCTCCTCTGCTGTTTTAGTAACCTTTGGAAATCTGGAAAACTTTCCACTAGGTTTTCCATTAGGAATGTTGCTACAGGGATTTGTCCATTCAGCACGTTTTACGCTGGATGCCCTTCCTAACCCTTCCCCAATTTATCCGGGCTTGGGACCGGCGCTGAGAGTGGCTGGGGGTGGTTCCCTGACCGGGGATCAAACCCGGGTCGCAGCGGTACCACTAGACCATTAGGGGACCTTTATTAGTACTACTAATAATTATTTTATTGATAACAATCTCTGAATAAATATACCTAAAATGCATGCTCCTCAAAATAGCATTTAAATTCAGTTTTGATACATTTAATCAATGCTGGTGTGTGAGATATGATTTCAAAAGCAAGTAGCACCTTCCAATTGTCATGGCAGAGAGATGAGGCTGAGCTGAATTATTCAGTGGCACATAAGCCAACGAAAGAAAACAAGAAAAAAAGCTTGATTCTGCAATTCTCAAAGCCTGAATCTGGTTCTAAACAAGGCATAATAAGACACAGATGAGAGGATTACTGAGGTATTACTGAGTGATTTGCTGGGGCTGAGGGGTAGTCTAGCTGTGCACCCCTTCGGTGCTAACTTGACAGACCCACAACCCTCTACCCCCCAATAATGCATGGCTCTTGAAGTGAAAAATACAGTACAGAGCGTTTTCTGGACAGCAGAATGAGATGTCTCAGCTTATAGTAGCCTATAGGCCAGGGGTCTCCAATCTTTCCCAGAAAGGGCCAGTGTGGGTGCAGGTTTTCATTCCAACCAAGCAAGTCCACACCAAATCCTACCTGTTCAAATCTAATGATCTGCATTTTCAATGACTATCAGGTGTGACCATTGATTGGTTGGAATGAAAACCTGCACCCACACCGGCCCTTTCTGAAAAAGATTGGAGACCCCTGTTTAGGCTGACAGGGTTTTAATGGAAGTGATAGTGCAGCTTGCAGGAGTTGCAACACTCTCCAATGAACATTGAGGCATCCAAGGTGGGGTTGGCCCTCCATAAAGCCAGAAGTGGAAGGGATAATGGAGACAGATTTTGGAGCAATGTCTTTCTTTGAGGCCGGGTGGGGGAAAGGTCCTCTAATGAAGAATAGGGAAGGGGAGCAACTTTCTCTGCAATACAGGATGGAGGAGAGAGTAATGACTTTAGTGAAGCAAAGGCGGAGTGACAACAGAAAAAGGAGCAATGTCAGGAGCAATGCCAGGTGGGCAAATGATGCCCATGGCAAGAGCTGTAATGGCATACAATTTCAGGCCAGATGGATGGAAGGAAATTCTCAACCAAGCAATAAGGCAGAGCGGCACCCTCAGTGGACTCGAGAATGGGTGGTAAATGGTTTTAACCTCCTCGGTAGATTCATTCTAATGCGGACAAGGTTTCAATCGGAATGGAAATTTATTATAAACACTTTTAAAAATCTTCCCGAGAATTTGTAAATGGGAAAATAACCAAGTCTCTGTCCCAGGGAACATAATCTATTGAAACAGAATGCTGTCTGTACCAGTGCATGAAGTGTCATTTTAACTGAAAATAGAGCTTCAAAATTGGCTTAAACGGCCCATTTCCATATTTTTGTCTTTGTGACTTATGCAGTTTGGAAGCACTCGTTCCAAAAAAAATACTTGTTTACACTATGTGAACTGGAAATATGCTTCCAATTTACAGATCGCCACACATTTGCAAAACAGGCAAATCTTTCCTATGAGTGTTGTTTGGATTATACCTGTCTAGTCTCAAATGATTCTTTCTTCAGCACATGAGTCATATTTCAGAAATGAAAATGGAGTGGAGATAAGGGGTATTTCCTATTAAACCGGGTACATGGCGGCTGAAACATGTACTGGTGAAGCAAATACGTTCCACTTTTATGAATGCTGGTTCTCCAATTTCTTGGAAGTGTTCAGCCCTAAATAGTTATTATTGTAAAAAATGATCCAACCTTCATACTTCATTTACTCAAATATGACTCTCAACATGAGCTAGTTATGCTGGGTAATGGCCAAAGGCATATGAACATCTACTGAACTGCTTGAAACTACTTGTTACCCTTCCGGTCCTGCCCTTAACATGTCAAAGATTATAAATGACTCAGTCACACAAGATTAATAGAATTGGCTTGTGTTGCTCAGCAGAAAAGCTTTAATGGAAAAGAAGCTTTGTGCAAATTTTGGAAAGGAAAGCAGGAAGGGCTTTTAGTTGAGTGAACTTCTTATGTGGAACTTTTTCTAATATGCTGATGTAAAAAAAATGTGAATGCTGTCAAATAACACGTGACGGAAAAAAAAACTGTGTTGAAATTCACAATAGGAAAACGGAGCTCATTTCTCAGATGATGTCCAGGTCACTGGTCAGTTATCTTAGAAAGTTTTTGGCATCATCCCTACGTCTCATGTCGCATTTAGGAGTAAATACATTTGCCACCTGTGTCTATCTGTATACCAACCAGATACTAGATTTTTCAATACAAATGTCTGAAAAATTGATATCTTTCCTTTACAATTTTTATTTATTTTTTTAATTCAAAATGGTTTTACATTAAATCCAGGTATTTCCCAGAATGCAGTCTTCGGAGTGTATTTTTTGTAGTTGGAGGCATACAGTATATATTGCATTTGGATTAAAGGCAGCTCAGCAGCTTCTGATTTTTAATACAGCTGGATATGACATGCTTGCTTGACCAAAGACATCACACAACCACACAGCTCTGCTTCATTCCTTTTACATTTTCTAATACAGACTGCTCAGTGTTTTTTCTTCACTCTGTCTTCTGGCCATTTTTACTTCTCTGTTTTTTTCCACATTTATTCCTTCTTTCTTTTCCCAGCCATACCCTGTCTTTCCACCATGTTGTGTCAGGTCTGTTCCTCTCTGGGAGCCTGTGGTCCTACATCAAACAGATGTTCTGGTCTCTGATGTTTCAGACTCTAAAGTAAATCTATGCTCATGTGTATATTTTGTGTGTTTCTCTCCATGTGTTTCTATTCACCTCTTTGTTTCGTCAAGGAATAAAAAAGAGAGAAGCAGATTAAAATGGATCCAGTGAACATTAGCATCCACGTTGACATTAGCTAGCTAATCAATAAAAAGTTCGGTTCAATGTTTAGTCAAAAAACTTTTACAATTTTCATCCTTACCTTTCATGTTTACAGAAGCATCAGTGCACTTGCATATTTATATCTAATCATTCAATCATACGGCAGCATTGAAATGCAGAAAATCATGCAGATACACTTCAAGAGGTTTAGTTAATGTCTACATCTTTATAAAACTATTGAGCTCCTATTACCTTGCAACCTTCTGGGATTATTTTGAAACCTTCTGGAAACACCATGGAACAACTGGAAGCCAATAACAGCCACATAGCAACACCTAATTAAAACATGGACTAGCATGGCAGTCTTTAGTATCCAATTTCTTTCAAATTAACACTTTTTTCTGTCATGACAGTTTTAATGCCAAGTGTGAATTAAATTGGAGTTTTTACTTTGAGTACGCACCTCTGACTTTGATGGGCAGCTCCACCTAAAGCAATCAATACTTGACATAGAGATGGTATATAGATATAGGCTCAGTCTACAGGCAAAAAGACAATACAGTACAAGGGATTCCATCTAAGGGGCTGCAGACAATGTGGGCCCTCAATCAAGAGTACAACAAGGATTAGGGCCTGGGTTTATATGCACAACATCCACAATCAATATGCATCATTTTTATTTGTATAGCGCATTTAACAATGAACATGGTCTCAAAGCAGCTTTACACAGATAATGTGGTGATTAAAAGTGAATAAGATGTTCCTTATAAGTGTAGGTTATGTCCCTGATGAACTGTGGAAAGGAAAAACTCCCCGAGATGGCACAATGAAGAAACCTTGAGAGGGAACCCATCCTCATTACCGAATTTCCATTCATCCAGTTTTCCATTCATTCCATTTTTTATTCTCTTTATTTGACAGACTATTTGTAATTATCTTCATTGCATGTCATTGTGTGTATGGTTTTTGAAACTTACAAAATACAAAAAACTTTGTATTGATGTTACTTGGCGAATTCTCTCTTAAAGAAGTCGCCGGAAAAATTGGGATTTTGGGCGTCAGGTTTCAGCATGGATCTCTTCAGGTAAAAGATTGTTGTTGTCCGATTGTTTAATAAGAGTGGTACTGTAGCCCAAGTAGCCTTTACAGAACCCTGACCTCAACCCCACTAAAAACCTTGATATGAATGGCACACCAAATTGACTTTACTATGACATCATTGTCAAACTCATGCTTTCTCCAAGTAGAAAAGTCTACTGAAATAGGATGCTCAATACTCAAGTGTTTGTATACCTTCTGCCACAGCTTTCATTTGACCATAGCGTTGGCCATATGTTAGCCACATTTTTAAATCAGGACATTGGACAGATTCCCTACTACTCAGTAGCTTTCATTGGTTGTAAGCATTATTTTATAGAAAGTATTGGTTTAATCTCGCAGTGAGATTGTAGTTAAAGCCATCCCTCCAGATGTGAGTTCACAGCTTGTAGCTAACAGCAGGACATTGACAATAGCTGGCATAATACAGATCATGGATTCTCTGCACTGCATCCAGGAGAATAAAGCCTTCACTAAATATAAAAAAAATCAGAGGTGTTCATCTGTGAGCTATAATGAACATCAGTGAACAGATACAGGCACAGATATGGGTACATTGGCGCTATTTTAAAGCTTGCAAAGAAATATAATACACAATCCTAACATTGTAACCAAAGAGTCAGGTGATGTACAAACAAATTTAACAAGAGATTTAGAACTAGAGCAGTTACAGTATTTTTTAGCATTTAGCATTTAGCATCTTTTCTTACTGTGTGTCATTTAGGGGGTCACAGGAATGTTACCAAATAAAATTAAATTAAAAAAGGTACTATAATTATACGATACGATTTTCTCATTGGGGCTCATCTCATTCACTAGGGCTCTAAAATGCAGCGATGCTGGTGTCTTATATGGATATCGCATTTTGCATCAGTTCAGTTGCCTGTATTTACTTTATCACCAGCCTCTTTTTCTTATTTTCATTAACTCTTTAAAGCCAGCTTCATTTGCTGCTTCATTCTGCTGAAGTTTGAGATAAACGACAGGAAGGTGGATAAAACCACTGAAGTCACTATAGCCTGTCTGCCTTTCTTTTCTTTCTATTTGCAACAACACAATCATGCAAATATCGTTTTTGATCTATTGCTATCGCTAAGCATTGTTGTCATAGTCCTATTCCAGTACAGGCCATACATCATCCGTACCAAGAAAGACAGATAGCATAAAAATGACAGTGTTGTTTGTTGCTTGTGCTCTGTAGCAGATGTTCAGGAGGTTTATAGAAGAGGCAACAAAGACAATAACCATTACAATCATATTAGAGTTTGTCTCATGGTGTGCTCTGGGCCATAAACTGCAATTAAATGCAAAATAAAATATTTATCTTCAGTACTTGCTGCAGTGGAAGTGATTCAGGATTTGTAGCACGAAGTCTCTTTAGAATGAGTCAGTGTAGTTTCTATTGGGTGAGTAGACAAGTTGGCAGAGACAGCGTGATGCTCTGGTGATGTTCTGATGAGAAACATTGGGTCTATGCATTCATTAGCATTAACATGTACCACCTAACTTAACATCATACAGCCTAAGAACACCCCTTCATGGCAAACCAATGGAAGTGTCCCCTTTTAGCAGAATAATGTGTTCTGCCATACAGTAAAAATCCTCAGGAATTGTTTGAGGAACATGATTCCACAGTGTTGAGCAGAGCATGCCCCTGTGCAAAAAAACAAGGTCCATGAAGACATGTTTGCCCAGACTGAAGTGGAAGAAATGGTTTGCACAGTGCAAGGGGGGTCAGGACCCTCCTCAACCCTACAGAACACCTTTGGGATTAATTGGATTGCTGGCTGCCAATGCAACAGCAATTTTCTTTTAAATAAAACAAAGCAGAGATAGTTTTATTAGTATTTAAAAGGGTTTAAAAATTAGTATTTAAAAGTATTTTTTTAGATTATTTTTCCTATCATTATTAAAATAAGTGACACAAGGTTTTACTTTCATTTAGATTGTATGTGCAATCAAATACAAAGGTGTAGCATGAACCTTAGGCATATTTAGCCATTTGTAATTCGGAGGCAAATGTAATTGCACAATTGCTGATCTGTCTGATAAGATTTTTCATCAGACCCACACAATCAGACACAAATTCAGTGTTGTATTTGCTGTTAAACAAATTCATTAATCCACATGTTTCCTAGATGCTTATGTTTATTTGTTATATTCATACTAATCAGTCTAATGTCCTCATTCCATCAGTGATCACTTGTTGAAGTCAAAAAAATTAACTACCGTAATTTCCGGACTATTAATCGCACCCTTATATAAGCCGCACCCACTAAATTTGACAAAGATTTTTATTTTGAACATAAATAAGCTGCACCTGTCTATAAGCCGCACCTGTCTATAAGCCTAATAAACTAATGAACTGTGCACAGGCTTTAAAGAAAGACAGTGTCTGTTACACGGCTTGTATCTAAACAGAGGCCTACCAAGAAAGTCATTGTTCATTGTCTTCCTTCTTCCTTTCACAACAATTTCTCTCGGGAGTTTTTCTTTTGGCATCGTCACACGTTTAAAAACACTGAAGCTTTTCGGTGAAGCTTTTCTCCTGATGCCGTGCAGCTCAGAACACAGGTGAAGTGCGGTTTTTCATGCCAGGTTGTTTTCAGCGTGACGAATTATTCGCAGTTCCTGTAAACAGTCTGAGTAAGCGGCGAGTCAAACATCATCCATATTTAGGATCACCTGAACCCGTTCGGCAATTTCATTGGTCTAATGTTATGGGGTTCAGTTTTTTTGCCTTGAAGTTTGTGAAACCGGGAAAAAACCCAGAAAAATCCATATATTGGCCGCTGTCGTTGTTTAAGCCGCGGGGTTCAAAGCGTGGGAAAAAAGTAGCGGCTTATAGTTCGAAAAATACGGTATTGTATTTGTCAGTATTGTAATTGTATGACAGGAAGTGTAATTATAAAGTGGTGTTTGATATCACTTCCAATTTAATATTATTACTTGTCATAAATTTTCTTAAGAAATCTTTTAAAATTGGTCTAAATGAACTTCATAGAATGGAGCGACGAATATTTTTGAACTGATTCAAATGATATGTTGATGATACTTTATCTTCTAGCCTTGTAGGAATGGCTTTTTTTTTTTTTTGGCGTGTAATAAAATGCCTTTTTTGTAGCACCATTAACCCTCATTAAACACCAATGCTATAGAACTAATATGACATTAGTGCAGGATCCAGCTCAGTTGCACAGCTGGATAAAGATATACAGAATTCTACATAGGGGTTTACAATATGCTCTACTGACTTTCCACCAGAGTGTGAGCTGTGGGGAGCATTAATGTTTCACCGTATATGACTGGAAGACCATATGCTCTCCTTCATCATCAATGTAAACGAGGCTAGAAGATTTCAGCTTTAACGCTACATTTTCCTTCTCTATGCAAAATTGTTCCTTTTTACACTGCTCAATAGAAAGTCATGGCAAATTAATGTATACCAGGTGCTTGTGTACAAGTCCAAGTGTGTATTTCCGTTTTCTCTTTTACAATAATTAGAAAAGAGAAGTTTGTAATTGCCTTTTTTTGTGTGTAGTTGCACATTGAACCATGCAAACTGGCCTAGGCTTGATGTCTGCCATTAAACCATGTAAACTGTAAAGAAAAGGTAGAATTTGTACTAGTATTCCTGAGGAAGTAGAACCTGAGGATTGCCTTCTGACTACCTTTATTTGACCTGTGGTATTTTTTTTTATTTTTTTATTTTTTTACATACATGAACATAGTTTTATTTAAATAAAAGCCATCTTTTATGCATTGTCAAGTGCATTGGTCATTTTCTCAAGCTGTTTAGAAGGAAAATACATGCGAGAGTGATTAACTCCCTCTTTCAATGTTTATTTTCCAGATTTTATCTCGATTTATGTGGTGGACCAAACTGTGTTCACACTGTTATGTGTCATTGTGAAGGCTTAATAGGGTGGACATCTAAACATTGTATCTATGAAGTGTGTGCCTTTTTTTATTTTAATTCTATTTTAATGATTATCCCCCAGAATGTTTCTAATCTTGATATTTTAGTTGCTGTTTGTAATTTCTATTCACAATAGAAGATGGAAAACATATAAAATGTAAAAACTGAGAAAATGTTTCATCCCAAGGAAAAACTAAGGTAATTTAAAACAAAGAAATTGAATGAAGAAAAAAAACAACGCTAAATAGGAGCATATACATTTTCAGGTAATGGCACTGTTGAATGAAAGTTTTTCTAACAGTTATGTCGCAAAGAGTGATTCTGGGTCATTTACGCATCAAAATGTTTCAATAAATGCTTCAGTATGTTTGCTTGACCCTGACTGCAATCAGTTTTTAAATGTTTACATCTCCCTTTAATAAAAAAAAGAAAAAAAAGAAATAGAGAATCTAAACAGGGGTCCAAAAGTTACCCAATACTAGGAATAAACTAGGAGCAGTGGATTAAGGCAGAAATATAGTATAATATTCAAATATTCAATCTACTGTACGTGAGGAATTCTGAAGCATTAGATGTCTGTTTAGCGTATTTTTTCGGATTCCAGTTTTACCTGAGAATGCAGTGTAACCAATTTTTTGTCCAGGTTAGCCTCCTGTTTTGTTTGTTTGTGTTCTGACCCATTCTTACATTTTGATGGTGTCTGAATAACCGTGGGTTTGTCCTAATGAATACCAGCACATGGTTCTAAACTTTACCAATAAGTGTTGCAGGAAATTTGGGCCAATTGACCTTAGGAATCTCTTCACAATTTCTGAATACATGAGCAAAAAGCCCTGCATCAGCTTCAGCATTGCAAGTGTTAAAGCTATGATTGGGAATTTTAGCCGTGGTGGTTTTAGGCAGTTGAGACTCACCATGTTTGGGGAGTTCAGCTGTGCTGGAATTCGAGACTGTGGTCCCACCAGAGTCAGAAAGTGTAGCATGAGAATGTACATGAGAAAGTAATGCTTATCAGCACGAGAAAGTGAAGCCTTATTTTAAGTAATGTACTTTTCCTCTCTTAATCGGATGTTTTGATCTGTTCTGACTGCTGAATTTGAATCACATGTACTTGTCCACTATGACTAATATTATGCTCACCATGGTCTTTAGCAGTATGACCTAAAACAGTGTTGAATTCTCTTTAAAGATGTTTGAAAGTGAAGTGATATGAGGGAAGTTGAAATAATTACCTGAAGACTGAACAATTGAAGGGCTCATTGACATGTATGGATCCCAACCTAATTAGCAAGTGGAGTCTTATAGGCTGCTTGTGGATTAGCAAACACAAAGTGTTTGAAGTGACATGGCTGACTAAAATATTCCAAATTTCGCCACATGTGCAGACAAAAATGGAAAGAACCAAATGACAGTATGTGCATAAATACTCCAGAAGTTTTTTTGGGGTGATTTCTGTCAAATGTGTTATTTATGGATGACACCAGGATATATATTTGACTGAAAACACACTACTCATCAAACAGATGTTCCCAGGAGGTCTAAACTGAAGTATTTGGTCTTACCAGTGTCAGAGATTGCTGCCTTTTCTGCTTTTTCTCCTTGGATTAATCAGATGTTTTGATCCATTATGGCATTGTAGACCTTACCAAAGCATACAGGCATTTGGGTCTCTTCATATGTTGTTGCATTACCAGACAAAACACATGACTGGTATCTTTTTGAAGAGCTTTAGCATTTTTGGATATATAAATGGACTAGGTTTCTTTTTTTCCATGTCTGCAACAGCTATATCAAATTCACCTACTGAGGACCTTCAGTATGACACTGTTGGTCTCACCATCCATTAACTTTTGACCTGTCTGATCCATATTTCACAGAGTCTGGAGACAGGAGATTTATGCACTTTTTCAATCTGTGAGGCAGAACATTCTGATATGATATAAATATCTAGCCAATGAACCTACTAGGTTTTTAGGAACCGACTATGTTTTTGTGCTTTACTGACCAACAATATTTTATATCCTTGATTTCATAATAAACTAGTGAAAATTACTACTAAAATTAAATATTACATTTGTGAATACATGATCATCACACACATGTGGTTCTTTCCCAAACTATTGACTCACACTTGGGAGCACACAGCTGTGTGGATGCTTTTTGCTTGCTGTAGAATAATGATTTCCTTTAAATGAAGCTACAAAATCGAGTCCTTTGTGTTTCTGTGCACAAAACACCTGAACTCAAACCTATTGATCAACTATGGGATGAAATGGAATGCCAACTGCACTCCAAATCTTCTTGCTTGACATCAGTCCCATAGCTCACTGATGCTTTAATGCTTCAAAATCTAGTAGAAAGTCTTCCTGAAGTAGTGGAGGTTTTTATATCAACAAAGAGTAACTAAATCTGAAATGGTAAAAGCACATATGAAGTTATGTTCAGATGTCCATAACCTTTTGGCAATTTTCAATCTGGACAAAGATAACCATATGGTGAATATTCTATATATAGTTGGGTTTTGCCACCTGGGAATCTCCCGTATGAAACGATAATAACCCATACAAAATAAAGTTCTTCTGCTCCAAGGGTAGAGTATTAAGAATTGTAGCGGATCAGATAGGAGACTGGCTTGCTTTTACTCGTTCCCTGAGTGAAAATTGTGTTTTGAGAGACAGCCCTTTATGATGAATAACTTATGTAACATCCCATGGCCCAGCCCTCATGGACACGGTGAGCAACTGTCTCTAACACATTTAATTAATCCAGACTTCGCTCATGCCTGTGTGGGGTAGCACAGTCTGCTCTCAGAAGCCAGGCATTCACGAATAACAACAGATGGACTGGGAAGAGATGTCATGGATTTGATTGAGATTTCAAAATAGATACATCATAAATCTTCCAATTTACTCTCCATTGATTATTTTTTGTTCGAATATGTGTTAAAGTGTTGTTTAATTAGTTAACTGTAACTAAAAGACCTGTAATGAATGGGTATTCAGTGCCATCAAAATAAGGATGCCACTGTGTCGCCACTGGTTTACTCAATCGGGGGAAACTTATCATTATAAGAAACAAACTTAAATTAATATATCCTTAAGGGAGTCAACTGCTTGCACTGTAGCCGCATGTCCATGCGGACACCACGCTTCCGGAGAGCACTCTTTGAGAAGGGTGCTTTCACTCCTTGCGTTTCTGGCCCCACTGTCGCAGAGGCCAAGCCCTGATTTACATCCTGGGGTTCGGAGGTGGATCTGGCTGAGGGTTTGGAGATTGGACTGTCCCTTTCTCTGGCCTCAGCGGTTTCTCCCAGGGTTCGGAAGCACGCTGTTTGACAATTTCCGACCCAGTGGAGAGAGCTCTCCACTCACATCAGGCACATCACAGGCTTGCTCATCAGGGATAAATGCACACCATTCACCTTGACTGTTGGTTTCTGTAAAGCTGCTTTGAGTGTTTAAGTGTTGTGAAAAGCACTATAGAAATAAACTTGACTTGACTTGACTTGGATCAAGTCTATCCTTTGAGCCGTCAGAAGTGTAAGAGAAGGTCAGTCGCTCACTGTGAAGCAGTTTCGAAGTTTAAAGTTCAAAGACTACTGGGTCTGATGGCAACTCTGTCCAGCGTCATTATGCTTGGCCTCCTGCACGGTTCCACTTGGCCTCCTGCACATGAGTTCCCTCCAGTGGTAGCTCAAAAACAGGTTTCTCCGTAAAGGGCAACCCACTGTGACCCACTTTACACAATCAAGGTTACACGGCGAGCTCTATGAAAGAATCAGGGTTCCTGGTTTAAGGACCAGTGTTGGGAGCTCCTTGTCATCGTGTGATGCTAACGACAGACGTCTTCCTACCAGGGTGGGGGCAGTCAAGAGTGGCCGCTCCGCCCAAGGTCTATGTAGTGGGCTCCATTTCGCATGGCACATTAACCCGCCTGGAGATGCTAGCTGTGTTTCTGGCTCTGAAGAACCCTGTGTTTCTGGCTCTCCCAGACATTAGAGACCACCATTTGTTTAATCCACATGGACGACACATTAGAGATCTCCTACAACAACCACTAGCCCAGTGTTTTTAGGTGTGTAATGTTTAGCAATAGATTAAATAAATAGGAAGAAGTGTAACCATGACTAACTATCCATCATGCTAAAGCTCAAGCAGCGATTTCAGATCACAGTTTTTCAGTGGAAAAACGTATAACGAACGTGTTTGCTGAATGTGTGTATGTGGTCCGGTGAACAACATGCCGTAAAGCATTTTCGCTCCAAACAAATAATAGTGTTGTAATTTAGATGTTTATTCCTCTGTTTACGTTACAGAACTTCTGCTGGTGTTTGTGTGTATATATTTTTAAATAACTTTCACATAAAAAAACGACATCTTGGTGGCAAAAAAACAAATATGGCCGGTAGAATATAGTGTTACAAAACGGTTGAGACCACAAAAAAAGAAAAAAATAAATAAATAAGTAAAAGAGTATAAATCTTGGGTGGAGTCTCCTCTCTCTCTGCAGGTGTCGCCATGTTTTTTTATGCCCCGCCTCTCATTTCAAACCTTTTCTTTCCAGCCAATAGCATTATGGAAACAAAATGACTGATGGACAATGTAGCCAATAAGTGCAGGATTCTAACTATATATGGGAGGATTTTATTCCCCACGTGTGTGAAGCTTAGTTTTATTATTCTTTATAAACACGTGACGAACCAGGAAGTGATGCAGCTCTCAGGTCAACATAAACAGTTGTTTATAGCTCGTGCTAATTGGACTTTTGTTTACCAAAAAAAAAAAAAAAAAGGGGGGAAATTTTTTTGGGGCGGGGGAGGGGTAATATATTTGGGGCCGGAGTAACAACAGAGACATGGAGATCTGCATCTGTTGTTTTTATAGGAGAAATGCTTGAAAAGTAAGTTTGTGTTTGTGTGTGTGTGTGTGTGTGTGTGTGTGTGTGTGTGTATTGTTGAGATTGGAATGACCATGACTGTAGAACAATAGCTTGTCTGGCTACCTGGCCATCAATATGAATGCCAAATCAATATCAATATCCCCAAACATGTAGAAAAAAACCTTTAATGGTCAGCCAGGAATCTCATTTGTTATGAAAATCGTCATAAAATTTGAAATATAGACTCATGAGACATGTGGATTTCAACCCAGTACTTCTCTGGATTGCTCCGGGACTGATTTTATGTATTTTTTATATGAAATTAAAATAATGTCCAATGCAGGAAATGTATATCTATGGCACTTCATCATCTATAACTTAATATATTTTTGAGCAATATCAACTTTGATGTTCGACAGTAAAGCTCAAAGTGTCTTCTTTCCAAAGATATTTTAATGTGTATGTAGCACATTTGTATCAGGAACTGTTAACGTTTAAATTTAGGTTGGCCATTTCAGCTGTAAGCCCCAAAATCTGTGTCGAGGGCTAAATACAAAAAATCTCAGCCTTTCTGAGAACCTTTGGAATTATTTTGTGACATGTTGGACAGCACTCTCTACCACTATCACCAAATCATCAGCTACTTTTTTGTTCTTTAACAATGCTGTTCATCCTTTCAGTACCATTCCAAACTTGAGTCAATGCCAAGGAACATTAAAGACATTGGATATATTGTGTTATTTTGGTGCAGAGGAACTGATGGGTTAGTAACAACAGAGTTACTAATAGGATCAACTTAACCTCTTAGCCGTCAGCCTTAGCCTTCAGCCCGTTATATCCCATTGTTCTCAGGTGTTAATGTTTAACAATAGATGAAATGAAAAGGGACAAGAGTAAAAATGACAAAGTAAAAATCATTCTAAAGGTCTAAGCCTTAAGCATCGATTTTAGATATGAGATTTGAGACCATCCACTAAAAAAAAAAAAGTCAAAGAAAGGCGAAATCTCTGGCTCAGTTTTGTCTGAAAGCTGTTCATAGCACTCAATTTAACTGTGTCCCATATTCTCAGTTTCTGCACTTATGGAAAACCTGTGGAAAATTTCCTACAATGAATTGGCCATGCACTGGCTCTATGGAGCATGTTTTAAGTTACATGTTTGTGCACCATTCTGTTTGTGGAAATGACTGGCTTCATTTGAAATATAACCACGTTGTGTAACTTTTTATGAGGTAAAAAAAGAAAAAAAAAACACCCTAAATAGAAGTCAAACATCATTTCCGATCAGAAGTCCAACATCTTATCCATAGAGATATCAATATCCTAAAACATATGGTGATAAGAGGTGATAATACGGAACACATATTTACTGTAATTTCATATATAAGCCACACCCACTGAATTTTACAAATATTTTTATCTATAAGCCGCATGAAACTAATGAACTGTACACACACTAATGTACTTTTTGCACAATCATTAACGAAAGAAACGTTACACACGGTGTAACCAGTGAAATATGTTGCGCTTCCTCCAGGAGCATAGCGGTATTTCGGGAATAGCATGCCCATGCATGTGTGCAAGGCCGAGGAATATGTCCTTATTATTTTCTGATGCTCATTTCTAAGTTTCTTTCACTACCCCGTAACGCTGTTGCCAAGAATAATAAAAAAGCACAAGTTTCGGAAACCTGTCTGTGCTTATATGAATTCTGTTGCAACTGGAGTTAGCGAGCTCTCCCTTCACCCAGACTCAACACGTTACAACGGCTTGTATCTAAACAGTAGCCGACCAAGAAAGCGATTGTTTACTGTCTTCCTCCTTCCTTTCACAACTATTTCTTTCGCAAGTTTATCTTTTGGCATCGTCATGCGTTTACAGTCCGAAAAATACGGTATGCATAACAGCGACCAATTCTGTTCTCCTACTCTCTCTCTCTCTCTCTCTCTCTCTCTCTCTCTCTCTCTCTGTTCTTAAGCTGTCTTGATATTACTCCTTTAATTTAGTGGTTTTGTTCCTATTGCTTTTGATAGTTTCTTCTCTCATTCCAATATTAATTTCTCATTACTTTCCTCGATTCGCTATCTCTTGCTGCAACCCTCACTCTTGATCAATTCCTAATTCCAGTGATCACTCTGATCATCTTCTCTTTTCCTTCTCTTCTTCTTGCCATCTGCCCCTGCTTTTTCATCTGCTATTTTGATGCGCATTTTACTCACTTTCTTTCGCACGTCTCTAAACGAGGACATGCGACGCGTGAACTTTTCATAAGAGCAATCGCTGTTTGAGACCCCCGAGCTTCATTTTTGTTAACCTGCTTTTTTAAAGCACTTAAACAAAAAGGAGTGCATAAAAAGTAGAGGAGCTGAAATAGAGAGGTGAAAGAAAGGAAGGATGTTTCTATTAAGGAGCAGAGCTCTTATCTCTTATCGGACTATGACGCTTGGCAAGAATACTCAGGGGCACAACCATGAAGAAAAAAAAGCTCTCAGAGAGTAATGTGAAGAGAGTATAAAAAGAGCTGAGGTGGGGAGAAGTAGAGGAGAATGGAGAGACCGCGAGGAAAGTTACACAAGATTTACTTGAGGTGGAGAGAAAAATCCCAGCTATTTCTTTCTCGTTTACTGTCAGGAGAATGTCAAATGTTGCGTAGAGCGATGATATTGCAAAGCTGATCTTTCAAAATACTGTATATTCCCTGTTACTTTTTATGTATTGTGATGGTTCTACACAATCTTGCTTGTATTTTGCTCTGTTATGTTTTTGGGAGAGCGTTAGCATTAGCATTTATAGAGGGTTTAGCCAACAGTATATAATTACTTTAACATCTACGATGTCTTATTGTTCCTTTTTTTTGACAGATATTATTCATTGGACATAATTTCATATTTATTTGCAGCATAAATAAATTCATTCGGTGCCCAGTCAGTGATTTTGAAAGTGTTTTATGACAAAATTTACATGATTCCGATTTCACTGCCCCATTTTTTCTAGACTTTTCTATAGCTGTTTGCACATCCATGGCTGTTTCTGAATCTTAAGTGGCTTTAGATTATGGATTTCTCTCAGTGATATACAGTATTTGAGTTATATAGCTTTATATATCTGTAGTTATGGCATGTTCTCAATCACATTTTGCTAATTGCCTGCCAGCAATGTCACAGTATTACACAGTTAAGGCCACAATGTTTAAAATTATTCTCCCGGCATACATTACCTCAGATTTCGCATTCTGATTAGTATTGTGATTACGCTGATATCTTAAAAAAACACATCAGATGTTCTCAGTCGATTGAATTCTCAGAAAGAAGCAAAGGAAAGAGAAAGAGCAGGAACTTCTAATTCTTTCTAAAATTGGAGGCAGATGTTTACTGAGTTTGCAGAGAAAGAAAGAGAGAGGGAGAGAGATTAGAAGACTGGAATATGGAAGTCCTCTATAAAATATATCTTTGGAGCAGGCAGTAAGATTAAGCACGCTTGACAGCAGGACTGCATTACCCAATATTGGGTCCAGGACAAGCTAGAGAGTCAGATAATTCATCCACTGAGGTATAAGATTGAGTCGATTTGATTTCCTGTTATTTATTGCTCCACATTGTGCTCGCACCATGCTGATTGTTAATCTTTCCTCGGCAATGTTTTATGGTAATTTACTATTTCCCCTTCCTGTCACACTGTTGTCAGCAATAGATGGACAGATACACGGATGGATGGATGGATGGATGGATAGCCAGGCAAGCAGACAGATATAAAGAGATTGAGAGACATTTGAATCTGAGATCACAAGCAAGTATGAGATGCATTAAACAACTGAGAACATGGCACATTTTGGTTACAGAAAACTCTTGTTGGCAATAACTGTTTTAAGCGTATGACCCCCTGACATCATCAAACCGTTTTGTTTTGTAATGCATTGTCATGCTTGTACTACAGCTTTTTTTTCAATTGGTATTTGTGTTGAAGGGTTTCTCACTGTTGTTTTCTTTTCAAGAGGGAAAATGCTGCTCAATTGGGTTAAGGTCTGGTGATTGACTTGGCCAGTCTAAAACTATCCACTTTTTCCCTCTAACGAAGTCCCTCGTTGTGTTGGCAGTATGTTACGGGTCGTTGTTTTGCTACGCGATGAAGTTCCACCTAATTAGATTAGACGCATTTTTCGGTAAACTGGCAGACAGAACGTTTCTGTAGACTTCGGAATTCATTCTGCTGCTGAAGTCATGATGTACAGCATTATTATAAATCAGTGTGCGTTTTCCAGAAGCAGCCATGCATGCCTTAGCCATACCATTGCATTGTAGATCTTGGTGCTGGACGACAATGACAGGTAGTAGGTACCCTATAGATGGATAGATGGATGGATGTTTTGCCAATAGGAGGAATCCAGAAAACTAGAAGGAAATCCTGAAAAGACTGAGTATGAAAAAGCAAAACTTCTCACAGACACCGTCTCGAGTCCAGAATAGAAGCAGGGTAGATTGAAGCTGTGTGGTGGCAACTCCACTCACTGCACCACACTGTACCACCCCATCATATGTAATACCGCACTAGGTTACAGTCATCTTTCATTAGTCGTCAAGAACATCACTGTGAGCCAGAGACTATTGTGGAATGGATGCTCTAAAAACAGCCAGATGCAGAGAATAAAAAAAGAAGAGAAAGCACAAAAAAGATCAATTGGAAAGAGATGGAGAAAGAGAGAGGGAGGTAGGGGAAGCAGTAGCATTATAAAGCACTGTACCTTTGCTACATGGGCTGTATCTAATCATCATTCATTTATGCAGATGCCTCCTACTCGTTTTCTTTCCCTTTTAATCTCTCATCATATTCATGAAAAAGGGGGTTTATTAAGAGCATCCAGGGTGGTCTTTTACAATAGTATGTGGTGTAATATTCCTGATAAACCACTGTATTAATCTAAACTAATTTGTTTTTGGCTCATACTGATTTATACTTTTATACCTCCTACTGATCTCTCTCTCTTCTTCAATCGCTTTTATTTCTCTCTCCCTGTGTGGGTATCAATATAAAATGTTTTCCTTACACATGAATTTCTTCCATGCCTTGCATACCATGCTTTGTCTTAGTCATACTTCTTTCTGTATAAAGGTGGCTTAAGCAGTATTTCTATTTCCATCCCCTATCCTTGTATGTGCCTGCTTATTTTTTTCTTTTTTTACTAGAAAACAATGCTATGTTGCTTTCCGAGGCATTAAATGCGTCTTCATCTTTCAAAAATGATCTCCCTAAATTCTCCCGTGCTGTGGGGGGTGTGTGTAATCCAATCTTAACTTCTTCAATCTACTCTCTGTCTTGCCTGCCTGGATGTCAAGTCATAAATGTTAAATGCACAACACTGCATCATGCACGAACATGAATCACGGCAGCTGAACCGAACATTCGCACCATGTTTGTTTTGGTCTCCAGTAATGTTTGTTCATGAGAAAATCTGTGAGATCACAGGTTTCTGAGATATCTTCGGTCCTTACTGTGACGATACTATGAAATCTATGAATATGTAGGAATTGGGGTCACTCGCATCGCTTCGGATTGTAATACCGTAATTTCTGGACTATTAAGCGCACCCATATATAAGCCGCACCCACTAAATTCTACAAATATTTTTATTTTTAACATAAATAAGCCGCACCTGTCTATAAACCTGTCTACACTAATGTACACGGTGTAACGGGTGAAATATGTTGTGCTTCCTTTAGGAGCATAGCGGCATTTTGGGAATAGCATGCCGCCGCATTTTTCCGCTATTACTGCATGTGTGCAAGGCCGAGGAATATGTCCTTATTATTTTTCGATGCTCATTTCTAAGTTTCTTTGACTAACCCATAACGCTTTTGCCAAGAAAAATAAAAAAAACATGAGTTTTAGAAACCTGTCTGTGCTTATATGATTTCTGTTGCAACTGGAGTTAGCGAGCTCTCCCTTCACCCAGACTTAACGCGTTACAACGGCTTGTATCTAAACAGTAGCCGAACAAGGAAGTCATTGTTCACCGTCTTCCTCCTTCCTTTCACAACTATTTCTCTCGAGAGATTTTCTTGGCATCGTCGTGCATTTAAAAGTCACACAATGGAAGTTTTTTCACCCGATGCCGTGCAGCTCAGAACACAGATGAGGTGCGTTTATTTTGTTTTATTCCGGAATTTCATTGGTCTAATGTTATGGGGTTCAGTTTTTCGGCTTGAAGTTGAAGTGAAGTAAAGTGTGAAGTGTTATAGAAATTAAATTGAACTCAATTCAATTAATAATATTAATTAATAACCTGCATGCTAATTTATGATTCATTCTGTGAAGCTCAGTTCAGTACTTCTAGTTAAAAATATTAGTATTTAAAATGTCCTAATTTAATAATTTCTCTAAATTTCGTTCTCTTTTTATAGTCTCTCTTGTTCTTGTTATTTAATCGATATCATATGCTGTGTAAAGACACATCAGCTGTGATAATGTGTGAATGACAGAATATCAGTTTATAGATCCAAGAAAGAGCGAGAAGTGGATTTTTAACAGCTTTAAATGTAAAAAGATTTGGAAAGAGAGATTTACAGCTTTGCTAACTTCATGCTTAGAGCTTCCCACATGCATACACAGAAAAGCCCTACCTTCTCTCCTTTTGTCATAACCATGCATCCATTAAATATACATTAACATTTCGAGTGATTAAAGTAATGTCCTTGTCTCTTGTGAACACAAAACCACAAATAAAAACTGTCTGCACTGCGGATTCTGGATATCATTCGCTTGTGATTTTCAGTTACAAAGATGGGAAGTGTTGCTGCAATTTTCTTTTATGTAGCATAGTTATTCGTTCTAGTTTTGATGTTTTGGAACCAAAATGTCTTTTACTCTGAGAATACCACATTAATATGTATTTACACCTTGATATGAATCAAAATTGGAGCGAAGTTGTATTTTTAGAGACGCTATTGGTGCAAATATTTGAACACATTTTACAGAAAATTCTTTTCTTGCATTATGACATACATTTTGCAAAAACACCGTCCATACATGGCATTTTCGCAAACACCACTTCTAAGCAACTGACATTTATCTCATTTATATAACTGAGCAGTTAAGGGTTAAGGGCTTGGCTCAAGGGTCCAGCGATTGCAGCTTAGTGTTTATGGGACTTGAACTCACAGCCTTCTGATCAGTAGTTTAATATCTTAACCACTGTGCAACCACTTTCCTAATGTAGCCTTGATTTTAGCTCAACAAGTCTGTCCATTGTCTCCTGACCTTTATCACTTGTTCTGATTTTTTTTTTCAATTCCTTTTTACACATTCAGTCCTAATACAATGGAAAGGTTACGGCAGGGTTTAGGGCCTTTCACCAAACTCCTGGGAGATCAGAAGTTGGGAGAATTTCTAAAATAATTAACAACCATTGCCATTTAAAAAAAATATTTTAATTTGTATAGTGCTTTTAACAATGGGAATTTACACAGATAAGCATCTTAACACAGATAAAGTATTATACATTTGTATAAAAGAATGTGCCTATATGTTTGTTCCTTTCACTAGTAAGTGTATCCCTAATCAGCGAACCACTGGCAAATGTGGTAAGGAAAATCTATCTAAGTTGGCATGAGGAAGAAACCTTTAGAGGAACTAGAATCAAGAAGGAACCCATTTTCATCTGGTTGACCATTCATTCCAGTTTCACCATTGTTGAGGTGTGCAGTCATTCAACCTGAGGTCCTGAGCTCTTGTATTAGACTGTTGATATTAATTACAGTCTAAATCTATCTTCAAAGATTTTGCTCAGTAACTTCATGGATCTTTAGGCTGTTGAGGTGGAACCATGCCCAGGTGCACATCCTACCATCATTTATTATGTGAACTGGCATGTATATGTATGATTTCATGTTCTGCACTGCTGCCTGATTACAGGTCAATATTGGCTGATGAGTTCTGAATACAAAACACGAGTTCATGGTTCAAACACTTTCAGCCGACACTGAGATTTTTGTAGATATATTTACATATTTACAACTCCAGGGTCCCCGGCAGAGGTGGGAAGGAGCGAAGTTCAAGTACTTCATTACTGTACTTAAGTACTTTACTTCACTCATTGCATTTTGACACAAATATCAGTCATTTCTACTTCTTACATTTTGAAACCAGACTTATTCCTTAAGTTTTAATACATTTTTTTAAATAAGAGGCTTTTAAAACTATCTGTGCTTCTACTTGAGTGAAAGATGTGTGTACTTTTGCTACCTCTGGTCCCTGGTTCCAGTTCCAGTTATTGCATATGTATAGATTCATGTGCTCTTGCCATGCCTGTGTGTGTTCACTCAGAGCGCTCCAGTTTCCTATAATGTTTCGTCCCCCAACCTCCTGACAGAGATGCCAGATCTTGACGTGCTTCAACTGTGACCCCTATTACTGTGGACCTGCCAGATTTTGATCCTCTTCCCTTGCTGTGTTTCTCCTGCTCCTTCTATTTTCTGTAGCTGTGGATTCTATAGCTGTGGAATCTCTCTTGGTTACACTAAAAGATGCCTGGGGGTCA
The DNA here is from genome assembly GCA_024362625.1 of Silurus asotus. Lineage (NCBI taxonomy): Eukaryota > Metazoa > Chordata > Actinopteri > Siluriformes > Siluridae > Silurus > Silurus asotus. Next base: position 55,232 of record MU532517.1, read on the forward strand.
CCATTCTGAATGGAACACAAAGTTTCTAATAAATAAACCCATAAAAACGTACATACTGTACATATTATACCGTATGCATACATACATTAGTGGCATCTGACTGTACATCATGTTGTGTGCTGCTAGTAGTCACACAAGTGTGTCCTTTAGTGTGAATGGGTGGGTGTGTGTGTGTGTTATTGAGCAGGCAGATAGTATTCTATCCACTCTACTCTGTAATTGAATTGGTGCTCTAATCAGTGGCCAGGAGGTTGCTGGTTTTCAGCAGCTGACACTAATGTCCTCTAACAGTCAGGCTCTTTCATGTTCCAATTCACTGAGTCCCCTCACTGGCTTTAGCTAAGCCTTCAATTTCAGAGAGAGAGAGAGGGAGAGAAATTTTTATAAATTCATTTGGATCACAAGGTTGCCTAGTAGAAAACAGATGTGTGTATGTATATTCCAATAAAACTATTCTCTTCCTGTGAGCTGTCAGAGCTAATTTATCATAATTATCATTCATATTGATCCGGCTAATTTCAGCAGGAAAAATGCTGCAGTGACAGGAGTATGCTCCAATTAACATTATGTGCTAATAAATAAAATGCCACCAAGTTTATTTAGAATGCCATGTCAGTTTGCTTGTTATGACATTGATCTGTAATTATAATCAGATATTCGTCTTCTTCTTCTTCTTCTTCTTCTTCTGGCTTCTTCAGGTTATGCCAGCCCAAAGAACTTTTAAAAATTGTTAACTTTGGCACATAAAGCACATTAGCTTCTAAAAAAACAGAAGCTAAATGCCGCATGGATGCAGGGAGTATGGCCTGTTGACACAGGGATCTAGGGTTACATACATAACCTAGAGGCGTTCCCCTTTCAGGAACTCGAGCTGCATCACAACGCTTTGGGAACGAGTGTCCAATTATGCCATACTGACCAGTCCCTGCCTATTGTGTCTGTGCACAACCAGAACACATGACAGAGGACCCGGGAGTGGCTCTGATGTTGAGGTATTGGAACCTGACAAAGGTCAATAGGGTGGACCAGCCTGCAGCGTTGCAGATGTCCTGGAGAGAAACTCCAGCGGACCAGGCCTGGACACAGTTCATTTTGCTTCTCCTGTTCGGGGGCTAGAAAAGGAGTAGGGAAGAATGCCTGCAGTACGACAGTTCGTGAGGGAGCCATAGGCACTTTAGGTACATAACCAGGTTTAGGGTAGAGAAAAGCACTAGCCATGCTAGGGGCAAACTCCAGGGCCACGCAAAGAGCCTGTAGGTCCCCGACCCTCTTCAAGGAGGATATTGCCAGAAGAAAAGCGGTCTTTATAGACAGGTACCCAAGGGCCAAAGGTTTGAAGAGGGGTTTAGATAGAGCCAGCAACACAATGACTAAGTCCCACACAGGCTCTCTGGGTCGCATCCTGGGCTTCACCCTCCGGGTGCCGCGTAGGAAACTTGTCACGAGAGGGTGTTTTTCCAGCGACTGCCCCTCGGGCGGAGTACAAAAAGCCACGATAGCGGACACGTAAACCTTCGGGGTTGACGGTGCCAACCCTATGGCAAACTGTTCCTGCAAAACCTCCAGAACTGCAAGCAAACAACACATAAATCATGTGTCTCCCCCTTAATAAAACGGGGGCAAGGAGGGACACACATGCGAAACACATCAAAGCGCTTACCTGAACAAACAGAATCTAATGTCGCTCCATTGCTCACGCATTTTGAAGCTTCCTGGTTTACGACGTCACCCACCGATGACGTCACGACTTGCCGTTTAGCTGGATTTATGCATCAGTTGTTTCCTCCTACAGTTAGAGAATTCCAACACTGTTCATTGGTCAAATCATACACATTATGTAACACATGATTACACATTTAGATACATTTGTCTACAATAGGTACATACATTTTATACAAAATACCATAACATTAAAACCACCAATCCTTATAATGTATCAGTCCCCCTTGTTCATCAAGATGTTAGCAGCGGATTTTAATGTCTTGTCAGTTGCAATGTGGGACCTTCATGGATCTATGGACATCTCCCAGATGCTCAACTAGATTGAGGCCTGGGGAAATTGGTGGTCAAATCAACACCATTAGCACTGTTTCATTTTTAAACCTTTCATGAACAATTTTTTGAAGTCGGGCAGAACACGTGATTCTAGTGAAAGAGACCAATGTCGTTAAGGAATACTATTGCCATTAAATGGATCTGCAACAATGTTTAGGTAGGTGGTCTGAGTCCAAATAACACCAATGGTTTTCCAGCAAAACATTGTCCAGAGCATCACACAGCCTTAGCTGTGTTCACCTTCTTTTCCTAGTACATTTTCTGGTGCCATCTCTTCCTGATTTAGCAGACTAGGCCACCATGTCCAGTCCAGTTTAATGCTTTTGGCAGTAAACAGGGCTCTGTATTGGCACTCTGGCCAGTCATAGTCCTTATGCACTATGTAGTTTGAGACAGTTCTTTGATAAACAGAATTCAATTTGACCAATTTGTGCTAGAGTAGCTCTTGTGTGGAACTGGACCAGACCAGCCTTCTCAATCCTGAGTCTTATACATCCTTAGAATGTGTCACGGGAGATGGAAATATTGCGAATCATATAAAGGATGTATTTAAAATGAACAAATTGTTCACGAGTGACCCACCAATACTTGCTGAATGCTGAGGTAATACAATTTTCGACATCCTTTTTCCTCTAAGGTTATTTAAATAACAGTAATCCAAAGCCAGATTGCCATCCACATCTGCATTATTAACCTTATTAGAGAAATTATTATTATTATCTCAGAAGAAATAGCTATTTGTCAGATTTCTTTTAGTCAGCCACACAGCCTCTTTATGACAGTTCAGTATACATTTCTGCACATTTATACAGAACACATACTGAACTGTCATGAAGATGCTGTGGCTAGAAATACTTTTAAATGTCTAATGCCACATTGTTTGAATTTGGAGCAACATAAATTATATCACTGATATATTGATATGAAGGTCATGATTCCATGAAAACGTATTCCACATAAAACGTATAACACCCGTTGTGATGACACGACCAGAAATTCCTATACGTACTTTTGTATATCATGCTTATCTAAATTGATCAAGTAAAGTAGGTTGTAGCAGTTCCTAAACTTTATGCATTTACATTTATGGTATTTGTCAGATTCATTTTTAAAACTTAGCAGTTTGGCTCAAAAGCCCAAGAGTGGCAGCTTGGTGTGGTTGAGATTTGAACTCACAACCTTCAGAAAGTCCAGTGCCTTAAACACTAAGCCACCACCTGCCCTCATGCTTGGTCTTAAGCTTTTCAGGACTTAAAAAAAATAATAAAAAGAAAGAAAAGGAAAAGGGGCACAGTTGAGTTATCTACTCTGCCAGAAACCTTGTTTAGAGTTTAGTGGACAAGTGCAGCCCAAGAAAATTACATAGCCAGACTTTTCAGTTTTTCACTCACAGCAGGCAAGAAGGTTCATTTGGCGAGTGATATAGAACATTCATGGCTTACTCTGTCGTTGAATATGGGGTTGAACTAGGCCTTTAATTTGATCTTTTACAGTAATTCAACTTGAGAAAAATACAGCCTGATACAAAACAAACTGTTGAGGAACTAGCACAGTTGTATTTGAACACTGGATGTGAAGAGAGTACTCCACAACTCAGTGAAAATTCTAGCTGAAAAATAATTGCCATTATTTAACAGCACAAACACATTGGTTCTTTACAAGACATGTTATTTGCATAAATTCACCCCCTCACAGGGATTCGAATACCTGCTTATTTTTCATTGCACATGTTAAGCTTGTCTTTCTTTTGAGTTTAGTAATTTTATATACTGCTTTCTTGCCTGAGATAATTGGGTCTCTTTCTAAGTATACGTTTGGAAACACTGTGCAACATAACAGAGCTACAAACAAATGGATTTATGATTTGTATATGGTTCTAGAAGAAAGTTTTATTGCCTACTGCATAAGCACCAGTTGTTCACTGTCTCTGGCTAATCAAGTTACATATGGCCCATGTACACACTTGTGGGCGCTACTGTCTTAGGCAGTGGGCACGCTTCTTCACTCCAATCTCTAACAGATACAGTGGTCAGGACCGTGGAAGAAGATTAAGCATTCCTTCAGTTTTGGTGTGAGTGAAAACTACAACTATACCTATACTCTACATCTGCTATAAAGCTCTGACCTGAACTCTATTGAACAACTTTGGGATAAATTGGAACGCTGACTGCACCCCAGGTCTTATCACCCTACATCAGTGACTGAATTTACTAACAGCCTTGTGGATGATTGAACACAACTCTCAACAACCACACACTGAACATCTAGTGCAGCATCGTCCCAGTATGCTTTAAATCTGCGTGTAAAGTCAAGCCACTAATGAGGTGAGGAAATGGACGAGCCACCAAACTTAACATGTGGAGTTTCATCCTTTTGGACAGGTTCCTCAGGTTCCTCATGATAGAGAACAATCAGTTACAATCTAACCTTTGTTTTATGTAAATGAAGAAACCGGTCAGCAGGTCAGAAACTGGTGTTTACCACGGTGGGCACCACCACAGCAGACACATATTGCACTTGTGAATCTGGCAAAGCAAAAAACATAGGCATTTAGAATTTTCTCTAGTCTCTTTACATAGACCTGATTTAGTCACTAATTTCACAAGAGATTTTCATCATGGTATGCCTTGTAGAAAGCACTGTAATACCCAAGCTGTCCCCCAAGTACAGTGCAGACCAAAAGTTTGGACACACCTTCTCATTCAAAGAGTTTTCTTTATTTTCATGACTATGAAAATTGTAGATTCACACTGAAGGCATCAAAACTATAAATTAACACATGGAATTATACATGGAATTATATACATAACAAAAAAGTGTGAAACAACTGAAAAATGTCATATTGTAGGTTCTTCAAAGGAGCCACCTTTTGCTTTGATTACTGCTTTGCACACTCTTGGCATTCTCTTGATGAGCTTCAAGAGGTAGTCACCTGAAATGGTCTTCCAACAGTCTTGAAGGAGTTCCCAGAGAGATGCTTGGCACTTGTTGGCCCTTTTGCCTTCACTCTGCGGTCCAGCTCACCCCTAAACCATCTCGATTGGGTTCAGGTCCGGTGACTGTGGAGGCCAGGTCATCTGGTGCAGCACCCCATCACTCTCCTTCTTGGTCAAATAGCCCTTGATGTCTTTAGAGTGAGGCTACAATTTTCATAGTCATGAGAATAAAGAAAACTTTTAAAAGAAAAGATTTTCCTCATATTTCTTAAACTTTTCTTTCGAAATTGCAATCGAAATTTCTTGAACAAAGAGACGAATGACCAAAAACCTTTGTGTAAAAATATAATGATTAATCAAACAATGTTTTAATCTTTATTGTTGCTTTGACATACCGAACACAACATTTTTATTTCTAAGATTTATATAGACTAGTCATAAGAAACATTTGAACACATTGCTTTGGCCTGAGTTCTGCTTAGATGACACCCAGGGGAATCACAATTTACTTTCAGAACATAAATCACTGATATTTAATTATATAAAAATAGATCTGAGTACACATTTACCATCAGAATCCTTCTCCTGAAAGGCACCAGCCCCCACTGGATTAGAGACTATCTCACCAGGATCAAGAGTGTAAAATGGTTGCAATGTAGAGACAAGAAACATTGGGCAATAAACATTTGGCTATAAATACAATAGACACATAGGAATGGAAGTTTAAAATAGAATTGAAGTTTTCTCTATTGATTTACATCACAGGGTATTTTATAAATGTATATCAAAATATTCATCACTTCAATGTGAATGCTCTAGAAAAAAATTGCATTTTAGCAATAATTCAATGTATTATTTTCAACATTTCATCTAAAAACTCAATGATCGGCAGCAATACTTTACAACGAATAGCATTAAATAAGATGATCTGCTTCTGGGCAGAATTTGATGCTTAGAAATAATAAAATGTATGCATTAACTGCTGCGATATATTAGAGATCCATAGCTCATTGTACCACTTTTTCATTAGGCTCCGTTTGCTGTTGCTCCACTAAGAGACTATATAACATACATTATCTATGTATACAGGTTGGTGCAGCTGTGGCTACAGAGAAAGGAGAATCGTTGAATTGTGTTTTTTAAAAAGCACCAGAAAATGATGTCATTATACAAGATGCTTCTTTGTTTATAGAAACGGTAGTCAGCAAAAGTGGGTACACTGTGACATAAGGGGCATGTGAAAAAAAACCCTTATAAACACCGAACAATTGAATCCTACAGTACTAAAGACATCTATAGTTTAAGATCTATCAATAATAAATGATTGTCATTATGAGCGTCTTTTGACACATTCAGCTCCAGTTAATGAAACGTCCAGAGTTTAACTATTTAGCGATTTGCAAAAGCAAATTAATTAATCATGGCGCCAACCACGGTGGCTGTAAAGCTATTCCGAATGAGTAACTACTATATCTCTCCACCTTGAGGCCAATTTCACACATGTTCTGATCGAAATATAGCACTGAATTCACACCACTGTGGGTGTTTTATAGGGTATTAACAATAGTGTGAGCATGGTGTCCTGAAGATTGTTGAATAGGGCCCTGATAAAATATACCCAAGTAAAGCATCTTTTTACAATTCTGTAAATATAATGGAGTGAAAGCATGAGAGAGGAATGTAGACTAAAGCTTTTAAATCACTGTGATATATACTATGGAATAGAGAGCAAAAGGGGACTGGCAGCAGTGTTTATTTGGAATGGGAAAATAACAATATTTTTCCATGCATTTGCATATAAATGATGGCTGCCACACCAGCGAATGCAGAAAGAGGACGAGGGAGGGGAGGAAGATGGAGTATGTTAATGATAAGTTAAGATTGGGCACAGAAATAAGAACAAGAATCTAAGGATATTCTTTGCACTTCAACAAGACAACAGCCATGTCACCAAAATGCTAATTAAACAGACTGGTTTGTTTTAACAAATGTTTTTTTTTTTATTTGTATAGCAATTTATTCCTAAAATTTTTAGATTCTATAATTCTTAATTTTTTATAATCTAGGGACATATGGTTTGTCCCTAATGAGCAAGGGCAAAGAAAGAAAAACTCCCTGAGATGGCATAAGGAAGAAACCTTGAGAGGAACCAGACTCATCCTTATCTGGGTGGCACCGAATGTGCATTTATTACAGATAAATGATGTTGACACTTGCAATGATGGTGATCAGATGCAACCTGCAGTCCTGAGTCATTGTAGCAGACTGCTGGCGTTAAGTACAGTACAAAATCCATCCTCAAAGCTCATGTGTTACTTCGTACTTTCATGGATCCCCAGGCCTCCAATCGAAGAAAACATCTTTCAGATGGAATTGAGGAGAGGGGCATTAACAGTGGTCACTAGAACCTCAGGAGCATGTTTAACTTAACAGAAAGAGAGATTGAGAGAGAGAGAGAGAGAGAGAGAGAGAGAGAGAGGTGAAAGGGGGAGAAAGATATGGATTATTAAAAATCCTTTATGGCAGCATAACCCAAAAGGAGAACCAGAAGATAACACAGACATGAGGGATAAGAGACGACTCGTCAACAAATCTCAGTGAATGCGTGAGAGTGAGGGGACGACAGCATACAAATTTCCCAGTTCACTGAACACTTTATATCCATGATTCCTCTACCTAAGAAAATTTTTCTGATAAAAGGTTTGACTAAATAAATATATTTTTATCCTCGACTTGAACACTGAGACTGTCTAAGTCCTGAACACTGATTGGAAGGCTGTTCCATAACTGTGGGGATTTATAAAAGAAAAATCTGCCCCCTGCTGTAGTCTTCATTATTTGAGGTACCAACAAATAGCCTGCACCCTTTTGATCTAAGTAGGTGTGGAGGATCATACTGGTACAGAAGTTCACTCAGATACTGCGCACGAGACCTTTAAGTGCTTTTTACATCAGTAGTAGTATTTTATAATAATGCAAGATTGAATTGGGAGCCAGTGTATATTTTCTAGATCTAGTGAGGACTCTTGCTGCTGCATTCTGAACTAACTGAAGCTTATTTATGCACTTACTCGCACACCCAGACGTTACAGGATTACAGTAGTCTAATCTAGATGTAACAAAAGCATGAACTAGTTTTTCTGCATCTTGTAACAACATCATATTTCAAATTTTAGCAATATTTCTAAGGTAAAAAAAGGCAATCCTGGTAATATTATTAATGTGAGCCTCAAAGGAAAGACTAGGGTCAATAATCACACCAAGGTCTTTGACTGCTGTACACACTGAGACAGAAACACCATCCAGAGATGCTACGTAATCAGAAAGTTTACTTCTAGCTGCATGTGGTCCAAGTAAAAGAACTTTCATCTTATCTGAGTTGAGCAGAAGGAACTTATGAAGTATACACTGTCTAATGTCCTTTACACACTCCGCAACATTTTTAAGCTGATCTCTCTCATCTGGCTTTGCTAAAACATACAACTGTGTATCATCAGCATAGCAATGGGAGCTAATACCATGTTTACATTAAATTTCCCCCAGAGGCATCATATATAAAGAGAAAAGCAAAGGGCCTAAGACAGATCCTTGAAGAACATTAGTCTTTACCTCAGAGAGTGTAAAGAACTCACTATTTACATCAACAAACTGATAGCGATCAGTCAGATAAGACCCTAGCCAAGAGAGAGCTGTTCCCTTTATTCCAACAACATTCTTTTGTTTAGCAAGAAGGATATTATGATGAATGGTGACTGCTTTAGAGTAACACAAGTAAACACAAGTAGGTAGACACAACAATGACAGAGTGCAATAACAGGTCATTTACCACTTGAACTAGTTGGGTGCTATGATGAGGCCAAAATCCTGACTGATATTTCAAAAATATTATTCCTATGTAGGTGTGAGCAGAACTGCTGTGCTACAATCATTTCTGGAATCTTGGAAATCAAGCAGAGGTTTGATATTGGCCTATAGTTGGACAGCTAACAAGGGTCAAGGTCAGGATTCTTAATTAGGGGGTTGATAGCTGCCAGTTTATTTAGGTACATAACCAGTGCTGATGTAAGAGTTGATTATTTTTTAGAAAGGGTTCAATTACTTCTGGAATGATGAATGAGCTGATTGTATGCAAGGGATTGAAAACACAAGTTGATGATTTTGATGAGGAAATAAATTAAACTAAGTCATAATCTTGAACAGGAGTAAAACTTTGTAATTAATAGTGTGTTATAATGATAGTGGTGTCTGCAGGGTTATTTATTTTGAGTGGTCTGCTTTAAGGTGCACGTATGATCATTATACCTCAGTGCTAATTTTTTCTTCCTGATCATTTCGGTTTTAGGGGAGCTCCATCATGTAGAGTGTAACGGAACTTTGATTATAGGCATTCAGTGGCCCAGTCGAGCTCTGCGTGGTCAGATGGTGGTCTAAATGATGTCGATAATTCTGGAAGACTTTTGATAAAACTCGCACATGAATGAATGCACACTTAACACGGTAGCGTGGCGGGATACTTATGCTATGACTGAGGCAGAGAAAGAGATAACGTTCTGAAATAGCTTCACTGTGGAAGTGAAGTTTGTCCACCAAAATAAGTGGGTCCTATAACATTCTGATTAATTTTTTATTGAATCTAAAATGAACTGCTCTTCTTAAGGAGTCTTCCTGATTATCAACATGAATATTTAAGCTACCAAGAATTAACACTTTGTCTAAAGAAGTAGCAAGATCTGTGATTATATCTGGAAATGTTACAAGAAAGTAGGGTGGGTGTATGGCCATAAGGGTCTATAAATAATAATTAATGGAATGAACTGCTAATAATAGTCAATAGACTGACTGAATTTTCACTTAATTTTTTATAGCAGAGGTGCTGGCTGTTCATTCAGTTTTATTTAATTTAATGTTAATTAAGTTACTTAAACAGACTTTCTGAGGATTTCTACATTTTGGTTTCTCTTGGGAGACAGACACAGTCTCAATTTGGTGAACCCTAAGTGACGACTCTGTGCAGCTAGCAGACGGTCGGTTTAGCCCATTTGTCTGCTCGCTGGCCTTGGCTCTGGATACTTACTCGTTAACTGGTGCTGAGACTATGATCTGTATTACAAGAAATGAGAGCAACACCTTCCCGATTGAGATGGATACCACCCCGCCCTTACAGGCCAGCCTTGCCCTCAAGATTGCTCCAATTATCTACAAAACACACTATGTCCTTATCCAGAGCAATCTCCAATCAACTCATTCATACAAATGAGCGTAGATATAGAACGTAGCTGGTGGCCTATATAGGCTGCAGCATCTATTCACCCTGATTGAAAAGATATAAGAGTAGAAAAGGGTGCTGCAGCATCCATAGCAAGTCCCAATCCTTCCAAAATTGCTTTTTTATTGAAGTATATGTTTGGAGCCTTCAGTAGCTTTCTTCAGAGCTTCTGTATAACATTTGGGTTCTAGTGGAGCTATTAATTAGTTATGTACATGTCTTTTTGTTTTTGTTTGGGTATTTGGTGCTTTCTCCTTGTGATATTTGTGGACAACACTTGAAGTGCTTTTGAGCAGATTGTCTAAAAGCCGAGTTTGTTGTTGCTTCACCTATCTGTTGTAGGTGATGAAAAGTGAGAATGTCTAAGAAATTGAGAACTGGTTGATGCAAGGTGTTGTATCCTCAGTATAGCCTGTGGTGTTTTTTTATTTTCTGGTCATGTTTATTGTTATCATGTATATTTACAATACTCACTCGATGCACCTTATTTTGAGCCTTGGCTTTTACTACTTTCTTGTTTCCTGCTACACCTGCTCGACACCACCCACTGTTGCTTTTCACTGTTGCTTTTCACTATCCTAGTGCTCCCAATGTAGTTCATCATTCCACTACTCCTTGACTTTAACAAATTGATTTTTTTCTTTTGCATCATTCCAGTCTTTGCCAATGTTTTTTCTAGAACTCCCAGTACACCTCCTATTTCCACTGCTCTCTCAGTTTGATTAATGAATACTCTCAATTGCATCATTTCAGTCTCAGAGTGTCATTTCTGTATATTTTGGAACAGATTGCATAAGAGCTGACTGGACAGTCATGCTCCTGCTGTGAAAGGTGAACAAGTGCTTTTCCATCTTTTGCATTTAGATTATGATACGTAGTGGGTTTTTTTTGGAGCTTGTATATTTGGTGTATGTTGAGAGATAGGAGAGCTTAAAAATGTGTTGAAACATCCCAATAAACCAAGGGCAACGCATACAAATTCTTTTGTATGTCCATGCATACCTTAGTTTTTGTTGTTTCTGCAATGAATGTAGACTGCTTCATTAAACTGCTGCCTCTCGCCTTAAACCTTGCTGAGATCCTCCTTCTCCGGATTATGGCAAAGAACACTGTTAAAACATTGAATTGAAACCTGTTTGAGCAGATTGCCTGAGACAGTACAGCTACAGCCTTTCAGTTGTGAATTGTGAACAAGCTCTTGATCAAGGGCTGCGGCCACGAACTTGAACACTGGCAGCAACTCCTTAAAAATGTTTTAAAGCTTAGCAGTCCATTTTTGTTCAATATATGCTAATATCTCTCTAGGTCCCCTGGTGGTCTAGTGGTTAGGATGCGGCGCTTACAATCATTCTATTAATAGATTGGTGCGCTAAAAATAACATTAGAGTATACATAAACTGAGTTGATTAAGCAAACAGTCTTGTAATAAAAATTATAACAGGAACATTATAGCCATAATAAATCATAGTACTTTGGATACTTAAGTACATTTGAAGGCAGATACGTTTGGGCTTTTACACAAGTACAAGTTTAAAGGAACACATTTACTTTTACTAGGGTAATATTTGACCTACTATATCTCTACTTTTACTCAAGTACATGCTTTGTGTACTTTGTCCAACACTGGATGTTGGTATAAATACAGACCGAGATCCTACCCACTTATGGGACCTTATGGGATAATTTGCTTAGAACCACCCTTAAAGGAGCAGGGGTCACTTAGGAGCTGGTGGTGAGGCCAGGAACTCGAGCATTGGTGGTGCCAAATCCTTACCATCACAGAGAAGATGCGAAAGTTCAAAAGTGTGCTGAAGCAGGTTGTTCAGAGATGTGAATTCTTACATCACTTACAGCCCTTTGTACACCTCTGTCCGGCCCGCGTGAGGCCAATCCTAAATTATATTGATGCAGCGAAAATTCGGCCCCCCAAAATATTCAGCCGAAATACCTAAATCGCCGAAACACAATTGTAATGACGCAATTAAAAAGCGCAGCCAGCACACGGTTATCTGGATAAGAGCCAACATGTCTGTGGTGTGGACTTATTTCAATATCCCCGATAAAGAGCCACGGATAGCGATTTGCAAAACACGCAATGCTGAAATTTCAAGAGGGGGTGTACCTGCAAAGAGTTTCTCCAAGTCGGGTTTAATTTATAACCTGAAATCCAAATATCCCGATTGCCATTCAAAATATGAGAAAAATGCGGCGCAGAGAAGAAACGTCAATCAGAGCACGCCCACTCCGTCTGTAGCGGAGGTAAGAAAGTTTTCCAGTGATGGTGCCAAGGCAAAAGGCATAAGACAAAAAATTCTGGAATTCATTGCCTTAGATCAGTGGTCGATCTTTGAAAAATTTCCTGTAGATCCCGAAAATAATAATTATCATAATATAATATTATTTATTACACGGCTCTTCTTAATACTGTAGATTAGAACTTTCCATTCACTTGAATGAGCCTTCCAAACGTTTGCTCACCATTGTGATAAACCAATAGCAACACAAATATTTTCTTTCTTTTGCACTAAGCCTACCTTTGTTTGGGTTCTTTTTGCAGTTTTTGCAACTTTTTGTAGTGTTGGAGAATATAGGTATGAAAACCACTACCACTACTTTACTATCGATATTAACCTGAGTGTGGCCATAGCTGCTACTCTCCTCAAATCGTAGATACCCAGTGTCTCCTTCCAAAGATTATGGCAAAGAACACTGTTAAAGCAACCCTGCACCCATTTAACCATATTGCCTAAGAGCAGACTAGACAGCTTCAACCCTTCTGTTGTGAATAACTTTCTTTCGGCTTCTCCCATTAGGGGTCGCCACAGCGGATCATTCGCATGTTTGATTTTTACGCTGGATGCCCTTCCTAATGCAACCCTCCCCATTTATCCGGGCTTGGAACCGGCACTAAGAGTGCACTGGCTTGTGTAACCCTAATGGCTGGGGTTGGTTTTCTGACTGGGAATTGAACCCGGGGCGCAGCGGTGAAAGCGCCGCATCCTAACCAAAAGACCACCAGGGACCCTTTTGTTGTGAATAGTGAACAAATATTTGATAAAGGGGTGGGGCTAAGATCGTTGCTGGTGGTAATTACTTATCATCACAGAGCCTTTTAATCGAAGCCTTTCAATCTGTTTGTGTTGGTGTTTAAAGTATACTATTGTCTTTCTCTGGTCAGCCTAGCCAGTGTTCTAGCTCTGTCATTTTCTTTAAATTTTTAGTTTTTGCCGTTGTGTGTGTTCTTCTCACTGTTTCTGCAACTTGTTATGCAGGAGAAGTATGTGGGTATGAATAAAGACCTAAATCCTACACACTTGAGACCTTTTCACTTGTTCAGAACCACCCTTGAAGGGGTTTAAAAGTGTGCCAAGTCTTTCTGCTTGTGCTGGTCCATGTTTTACATTTAGAGCACAGTAAGAGCTCTATTTGTTTGTGGGTCTGTGTCTTCGGTCTTTGTTGCTGGTTCGTGCTGTTGTAGTTTGTTCACAGAAATCCCTTTTTTGTTCAATCCTCCATGTTTTATTATCCCACTAAACCATGACCAACACAAATTCTTTCTTTTGCACCAATCCAGCATTGTGATGTTTCTTTCTCTGTTTCTGCAACACATTATGATGGAGGTAAATGTGGATATGAAACAGACCCAGACCTCTTCCCAGATATGGGACCTTTTCATTTGCTGAAAAGCACCCTTGAAAGAGCAGAGGTCACTTAAGAGGTGGTGCTTGGCTTCTGCACCACTATTGTTGGCATTAAACTGAGCATGGCGATAGCCAGTCCTCTCCTCAAACCCTGCTAAGATGCCCACTTAATCTTTCACAAAATAATGGCAGAGAACGCTTGTAAAGCATGACCAAGGTATAGGGCAAAGAAATAGAGTATTGCTGCTTGATGAGCTTCAAGCTGCTGAATTCTCAGTGAATCCTGTGGCTTTTATTTTTTCCATCCTTTGCTATCGACCTTCTTAATACCCAACCCTTGCATTAAGTTGTATTTGTTTAAACTTTCTCACCTTCTCTGTGATGGTAAAGATTTGCCAGCAACGCTCAAGTTCCTCGTCCCACTATTTAATCAAGTGCTTGTACACTATTCACAGTCTAAAAAAGTCAATCTATACGGGCGCTCGTGAATTCTTTCGGGTGGAAAAGCGCAGTGAAGGGTCTGAAAACAAAAACCAGAACATAGGCTCATAAACAAAGAGAAAAATCAATATATTATAACGACAAAGACCCTGGTGGTCTAGTGGTTAGGATGCGGCGCTCTCAACGCTGCGCCCCGGGTTCGATCCCCAGTCAGGGAACCAACCCCAGCCACTCGTAGTGCCGGTCCCAAGCCCGGATACATGGAGAGGGTTGCGTTAGGAAGGGCATCCAGCGTAAAAACATGTGCCAAATCAAACATACGGATGATCAGCTGTGGCGACCCCTAATGGGAGAAGCCGAAAGAAAGTTTTATAAAAAAACAAAGCATGGATCAGGACAAGCATGTTGCCAGGCCTTGGCACCCTTTTAAACTCGTTCATGTTTTATTTGATGGTAAAGATTTGACTCAAGCTATCTAAAAAAAGAAAGATTGGCATTGGAAGATCTAGAAAATGGCCACAGAACCGCAACAAACTAGTAACAAAACCAAGACCATAAGGTTGGAACCAGAAAGAAAAATCAGTAGATTCTAAGGACAAAGCATGATTTAGTACACACAGGTTGCCAGACTTTGGCACACTTTAAAACTCCACCATGATTTTGATGTTAGGGATTTGCTATAAGCAATGTTCTTTTTCTTGGCCTTACCCCTTGATCGAATTCTTGTTCTCTATTCACGACAGAAGGCCTGAAGCTACACTGTCCAGTCTGCTCTCAGGCAAACTGCTTGAAGAGATACATGAATGCTTCTTTAATGTTCTTTTCCTTACAAAACAAGGGATATTAGAAATTTAAGCATGTTTAAGGCAAACTTAGTTTAATACTAACTGTCATGGTGTAATAGAAGTAGTAATAGTAATGGTTTCCTCTAACTTTACCATCAGCCACAAACTCAAGAGTTTTATTTATAATAAGTTTGTAATTTATTTATCGCTAGAGACTCAAAGCACTTTTGTACGTCGCTCTGGATAAGGGCGTCTGCCAAATGATGCAAATGCAAATGTAAATGTAAACAACAACAAGACCACAAATAAAGGAAAGTTTAGTGAAAGAAACCACTGATGAACAAACCAAACAAATGACCATTGTTTAATAGGATGCTTTTTGAACTCTTAAACCAACACCCAGCAACCCACTATTTCTTAACCCCACCCCTCAATCAAGTGCTTGTTCGCTATTTACAACTCGTTGTTGATTTTTCTTGGGTGATAAATCGCATTGTAAAATCTAGAAAATGACAAAGACATGGACCAAAAACAAAAATCAGCATATTCTAATGACAAAGCATGACTCGGTGCAAGCGGGTTGCCAGATTTTGGCATACTTTTAAACGTAATCATGTTTTCTGTGATCACCTTGGGAAAGAGATACTGGGCATCTCAGCAGGGTTTCAGCAAAAGAATTGGCGATGGCCATGCTCATATAATATAAAACATAATGCTGCAACAACAATGCAGAAGTTGTCATGTGTTAGTCATAGTTTACTGGTATGCTTCAGCACACTTTGAAACTCTCTTTCTTCTATCTTCTCTGCGATGGTAAGAATTTGCAAACAGCGCTGCTTTGGTTCTTGGCCCCATTCTTCGGTCAAGTGCTTGTTTACCATCCACACCAGAATGGCTGAAGGGCTGGGGGAATGTGTGGGTATAGATATGGACCCAGATCCCACATCTTCCTAGAACACAGTAAGAGCTGTATCTGTTTGTGGGCCTGTGTCTTTGTTGCTGGTTTAAATGTGAATATGAATACAGAACCAGATATTAACTACATATAGCACCTGTTTATTTATTTAAAACCACCCTTAAAGGAGCAGAGATCCCTTGGCCATGGGTACTCCTTTTCTCAAACCCTGTTGAGATGCTCAATGCCTGGTTTTTAGAATGTTGGCAGCAAACCTGCAGTGATGGTGGATTTTTACCATCACAGAGAAGATGAGAGAGTTTAAAAGTCTCATGAAGCCTACCACTATACCATGGCTAATGTATACAAGTTCTTTCACCAGCTCCTTTGTGGTGTCTTTACTGCTTTTCCAAGCGTTCACTTAATGTGTTTGTAGCCATTTCTTTCCTGAAATTCTGTTCAGATACCCAGTGTCTCCTTAATAAGTTCGAATGCTGTTGATTTAGTGGAGATTAAAGGAACAGAGGTCACTTAAGAGCTGGTACTTGGGCTTGGCACTACTACTGTTAGTATTGAACTGACTATAGCCATAGTCACTCCTCTTCCCAAACTCTGCTGAGATGCTTAGTACCTCCTTCCTGAGCTATTAGTTTTAAGTTCTCTGGTCTTGGTGCTGCCTTATAGTTCTGCCATTTTCTAAGTAATACAATGCATTTAAGAACTCTGTTGAAGCATTTCTGCACTCTGGTGACCAGACTGGCCAGTACAGCTTTAAGCCTTCTGTTGTGAGCAGGGTGGCACCAAGAACTAGATCATTGCTGGTGACTTTTTTGTGTTCATGTTAGTGTTTGAAGGAGAATGTGGGTTTGAATGCCTTTGACCAATGGGTGGGGCCAAGGGCTTATGTAATCCTCAACTCATGGAGAAGACAAGACCATATAAAACAGCAGTGTAGCACCAGTCTTTTTGAAGGCTTCAATTTGTTATTTTATACCGAATCTTAGTAGTGACAGGTGTTGCTTTATTCTTATGCTAAGTACTATTTTTTCCTGCTCATGTTCTTTGATTTGTTCTTTCTTCTCTCACTTTAACAAATAAACTTTGTTAAAGTAGTGATTTTCCAATTTGCATGTATTCTTCCCATCATTGCTGCAAGATTTGGGAGTACCATTTTGAGAACAGATTCCTACTTATTATGTTAGACTTCATTGACTATGATATTTAGTATGTAACATATGATTAGTCTACAAAAACTCAAAAATGTATTTCACTGGTCAAGCATGCACATAGGTACCAAATGTTTTTTTCTTGCTCTTGGCATTTTTTCCCCTCCTGTGCTGTTTCAGCATTTTCATCAGGTGACAAAACTGGCAAGCACAAATTAAATAGAGCCCGTCTGCACAAAGAACACTTCCATTGTGCACCTATGTATCTGTGTGCATTAGTAATAAGCTGACACTGCATTCGTGTGAATGAGTATCTCTTTGTAATAGGTGTGACTCCAGCAGGAACATCCTCCTATACACTGAATAGCAATTTCAGGAGGGGTTCATTTTTCCTGGATGTCTGCCTGAAATTATTGAAAGTGAGGTGAACAGTGAAATCCGTTGTGAGCATGCGTATGTCAAGCCATGTACACCGTGAAAGCAAAACGTTGAAACGTGCCCTCGAACGCCCAACAGTGGATCTCCCGGTTCAGTTATAAACGTTTAACGAGTTTTAAAAGAACACTACATTCTCTCACATTAAGTAAAAGGTATAAAATGTGTACCAGTCAGCTGACAAGCATTTCTTGCCTAAAAGGTTCGTTTTAGTACCTTTTTATCAGCATGTATTTATTGCTAAGCTAAAGTGCAATAGAAGGACGTCATTACGTTGCGTGTCTCCAGGCTAAGATCTTTCTGAGGCACAAGTCTATATTTTTCTGGCGGAGCACAACTATCTGTGGTGTCTCATATGCTCTCTTACACCTGCTAACCTTAAAGGGGCATTGGGTAGAATTATGTAATGTTATGGGATGGAATACTTTGCTCACACATCCTTTTGCGATAGACTGTGGCCAGTAGAAAATATTTGCATCAGTTAGGGCACTTGCTAATGCTCCATCTGCTACCTAACAATTCTCATAGCATGTATCATTTTTTTAAGCTTTGGCTGTAGTTCCCAGCATTCCATCTTTTGGTAAAAACAAACATACCCCATTTACATTTATGGCATATTGTAGATCCAAAATGGGAGTTAACAGCCTGGCTCAATGGTTCAACAGTGGCAGCTTAGTGGTGCTGTGATTTGAACTAACAACTCACACAGAAGAACCTTTATCACTGCTACTACTTCCTGAAGAAACCTTTGATACTACTGTATGCTATTTGTAGAAAAGTAGCAAAGTGGACATGCAGGTTAATTATCTATACAAGAATTATTAATATAATATATGTACATAGCACCTTTTTACAAGTGACCACAACCATGCTAAAATGACTAACACAAATATTTGTATGGAATAACATTTAAGTGAAACTGCTAGTTCTGTTTTAAAATATCAAAGTGCAGTGTAGCATTGGATATGTTTAATTCAGGAGCATAATGAGGCAAAAATGGCACTTAAAAACAAACAAAAAAACATGAAGTGTGGCTTTAAGGAGATTTATATTCATTATAACTGAAAGCGACACACAGACAAATGTTTATGTGGACAAGGTCTTCTTCTTCTTTTTCTTTCGGCTGCTCCTATTAGGGGTCGCCACAGCGGATCATCTGTCTCCATTCTACTCTGTCCTCTACTTCTGCCTCTTTCAAACCAACTACCTGCATGTCTTCCCTCACCACATTCATAAACATTCTCCTTGGCCTTCTTCTTTTCCTCCTTTCTGGTCGCTCCATCCTTAGCATTTTTCTATCAATATATCCAAAACATCCTACATGCCATGTCCTTCTAATTATCTCATTTCTAATTCTGTATATCGTTATCACTCCCAAGGAAAATCTCAGCATCTTCAGCTCTGCTACCTCCAGCTTCACCTCCTGTCTTTTAGTCAATTTTAGTCTCTAAACCATACATCACTCTTTTCTTCACTTCTCTAACACACTCTCCATTACTTTGCACTGCTAACCCAGGTACCTGAACTCCTCCACCTTCTCCATCTCTTCTCCCTGCAACCGCACCACTCCACTGCCCTCCCTCTCATTCACACACATGTACTCTGTCTTACTCCTACTGACTTTCATTTAATTCATTTCTCTCCAGGGCGTACCTCCACCTCTCCAGGCTCTTCCCAACCTGCTCCCTACTCTCACCACAAATCACAATGTTATCCACAAACATCATAGTCCAGGGAGACTCCAGACTGACCATCACCACTGCAAACAGGAAAGGGCTCAGAGCCGATCCTTGATGCAGTCCCACCTCCAACTTCAGTCCGTCGTTCCTACTGCGTACTTTACTGCTGTCAAACCGTCCTCATACATGTCCTGCACCACCTCACATACTTCTCTGACACACCTGGCTTCCCTGTACAATACCACAACTCCTCTTTCCACCCTGTTATACGCTTTCTCTAAATCCACAAACATGACAATGCAACTCCTTCTGACCTTCTCTATACTTCGCCATCAACATTCTCAAAGCAAATAAAGCGCCTGTGATGCTCTTCCTCAGCATGAAACCATACTGTTGATTACAGATGGTCACCTCTTCTCTCAGCCTTGCTTCCACTACCCCTTTCCATAACCTCATGGTGTGACTGATCAACTTTATTCCCCTGTAGAAATTAAACAATAGACTGTTTGTAATTTCATAGATAAAACTTGTCTTTTGAGCAGCTGATGAAAGAGGAAAGTGAGAGAGAGAAGGGTGGATGATGTGGAGAAGGTGAAGCAGGAAGTAGTTTAGTAAGGAGGAAGTGAGAGCAGCAATTAAGAGGATAAAGAGTGGAGAGTCGGAAGGACCAGATGACATACCAGTAGAAGCATGGAGATGTTTAGGAGAGATAGCAATTGAGTTTTAAATCAGATTTTTTAACAAGATTTTGGAAGGTGAGGAGATGCCTGAGGAATGGAGAAGGAGTGGTGTGCAGGTACTAATTTATAAGAATATGGGAGATGTGCAGACCTGCAGTAACTGATTGTTAAACATCCCCTCAACTAACCAACAGCCAGAATCTTCTGAGGATTCATTATTGTGTGACGTGTTCCTTAAGGGAGTATGAAGGTAGAGGAATATGCATTTAGTTCCTAAACTTAAATGGACATAATAATCAGGTATTATTGTAATGCCTTAGCAAAAGTGACAAATGGCAAGAACCAAATTGAATACAAATTTGATCATCAAATCTTTAAACTAAACAATACAAGCTAAAAAAAAATTTGCATTGACACACCACTCTCCCACCACATCCCCTTCTTTGTATTCTTCCCCATGCAATCATTTTTTTTGCCTCTCTTTACCCTAAGCTTTAACTACTCAATTAAACTGCTGACATTTTCAACATCATAGATCCGAAATGAAAAATCAATTGATTGCCCGCAGCATGTTTTTACAACTATGATTTTGCACATTAAATGGACTCCGAGCTCGCAGCCAGACGCAATCATCTCTCTGCTGTAAGTTCAAGCACTTTTACTCTCAAACTGGAATGTGTGCAAATCAAACCTGAAATGTATACCTATTATTATTATTATTATTATTATTGTCTCCAAATACATTGGAGTACCCAATGTGCATATCTTCTTCTTTTTTTCAGAAGAATGATTTCTAAGAAATGATTCCAAACTACCAAAAACATTCCCATGCATTTCCTCAACAAAAGGTTTTCTAATAGAAAGAAGCTAAATCAATTTTCGTTCTGGCTGTCCTTGGAAGGTGGTTGCTCAGTTGTTAAGGCATTGCACTTTAAACCGGAAGATCACACGTTAAAATCCCACCACCACCAAGCCGCCACTGCTGGGCCCTTGAGCAAGGCCCTCAACCCTCCCCTGCTCAGTTGTACGTTTCTCTGGACAAGGGCGTCAGCCAAATACCATTTAAATCACCACCATACAATGCTATACAAACACTGACTATTGCTGCTATGCATAGTTTATTTCAGATTATTTACACTGTCTGTTTAAAGACTAATATAATTTGAGGGATTGAGCACCTCAGTCCAAAATGGAGAAGATATTAGTATCTTCATGACTGTTGCACCAATTTGAGTGTCTTGGGTGGAGCAGTGTGGCTGGGACCTCAGCGTTCGGTTGAGATCTTCAGACAACTCTAATCTAATTTCAGTCTCCTCGCAGTTCTAAGCCCATTTGATCTCGACCTTGACTTGGTCTTAAACATAAGTCTCTGACAAAGACGGTGATGCCCCCATATAAAAAATAAACTAGGCTTTAAATAATCTTCAAGGACATCAGTCAATTTTCAAGGCCTTCCCACTCATCCAGCACTGACAGTATGTGGAGTGTTATAGTTCAGACCGACTGTAGGTTGAGATAAAATGGAAGTAAGAAACAACATGGATGAAAAAAAGAACATGGATATGTGGATGCTTTTGGGGTCTTTGTCTCATACTCGTGGACTTGGTTTTCAGCTTTTTTCTTGGTCATAATTGATACGGGTCTCGGTTTTTGCTATACCACCGTTATTGAGTTCACAGTGAGGGGAGGATTGGCTGAAAATGGGTGTATTTAAAGTACATATATAGAAGGTGCACTGGATAAAATGGCTAATAAATCACACACATCCTTTGGAAGTTTCTAGAAATCACTTTATGTATTAGATTATTATACATATCGAGTTGTATTCGGAGATGAGTTACTCACACACGGAGAGAATTTAATACAGCAATGATGCCTATGAGACCTCAGTCATAACTAGACGCTATTTAGTCTGTTATGAGTCGTGTGTGGGACGGATTTCTCAGTTTCACATAATTCTGCCCTTGGATATAGGCCCAGAATAAATGACTATATTAAAAGATAATGTTGCCATTTTCCCCCTAAACTGGATTTCGCATAATATGTCACACTGTGTTCAAGTGCTGACTGTTCTTGTGATATGTGAATGATGTGCGGTTACGCAGGAAGTTGTGTACAAATGGTTTTGGTGTACAAATCGGTGGAGCTTTTCTCCCGATGCCGTGCAGCTCAGAACACAGGTGAAGTGTGTGTTTTCATGCCCGGTTGTTTTCAATTGGTTTCATTGGTTCACCTGAACCCGTTCGGCGATTTCATTGGTCTAATGTTATGGGGCTCCGATTTTTGGCTTGAAGTTTGTGAAACTGGGAAAAACCCTGGATCTATAAATTAGTCGTTTCGTGGGGAAAAAAGTAGCGGCTTATAATTGTCAGTTTGTCCCTAACAAGTGAGCCGGTGGTAATTGTGGAAAGGAAAAACTCCCTGAGATAGCATGAGAAGGAAGCCTTGAGAGAAACCAGACTCCAAAGGAAACCCATTTGGCTGCCTTTCAGAACAGCATCACATTCATGAGCCAAGTCTTCTTATAGAATATTTAAAGAACAAGTCAGTGCCTCATCAGTGCAATTCCGATAATGAAGTGGAGCATTAATACGGCCGTTTTTATTGCTCAGGCCGTATATTCATCTTTAAGGTTTTGGGGCGTGTATACAGGCATGCGCATCAAGTTGCTGTCATTCAGACGTCTTGCCCACAGCTAGAGAAGGCAGCGGTGATAATTAGGGAATATAATTATGTTTTATCTGTCTTAGCAATTGCTTGTTTTAGTTACAGATTACGATGAAGCCTTGCAGTTATTACAGTGCACAAAACAAGTCTTAATTAGCTGCAGCTTGATTAGCAAGGTTACCCCCCCCCTCCCATCCTGTACTTCTGCGAAACCCCTTCCTCCATCGCCATAGCAACAGAGCCTTATAGCACTTTAATAAGTATTGTCGCTCCTGAATCGAGCAGCATTTCAGATACCTTGCTGTTTTCCGTTTTTGTTTGCAGAATCGACAGCGACACAGGTTCGGGGAATGTGAGCTAATTTAGAGGCAGTTCGAGAATTCCCTGTTACCCTTGCCGATTTATGAATTTTTTTTTTTTCCAGAACGCACGATGCGGACACAATTTATTCATTGCATAAAAATGTGCTGGGGGAGAGATCAAGCATCATCTGGGGCATGCGGACACAATTTATTCATTGCATAAAAATGTGCTGGGGGAGAGATCAAGCATCATCTGGGGCTGAAATATATATTACAGAAATGTGTGCCTTAAATATTACTGAAAAGTTTCAAATAGATAAATGAATAATGTCTGACGTAGGAATAATAGGAAACGCTTTCTGCTCTGTTAATTATTTGCCCAAATGTTACTTGTGTAAATAAAACATTCCCACTGACACAATCAGCCTAGCCTGTTGAATATTCACACAGCTGCCTTCGCCAGCTGTTCTGCTGGGAATTAAAGTACAGGAGATGGAAGTAAGGTAGAATTGGGAAGACTAAAAGAGACTAAGGACTGATTCAATCCGAATCAATTTCTCTTCCTCCGTAGACATAAAAAGTCTAACTCTGAGGTATTAACGTATGCAGAGCGCCACACACGTGTTTTGCCGGTTGAACAGTTTCCCTCTGACCAACCAATCAGAAGACGGAGACTCTGAGGCGAATATGAAATAGAGGCTGAAATCTGATTGGACAAAAAATCTAACATTCACATACACGTACTGGAAGCGGTGCAGCCAAGAGAAACGCTACGAAATGAAGAAAGTGAACTGTTGAGAATAAATTAATACAATTTCAAAGAAAAAATATTAGTATTAAGGTTGTAAATGAAGGTCAGTGCTTTTGATAGTGTTTAAGCCAGCAGAGAAGGATTCATCTGTACTTTACTAAAGAATTTCTATTTGGGGACTTTTATTTTTTAACTTCACTCTATTTTAAAATCAAATATTTTGTGAGAAATGAATGATAGAAGAAATTCCTGACTCGAACTCTCCACAACACTCGTGGATTTATTTCTCAAATCAAGCACCAAAATCCGGCGAGATGCACACGTGCGGCAATTAAAACCGTCCGTGTGGAAACACAGCAAAAGTTTGATTTACGTAATTCAGACATTTTCAAGGAATATTTCGTCTTTATGCTCCTATTTGTCCATGTTTATTATAGTATTAAAAACTTGAAAAGTATTAATACAAGGTACATTAAGAACCGATAAAAACGTGCGATAAAGTTGCGATCAATCGCAATTAAATATTTTATTCAGTTAACAACCCTGATAAATAAAAATATATCACAAAGTAGCATTAAATGCAGTCACCTCTTTAGTCTTGAGTAATCACCTACTGAATCAGAAAGAGAAACTCGTCCTTATATGCCCACTTTCTCATTCTCCTGCCCATCCTTGTACTGGATCACAGCTGGTGCCATTGCTCAGGCTCTGCAGGATGCTCAGTCAACTGCTATCAATCCACACACAGCTACAGGCAGCCTCAACACACACACACACACACACACACACACATTTAGAGCAGTAAGCTTTGGTGCCCTTAATGTTGATAGTGAAGAAATGAATCTGTTGCTAAACTGTTTTTCGATTTCTATTATTTTGTGATATTAGTTTTCCCTCTAAAAAATATTCACATTACTGTTAAATTCTAAATATTCAGAGTACCGTAATTTCCAGACTATAAAGCAAAGCACCTATATATAAGCCGCACCCACTAAATTTGACAAAGATTTTTATTTTGAACATAAATAAGCCGCACCTGTCTATAAGCCGCAGGTCTACACTGAAACTAATGAACTTTACACAGGCTTTAATGAAAGACAGTGTCTGTTACACGGTGTAACTGGTAAAATATGTTGTGGCTCCTTTAAGAGCAGAGCGGCATTTTGGGAATAACCTGCCGCCGCATTTTTCCGCTATTACTGCGTGTGTGCAAGGCCGAGGAATATGTCCTTATTATTTTCTGATGCTCATTTCTAAGTTTCTTTGACTAACCCGTAACGCTGTTGCCAAGAAAAAACAACGGCTTGTATCTAAACAGTAGCCTACCAAGAAAGTCATTGTTCAATGTCTTCCTCCTTCCTTTCACAAATATTTCTGTTAGGAGTTTATCTTTTGACATCGTTGAGCATTTAAAAATCACCTTTGATGAAGCTTTTCTCCCAAAGCCGTGCAGTTTTTTCGTTTCCGTTTGGAAATTTCATTGGTAATGTTTTGGTGCTCAGTTTTTTGGTTTGAAGTTTGAAGTGGAAAAACTCAGAGAAAATCCATAAATTAGCCGCTTTGTTGTTTAAGCCGCAGGGTTCAAAATGTCGAAAAAAAAAGGCCTATAATCCGAAAAAACGGTACATGCTAACATGTTTTAAATTACCTGTTATTATAGTTCACAACACTGAGATAATACTGAAAGATCTCTACATCAAACTTAACACTACTCATAAAGACTGGACATTAACATGTCTTTATACTGTATATATTGCTATTTGCACTTCTGGTTAGACGCTAACTGCATTTCATTGGCCCTGTGCTTATACTCTGCACCATGACAATAAAGTTGAATCAAATCTAATCTAATTTCTGTTTTCTTTACAGTGGATGGCTGTACAGACTGGTCAGTGGACTACTTGAAATACAAAGTTCTCCTTGGTGAGCCAGTGAGGATTAAGTGTGCGCTGTTTTATGGATATATCCGAGCAAACTACACCCACGCTCAGAGCGCTGGCCTCAGCCTGATGTGGTATAAAAGTGTGGGCCATGGGGACTTTGAGGAGCCCATCACCTTTGACGGGATCAGAATGAGCAAGGAGGAGGACTCGATCTGGTTTAGACCTGCTGAATTACAGGACGTCGGTCACTACTCCTGTGTGCTCCGGTAAGCGACAAAAACACGTCGTTGTAAAACGTTGTATTTAGGCTTTTTTAAATGCCGCATATTAAAGGTCTCATTATTCGAATACCACATTAACGCTGTCTTGCGAGCTAACGGTTGCTTTAGAATTGAGAGCAGCACAGTGCAAACAAAATGCCAATACACGAGTTAGTCGCTATATAATGATAGCTGTATAATGACATTTTGCAGATGAGATGGATTGCTGGAACGTCAGCGTAAAGATTGCCACGCTCTTGTAGCTGCTTGTTTTGATGTATTTACCATATAATCCACAGACTATCAAAGGCTCTCGTTCTTTCGCTTCTCTCGAAGTGGTGCACTGACGAGACGGGGTTATTGAAATACGCGGTCGTTAATCAGATTGCTTGAAACGTCGACAAAATTTGGTGTCTTTTTTCTATTGTACTGTCAGAAAGCTGCTATAGCATCCCTCCCTTGTTTTCATCCATTCATTCAGTCAGCACTTCTCAGCACACATTTACACTGAGGAGCCACTTAAAGTAGCCAGGTGTATGATTTTGTGGGGTGGAAGGAAACCAGAGAACCCAAAGGAAACTGACACAGACATGGAGAGAAAATGCGCGATTTTGCAAAGACGAAAACCAGAGCTTGGGATTGAACTGGGGACCTTGAAGCTATGCAATGCTACATGCTTTTGAGGCCATTATTACCTTCTCAACTAGGACAGTATTGAAGCATTGAATTGTTATAATTGTTGCTTAAAAAGTGTTGTTTTTTTTCTCCACATGGGAATGGATATAATTATAAATTAATGTGAGCTATATGTGTATTTAGTGTATCAGCCTGTGTTTGCTCATCTATGTTTACGTATGTAACACCGTGGTCCTCTCCACAGAGAGTGACAACCAATCTCACTTGAACTTATTCATACTTCATGCTTTGTGTAGTCAGGCTACACAAAGCATGGGGGGTTTTGTGTCAGATGAATCAATCTACTAGAATTGCAACATCTAATCCCATTCTATATTTGTGCCTCTGCCACTGCTGGCAGTTACTTAAAGATTTGGTGCTGCACTGGAGGCTAGTGGTTCAGTGGGCAGTGACAGTGGGCAGGAAAAACAGTCTATTTATCTTCCCTGTATTACACTGATAGAGTGAAGTGATGCTCTTGCTCGGATTCTTGCTTTTTTTTACAGAGCTACCGCGAGCAAAAAGAGGTACAGGCAGGGGAAAAGAGGATATATCTGATCTTGCCAGAGAAAGAGAGTGACAGATAAAGTGACTGAGCAGAAGATCAGCCATTAGATAAAAAAAAAAAAACCCACCTGTCTGTTATAGTATAGGTGTAATATTGTGCACTTGTTGAAGCACGGACTCCAGAAGACCTCTGAATCCGTGCGGTGTTCGGCACCATGATATTAGCAGCAGATATTCTCCACGTTCTATAAATTGGGACGTGGACCCTTGTTGGTCTAGCACGTTCCAAAGATGCTGAGTCGACATTTTTTGACGTTCCTCAAACTATTTCTGTACATTTTTGCAGTTGGGCTGAAAGTATCGTCCAAATATATTTTGATGTTCACACGATTAGCATGAGCACGCAGACTGGTCCTATACACAGCAAATTGTTAACTTTTCAACAATTTGTGTTCCATTAGCTCTTTGGTGGGTTTAGACAACAATGGTCTAGTGTTGACAACGTCTAAAGGCATTATCCTAGAGTGCCCAGGTTCTTGTTTTGGGTCACATTCTGATTTTTTTCCCCCTTCCTTCTCATAATTTAGACTGACTGTTCACTTGCTGCCTAATAGATCCCAGCCCTTGACATATGCCAATGTAACAAGATAAATTTTATTCACTTCACCTGTCAGTAGTTTTAACGTTATGGCTGATCGGTGTATATTTCTAAAATGTACAATGTCAGAGTCGATGTCATTTTAGTAAATCCCAAAAGACAAGACCTCACTGCACATTTGTGCTTTTTTAGATTAGCAAAGATATACCATAGAGCCACCTTTTTAATCCTGAGTAAACACGCGCTAAACCAGGAAGTGAAACATTTCAACATATGGCTTATTAATTGCAACTGTAAATGATTCAATGAGGAAGTGGAATTTCTTTACTTTTCACCGAAGAGATCTCCAGCTCGACGTCCCCTTCTCTCTCCATGCTGGATTTCATCTGCTCGGCTGTGGAAACCCATCAGTGGCAATAAAACCGAATACGTATATTCAATGTATGCATAATTACATGGTAATAACGTATTAACCTTTGAGGTAAAGGCTGTCTTTTTTATGAAAGGCTCATTAGGACACTTCATTAAAGGGAAGGATGGTTGTAGAGGACTTTCTTCCTCTCTGTTCCCTCTCTTACTTTGCTTGAGAGTCTAGATGAGGAAATTTAATGGTACACACTTCATTCCCCTTGGCTAATTCGACCTTCCACCTGAATCACAGTGTACTTTTATCTTAGCCAAATAATCAGAGTAATGTCAACACTACAGGTAGGTAGGTGATATATGCAGAGGTTTTCGATCTATCTATCTATTGATCTATCGATCTATCTATCTATCTATCTATCTATCTATCTATCTATCTATCTATCTATCTATCTATCTATCTATCTGTCTGTCTGTCTGTCTGTCTGTCTGTCTGTCTGTCTGTGTATGTGTATATGTATATGTGTGTATATATATATAGAGATAGATAGATAGAGAGAGAGAGATTGAAAAACAACCAAGATTTATATATGCAGTATATCTGTGTGTGTGTGTTTGTGTGAGATATATACAGTTATACAGAAATATTACACAACGTATATAAAGTAACGGCAGCATATCATCTGCAATTAAATACACGTATAATTATTGAATCATATAGAGCCGATGCAGAACGTACAGAGCGGAGCAGAAGTGCAGGATGATTACAGGCAGCGAAAGAAGTAACCCATCAGTGAGATGGCGGTGTGGTGTAGAGTTCAGAATGATAGAGATGAAGATAGGGAACAAACTGTCGTGTTGGTCCTGGATTGAATAGCCCTGTATGTCCTCCTGGATGGAAGGAGGTTGAACGGTTTTTGACCAGGATGGAAGGAGTCGTTGGTGAAGAAGCTCAGTGGGAGGCAGTTGGTTCCTGATGATCTATTGAGCGTTTCATATTTTTACCACAAAGTTGGAAGAATCGTATCGAACGGACATGTGATAGCGGGAAGTCCCCACATTTTAAGGCATAATTAATTTAATAAATATTTGTGTGCCTGTAAATATACATAATATACAATGGTTTTCCTGGGGATTTGAAATCAAGGCAAATGCTGTGTTTTTGTGGAAATTCAACAAGCAAGAAAAAGTATGAATGTTTCTTGAAAAAGCTTCACAACGGTTTTCAACAGTTTTGCCTGACCTTTCCTCATGATGTCCAGGAGAAAAGTCGGTCTTGTAAATGTGCTTGTAAGTGTTTCTGTGAACAAATCCATTCCTTCATCCTTTGTTGGTCAGCGAGTGACCATGCAATCAAAGAACGTGAAAATGTTGACATGTTTGGATGCCAAGGGGGCCTTGAAGGGTCCAAGAGTTTCTCAATTACAGTCCAGTAGGTAAAAGCAACTTAGAGTTTATGATGAAAAAGTGGTGCAGGTGTTGACTCTGCTGGTCTTATGGCAGATACATTTGGCCCAACACAATGTGACAGCTAAAATCTGGGACAAAAATATATTAAAAAGTAAGTCCGTGAGACACATACCGGATTAGTCGAGGCCCGGGTTACCAAAGATGTCCACAGGTAGCGTCAGCCAATAGGGTACCAGTGGATATTGGGCTACTATTGGTCGAAGGAGGAGAAGGTTAAGGGATGGGCTCGGTGCTCGGTGGTGGTGAAGAGGTGCTGGATGATTGGACAACTTCTGCAGAAGTAATGAGAGAGACAGCTCGAAAGGTTCTTGGTGTGACATCTGGAAATAGAAAGGAAGACAAAGAGAAATAGAATGGGGATTGGCAGAGTGATGAGAAAAGTAGGCAGGAGTACAAGGAGATGCGGCAACAGGGAAAGAGGGATGTGGCGAAAGCCAAGGAAAAGGCATATTAGGAGCTGTATGAGAAGTTGGACACTAAGGAAGGAGAAAAGGATTTAGGCCAGCCAGAGGAACCAAGCTGTGAAGGATGTGCTGCAAGTTAGAGCAATAAAGGATAGAGATGGAAATGTGTTGACTAAGTTGTCCATGGTGTCCTACAGGTTGCCTAGAACAGCACTTTTTTCTAGCCTTAACCAGCACTTTCACACCTCCTGTCAAATAAACGACATACAAGTTTTCAACATACCACTAAAGAGAGCGAGATTGAGGAAATGTGTTACGGGCTGTATAAGGAGTCACAGGTCAGCAGTGTAAATATGAGAGTCCTCCCTGGAGACGCAGTAGACGTACAAGACACATCGTAGGTGACTGTGTGCAAAATCTGATTTATAATCTCATAGGAAAGACATGAGCTGGCTAGTGGTTGTAAGAATAAGGAATTCTTATAATGAGATATACCAGGGCATCTTCTGTCTTGGGCAAAATGGTGTGATTTCATTCTGATACTTTCGCACATGTTTTAAATGCTTTAGATATGGAAAACTACGCAAATATCTTTACTGTTCAGCAATGTATAGAGTGAATTAATGAATAAACATTTCTGCATTAATGCATATCTTATTTCTATGAACTTCTAAGAGCACCTAGTCAATTACTCTGCAAGTGTTTGTTGGAGTTCATTGTTAACTATGCAGTAATTATTGGGTATTAAGCAGTAATTGCTTGTTTTTTTCCTACTGTCAGGATTATAGACAAGGACAACATTTCCCATAATTCAATTTGGTCAAATTCATCCATAGTGCTTTTAACAATGGACATTGTCCTGAAGCAGCTTTATAGAACAGGTAACAAAGTAGGAATGTATATGCTTAGTGCCTATCAGTGTGGTCCTCTTTTAAGTTTCTCCCAAACAAACCAGCCAGTGGCAATTGTGGCAAGAAAAACCTCCCTGAGACCATATGAGGAAGAAACCTTGAGAGGAACCAGCCTCAGAAGGGAAACCATTCTCATCTGGGTGGCACTGAATATCCATTCATTATAGTTTTATCATTGATTAAACGCAGAACTGTTCATAGAAACTGCTACAAGACATAGTAGAAGAATGGTGATATTAATGGCAGTCCAAATCCATCCTCAAAGTTCTTGCGTTCCTGAGTAACTTTATGGAATTTTAGGATGTTCACGTGGACCTCTTGCATCCACTTCCGCTTTCGCTTCGTTATGTGGAACATACTATAGCAAACTACAGCCCTTTTATAATAACTGGAATAAATTACACTGGCGTTTATTCCCAATATCAAAGCCTTATATTCCTCCTGGATCTTCTGCCTGAACTCTGACCTATTCCAGTATATCAGTGTATGAAATGCAAATGTTTTCATTATTTAGCCGAATAAAGAAACGGACTAAAAATACCAACAATAATTGGTGTAATAAACAATAAACAGATACACACACTTTTACTTTTTTTTGTAAATGTATCTCTTTATGTAAATTACTCATTTAAATATTCAAATATATTACAATGTATAATATTGTTTCACTTCATCAACCGCTGTAACATTTTAATCAGTAGTAATGAGTTTCAATTCGTTGATTAAACTTATATATACATAGTTAAAAATAAATGTTTATGATATCCAAAAAACATTTAAGGTACAAAACTGGGTCGATTTAATAAACTGAACAAACAAACATTGACACTTACGTACAATTGGGAACAAATTAATGTTGAAGAATGAAAAACAGATTTTAGACGGCAATAGTATAATTTCCATATTTGCATATTAAATTATGTAAATTTCATACATAGATTACAAGTTTATTTCTATTGCGATTTTTACAACGGGCATCGTCTCGAAGCAGCTTTACAGAATTTAAGAATGAAGGTGAACATGCTGATGAGCAGCCTGAGGCCACTGACGCGAGGAAAAACCCTTAGATGTTATGAGGAAGGAACCTTGAGAGGAACCAGACTCAAAAATGTAACCAATGAATACGAACCATAAATATACGAAACATCACGAACCGTAAACAACATTAACAGAGAACGCAAAGATCACGGATAGACAAATTAACAAAAGACAAGGAGTGTTGCGAACTGCGAGTACACGTATTTAAGCGCTAATTATTTGGAATGGGAAACAGGTGCGCAAACAAACGTGCCATGGCTCATTGACGTGAAATGGCTTGAGGGAAATGTAGTCTCTTTCCGCAAGTTCGGTGAATCGCTGCGGAATGTCGTTGGCGTGTATTTTTAATTAAACGCGTTTGAATTTGAACAGCGAAATGAAATGCATTATTAATGACTGTTGCTGAAGTGTTATATCTTCTGAGGTAAATAATATCGCAGCTTTCAACACGATCAATCAATATTTATTTATCATTTTCGAGCGAAATTAATTACAAAAAAAAAGGGTGTTGTTTTGAAAACCTGTTACACTTTACTACATTGGAGACATGTAGTGTAGTTGCTTGAAACTCGTTTCTCTGCTGCCATAAAGGCTATGAGAATCACTGACTTACTTTTGAATCTATTTTGGTCCATGAATGTTCAGGTTTTCTCTCGGCTGCGCAACCAACTGTGTTTTAAAGTTTGTATCCAATCAGATTTCAGCTTTCAAGTGCAGTGTAAAAGTCAACAGTGCAGGCACATATAGCTTAAAGTGTATAAGAAAGAAGCGGATGCTTTAACCAATCAAATTTTAAGTTAGCGCATACAATAAAATGAAGGTCTCTGATTGGACGATTGGAAAATGCACCAGTCTGAGCTCAAATTTGTAGCACAAGCCCATATATATTTGTGTGGATTTTACAGCTAGTTTTTCTTTTCTTTTTTTTATTATTCCACTATGGCCGACAAAAGAATTAATTGATTTGGTCATAAATACACTTACAAGAACATTTACAAGACGGGCATTTCAAGAACAGCTGGACACTTTGAGGAAAGGTCAGCCAAAACAGTTCAAAACAGCTGTCAAGAACTATTCATGCATCTGCATTACAAAACCACACAATATGCCTTCATTTCAGAACCCAGGAAAATTGAGATTCACAAAAACAACATTTCATAAAAATGCACAGAAAAAGGGTGGGATTTCATAAGGCTAATATTGAAGCTTCTGCTAGAGGAGATGTATGCATATGACTTGTCGAATTGTGTTTATTGGGTTTCTTGCATCAGCAATGCCCTTCTTTCTAACTGTACTGTATGAGATACATGTCTGAGTTCTGGTCCATGTCAATGTCCGTCCGTATGTAGACACCGCTTACAACAAAATACACCCATGTGACCCTTGTGCTTCTCTAAGGAGATATTAAGATATAGATATATAGATATATATGAATATCAGGAAGTATATTCTATAACAAGACCTGAAATGAAGATTTGCCCAAAGTGGATTTTAAAACAGTTTTTAGATGTTCTCTGATGCAAAGAATTAGTTCTTGAAAAGGAAAATAAAGAAATTACCAGATAAACTGTGACTAATCCTTTAGGCTAACAGTAGGTCTTTCTAAGCTTAGCCAAGTCCTCTGTATGGAGTATACTGTTCCAGAAGATTAGCGAGATACACAAAGAGCGGAAACATGATTAACAGTACTTAACAGTCTAAGCGATACTTAATAGTTTACCAATATATCATGAATTCATTTCGTTTCCTGGAAATGATGCACACGTCACGGTACGGCCACTAACATGCTACCGTAGTCCAATTAACGAAAACATTTTAAAGATTTGAATTACATGGAAAGGTTTCGCCCAGAACACGAATCGACTCGATTTGGAAACAACAACGGAATGCAAAACGATATTTTCCATAGGCTTAGAAGATCGTGGAGTAAAGCCAGCTCAGGGATGACACAAATGTAAAATGAATGCTCTTGGCAAAAGCCTCGCATCAAATCGAATGAATTCATCGCCGAGTGTTGAGTGCACCTATTAGCCCAAGTGCTCAAAATAAAAGCCAACGGAAATGCCGTGGCGTTCACGTTGGCAACGCAGTCACCTCTCATTTGCGCGAGCCGAGCTTTGTTTAGAGGAGATGACGATTCTGAGGTATTGGTTGAGCCAGAATTTTGAGACGATTCACGAAATGAAATGGCGTACTCTACATGACATTTCGACCATTTCTATTTATTGAGTAATTGTTATTTTTTTTAAACAGTGTTGTATCGACGATTAGAACTCGTCCCTTGTCATGCTTTATTTGTGTCCTTGTACTGAAGACAACATTCTTTTAAAAGTTACAAAACACCTTCAACTCTTCGACATTTTCTTTTCATGACCCATTTAGCCCGTCCTCCGGTATTGATTATCGGCCTCGCTTTCTGCTTTATTTTCCTCGTCCATCCTGCTGCCTCGCTTCCTTCATGATTCCAAGGTTGTGATGCCGCCTTGCTGCCAGTGCCTGCTGGATATTTATGGATTTTCTGCATGATCCTCAACGCCATACATTTCCGAAGCTGTGCGGAAGCTTGGCCCGGTGTGGAGGCGAGTGACGGCTATCTCTCACCTCGGTGACAGAGGATCGTGCCTCATATGCCACTCTTTCCCTTAAATTAGGCCAGCCCTTCATATAATAAATCCAGCTCACCTGTCCTCACACACACACCAACACACACCAACACACATATACACAGCGTGGGGATTTATACTGATGCCTATTTGCTGTGGTTGGATATGTGTGTATATATATATATATATAAATATATCCTCTCAGGAGAGTTGTAGGCCGATTTATCTTGCATTTGTAATCTAGAGAACCAGCGTAGATTTATTCATTGATAGAGACTTGAAGCACTTTCCAACGCCGCTCTGGACAAGGGCGTCTGCTAAATGCCTTAAATGTAAATGTAAAGTATAATTCAGAATTATAAGAAAATGAATACCGAGCACCCAAGAGGTTGTGCTGGGCAAATTTCACGCCTAGGACTTTAGTGGTGTGCTTCCTGAATCAATCCACCTCTTAATATCGTCATTATGATGCCACGGCTATAAAACCATTAATATTCTTTAACTACATTAAAATAGTACAACAGAGCGCTGCATCACAGACAGGAATCTCATGCATTGAGAATGCATTACTAAAGCCTGAAACCCAATGAACTATTCAATTCTCATTTCACTGTAGCCACAACTGCACCCTAAATACGTCATCTGTAGCAGTGGCATTAATATTAACCGCATAAAATGGCCCCAAGTTTTCAGTGCATTTTTCATGCTGGGGTTTTTTGTGCATTATGGCTTTCCTCCAGATTTGAAATGAAGGTGAATTGTGTGTTTTGGTGCACATTCTTAAGGAGAGAAAACGTATAGTATAAATGGATATTGTTTTGGCTGACCTTTCCTCATCTTGTAAATGTCCTTATAAGTACACCTGCAACCAAATCAATCTCTTATCTTCTGCCAGACATTGTAAAAAATTTAATCTTCTTCTTTTCCTCCTTCCTGGTGGCTCCATCCTCAGCATTTTTCTACTGATATACCCCATGTCCCTCCTCTGCACATGTCCAAACCATCTTAATCGGGCCTCCCTCACCTTGTCTCCAAAGCGTCCCACATGCGCCGTCCCTCTAATAAACTTGTTTCTAATCCTGTCCATCGTCGTCACTCCCAACGAAAATCTCAACATCTTCAGCTCTGCTACCTCCAGCTCCACCTCCTGTCTTTTACTCAATGCTGCTGTCTCTAAACCAAACAACATCTCAGGTCTCACCACAGTCCTATAAACTTTCCCTTTCACTCCTGCTATCACTCTTCTCCACCCACTCCACCCTGCCTGCACTCTTTTCTCCAATTCTCTAACACACTCTCCATTACTTTGCACTGTTGACCCCAGGTACCTGAACTCCTTCACCTTCTCCACCTCTTCTCCCTGCAACCGCACCACTCCACTGCCCTCCCTCTCATTCACACACATGTACTCTGTCTTACTCCTACTGACTTTCATTCCCCTTCTCTCCAGGGCGTACCTCCACCTCTTCAGGTTCTTCTCAACCTGCTCCCTACTCTCACCACAAATCACAATATCATCCACAAACATCATAGTCCCGGGAGACTCCTGTCTGACCTCGTCCGTCAACCTGTCCATCATCACTGCAAACAGGAAAGGGCTCAGGGCCGATCCTTGATGCAATCCAGCCTTCACCTTGAACCAGTCTGTCGTTCCTAATGCACACTTCATTGCTGTCACACTGTCCTCATACATGTCCTGCAACACCCTCACATACTTCTCTCCAACACCTGACTTCCTCAAACTCCTCCTCTCTTGGCACCCTGTCGTACGCTTTCTCTAAATCCACAAATACGCTATGCAATTCCTTCTGTCTTTCTCTTTACATCTCCTATATATGGAGCTATATGTGGTTGAAATGACAATAAAAGCTTCTTAACTTGACTGGACTTGAATTTATATGCAAAGAAAAGCAGTATATAAAAAAAAACTTTTCAGTTTACAGCCATTACAGATTAACAGAATCTTGCTGATCTTCCTGCATTGTCAGATTATACTATAAAACCTTCTGATAGCTGGAATCATGCTACTATTTAAGATTAAAAAAAAAAATCAATTCACAGGGATGTGTATTTTTTTTCAGAGAGCAAATCAACCCATTTCTGTGCTTATCTTCTGATATTTCTCTGGCAGAACCATTTGTCCCTGTCAGCCCCTGAACTGTAATTTTGCAAGTCGGCTACTTTTTGAAATTCCTCCGCTGCTCTAGGCCGTGCTTTATTTCTCAAGGCCCGCAAACGAGGAAAGCAAAGATACCTGCAGGAAGAAGAAGAAGCCTGATAGCTTTTACATTGACCTTCTCACTATCTGATGTATAGCTTTATCTTGCAGCCCAAATGTCAGAACGCAGTTCTTTAGCTAAATCAAATTACATTGGCGTTTTTCTGCCAAACCCTGAACCCACCAAAAGCCCCCCAACACCCACACACCCACACCCCCACCCCTGCTTTGCCGGTGTCAGGAGTCAAAGTTAAACACAATGCTGTTAGTTAAATGGTGATCGTTTACACATAAGATCCATTAAAGAGAGAGAGAGAGAGAGAGAGAGAGAGAGAGAGAGAGAGAGAGAGAGAGAGAAAGAGAGAGACGAGTCACATACTGTGGACAGGTCAATCAAAAATTTGCCACAATAATAGAAACGCATAGAGACAACGGTGAAATGGTGTGGATTTTCTTATTTTATGGGAATCGTAACTTATGGGGATTTATGGGAATTCATTAAAAATATGGGGAAATGTACAGTATAGTATATAAACTGTACCATATACAATGCTAGCTAGCTAGCTAGATAGATAGATAGATAGATAGATAGATAGATAGATAGATAGATAGATAGATAGATAGAACTTTATTGTCATTGCATAGTTTTATGGGTAATCATTAAAAATTTGGGGAAATGTACAGTATAGTATATAAACTGTACCATATACAAAGCTAGATCGCTAGATCGCTAGATAGATAGATAGATAGATAGATAGATAGATAGATAGATAGATAGATAGATAGAACTTTATTGTCATTGCATAGTTTTATGGGAAATCATAAAAAATTTGGGGAAATGTACAGTATAGTATATAAACTGTACCATGTACAATACAAGCTAGATAGATAGATAGATAGATAGATAGATAGATAGATAGATAGATAGATAGATAGATAGATAGAGAGATAGAACTTTATTGTCATGGCATAGTTTTATGGGAATTCATTCGAAATTTGGGGAAAATGTACAGTATAGTATATAAACTGTACCATGTACAATACAAGCTAGCTAGCTAGCTAGCTAACTAAATAGATAGATAAATAGATAGATAGATGGATCGCTAGATAGATAGATAGATAGATAGATAGATAGATAGATAGATAGATAGATAGATAGATAGATAGATAGATAGATAGATAGAACTTTATTGTCATTGCATAGTTTTATGGGAAATCATTAAACATTTGGGGAAATGTACAGTATAGTATATAAACTGTACCATGTACAATACAAGCTAGCTAGCTAGCTAAATAGATAGATAGATAGATAGATAGATAGATAGATAGATAGATAGATAGATAGATAGATAGATAGAACTTTATTGTCATGGCATAGTTTTATGGGAATTCATTAGAAATTTGGGGAAAATGTACAGTATAGTATATAAACTGTACCATGTACAATACAAGCTAGCTAGCTAGCTAGCTAGCTAAATAGATAGATAAATAGATAGATAGATGGATCGCTAGATAGATAGATAGATAGATAGATAGATAGATAGATAGATAGATAGATAGATAGATAGATAGATAGATAGATAGATAGATAGAACTTTATTGTCATGGCATAGTTTTATGGGAATTCATTAGAAATTTGGGGAAATGTACAGAATAGTATATAAACTGTACCATAAACAATCATACAACTAAACATTTTTCATATTACCGTGAATATTCCCCAATTTTTATTTACATTTATTTTGCGTGCAGGATTGAAGAAATATTCTGTGTTATGGTATGTTATGGTAAGAACTGCACAGTCTCTCTATGGGGTATAACCTTTTGTGGATACAATAAAAAATTGCATTAAACTGGTTGTTTGACCCAAAATTTTCCTGCACTTTTTTCAACTACATTTAAGTTCCCTGTTATAGGCTGTCCTGCGATTTAGTTCATTTACAGTTTATTTCCATTAATTCCTGGTCATTTCCATATTTTTCAGTTAATTTCCATATTTTCTCATAAATTCCCATGAAAAGCTTCTAGTCTTGAAAATTTCTAGAACTGTAAGGGCGGACCTAGCTCCGGGTTACTGGTCAGGGGTTCGAACTCAGTATCGCAAAATTGGCAAAACTCAAAATTGCCCCTTAACCCTCTGTGCTCTGACCCCAGCTCCCTAAATTAACTAATTTTATATTCACACTATAAAACACCTTTACCCTATTATTACTTGCATCCAGT
Source organism: Silurus asotus (assembly GCA_024362625.1). Classification (NCBI taxonomy): domain Eukaryota; kingdom Metazoa; phylum Chordata; class Actinopteri; order Siluriformes; family Siluridae; genus Silurus; species Silurus asotus. The sequence goes on from MU532517.1 coordinate 94,084, forward strand.
CATTTATACACCAGCTTCTATTTCTCTTTCCTTTAAAGTTAATTACACAAACAAACAGCAAATACACTACACAATACGGACACAAGTTTGACCACCTGACCAATTCATATTGTGCTTGATGAAAATCCCATTCCATATTTAGTTCCCATTTGCTGTTATAATAAGCTCTCCCACTCTTCTGGGCAGATGTTTTACTAGATGAGATGTTCCAATTCATTCCAAAGGTGTTCAGTAGGGTTGAGGGTCGGAGCTCTATAGCAGGCCACTGGAGATCTTTCACTCTAACCTATGTAAATCATATCATCAGAGTTTAAATGAAGGGAAAATGAATTCTGACACACCCAAACTGCTTGCAGCTTTGTGGGAAGAAACAAATTTGACTGGAAAAGTCATGTATTAGCAGTATTTTTGTCCATATAGTGGTTTTTCTATTGGAAACTTCACCCAACAACCAATTATGAGTTACAATTTTTATTGCTTTATTATTAATTATGTGTTGCACCAAATCTTGCAAAGAACTACACTACATATTTGCCCTTGCACATCACGTCCCCATTGATGTAACACACACACACAAACACACACCACACATACACAAAGGCACTGCTCCATTGTCTTCATGGGTGATGTATTCATGAAGCAGACGTTACTTCCGATTCAAATTCTTTAGTCCTTAGTTGTTTTTAAATCCTGTAAAATACTTTGTACTGTAAGAACTCTACATGATGACATCATAAACATGCGACCTCTGATTGGTGAACCAGAACAGAAAATTAATTCATATGGAAGAAGGTGGTGAAGATGAGAAACGTGCAGGTTGCCAGCTTTTAAATAGGTGTCCAATGATTAATAAATAATTATTAGATTGCTGAATTTTGTACCCTAATTGAAGTAGCTGTTTAGTAGGATCATGATTTTGCATACCACAGCATGAATGACTGCCCCAACCATAATATATTTATTTATTAATAACAATCAAATGATTTATTAGCTCTAAACTAGTTTCTATGAATGCAGGTGCCATCAGTCGTCTTCTTATGAATGACTTATCATTGACTTAGTGTTGCTGATGTAAAGTAGCCTTTCACCGCTGCGGCCCGGGTTCGATCCCCGGTCAGGGAACCGACCCCAGCCATTAGGGTTGCACAAGCCTTAGTGCCGGTCCCAAGCCCGGATAAATGGGGAGGGTTGCGTTAGGAAGGGCATCCAGCGGAAAAACATGTGCCAAATCAAACATGCGGATGGACCGCTTTGGCGCCCCCTAATGGGAGAAGCCGAAAGATAGTAAGTTTACTAAACTGAGTTAGTGTCATGGTGATGGAACAGATTAAATAGGCCAATGTAAGGTTTGCAAAGAAATTTGATCCCTTGTAAAAGTAATTTTTAGGATTTTTTAAATACAAAAATACAGTAAGTTTTCTTTGATACACATAAACTTAATGTATTTGGTATTTTATTTAAATTGTGTATCTTTGCCCAACCCTGCTTTTCAAAAACACTGCATATTGCATTGTTCTTGCATGTTTCATTGTCCCACGTTGTTTCATATCTATAGGTAAAGTTCACACTCTTACTATTGCTACTATTGCTAAAAAATAATCACACATTGTAACATGAATTACACTCAGCGGTTTTATCAGAGCTGCTCTTATAAAAAACGGATCAACACTGAAGCAATCAGAATCAGCAATGCGGCGGTTAATGCTTTTACTCCCCGGCTCGATTTCACGGTTCTCGCGAAAGGCAGCAGTGATTTACCAGTCGGATTGATTTTGAAACCGATTCATTCCCAAAAACAAATCAACAATTTAATGAAAAGAGATATAGAGACAAAGCTACCAGTCGTTTTTTTCATACCGTACTGAATGCGAGCTTCCTGTGACGTGTGCTGCTCGGGCCCTTTCGGAAGCTTTTTCAGCTCTGGGTGCTCTCCGTGGTTCTGAACGCGCTAATTTCCGCCAAGGCTTTCTCATGTTAACGAAATTAGCCTTCATTTATTATAGATGATAAACAGGGCTTCGTTTTTCGACTTCAGAAAGACGGATCGTTCTTTTAACCCGATAAGCGTGAACTTTGCAACTATTCGATGCTTTTTTTTTTTTTGCTTTGCACACCAGCGAAGAGAGGACCCCCCCCCAGACGGAGGAGGGTGGTGGAGAGATGAGATGAGGGAGATGAAGAGCAAGAAATTCATTTTTCTGTTCATTATTTTGCTTATACACTTCCATACACTTCAGCTGACCACACTCATTTTATTCCCTGCTGAAATATGCAATATTTTTCGTATTTATATATAAACTCACCGTGTAGCTAACTTAATATTCAGACAGAAGGACGGGAGACTGAGAAATTGCTAACGTGACTTTTTAGGACAGTATGGAAAGTTGTGAAATAGAGCAGCGTATGTATGTGTAGATATAATTTTCGAGATGCTGTTAGTGCGCGATGATGGTAGTAGGCCAGTTTGGTGACTTGTAGCAGAACTTTTGCAGCAGTAATTAATCAACGGGCCTCCACACACAGGTCACACCCACAGCCATGTGTGTTTACCGGCCTTCCATGAACTAATAAATAAGCACTGGCCATAAAATAGTGATTTACTAGAATGTTTTTCACCACAGCTCCAGTTCTACTGGTCTGAACAGAATGTGGACAGAGTATCACACACACACACACACACACACACACACAATTGATTGACACATCGCCATTAGAAAAAAGCCAATGCATTGATATAAAAACTAACTTTTTTTCCATTTTTGTTAATAAACAACAATACAGATATGGAAAAATGAACCAATTGATGTAAATATATTTCAAGTCAAAGGCCAAACAATCTCTATCTTTTATTTTTATTCAATCTATTTCTATCTCTTGACCACCCACCACTCAGTCCAAGTATCAGGCAACTAATATATTCAAAGGTCAAATGCCTTGAGTGCAATATATTACTTTTACTGCCTGTATGTTGATTTAATTGAATGTCAGGTTATACTCCTTGGACTGGCACTCAATCAATTTACCAAGACCAAATTCAATCCTGGATTTCACGACTCTTTTTTTTCTCATCTCTTAATCATTGTATGATGTGCTGGAACGGAATCTCGCGGATTATTAGCGGTGCTGTGGGCATACAGGCTACAGCTACACTTATATCTCTCACATCTGATAGAGAGAATTCTTTATTTAACTGCTAGTTGCCATGGTTTCGCCAGGCTAGGACAATTAGGCTAAACATGCAACACGAGTTGTTAAACTTTTATGCAAAACCAGCAAAAAACTTTCAAACTTTACCTACAAATGTATTCCAGACCGAAGTGCTTGTGTGCACTTCATCACCGTCTACTACAGTATGTTCCAGAAAGGCATTTAGTTCACAATTTGGCTTCCTGTTTTTCTATTTTTCCCTATTCTACCCTAATCCACAAGATATGCAAATTCTTAGAGCGAGAGGAAAAAAAAAAGATACTTCGGTTTGTCCCTCTAGGCAAGTCCTTAAATGATCGGTGTAAATTCCTAGCACAGAGCGTTTCTCTCTCAGAGAAGGTTTCCAAGTATCGAATCTTTTTGCGAATGCTAGCGCAGTGTAATATCCACAGATAATTTATTTTGTAATTCAAGAATGATTTTAAAATAAAGGATTCCTTGATTCCGTCAATCTTCTTAATCCCTGGCATGAAATGTCAAGCATTTCTATTTAATCAGCATTGTTTATTCTGTGATACAAACAGTGGTAGGCGAAGTACACAAATCATGTACTTGAGTTAAAGTGGATATACAGTAGGTAAAATATGACTCCAGTAAAAGTAAAAGTGCTCTCTTTAAACTTTCACTTGAGTAAAAGTACAAAACTGTTTGCCTTCAAATGTACTCAAGTATCCAAAGTACTAGGATTTATTATGGCTATAATGTTACTATAATGCTATACTATAAATATAATGTTACTACTAATTTTTGTATAAAGCTCAGATTGATATTGATGAGTCAAACACTGATTGGTTTCTATTACAATGACTACTTGAAAATTCGTGTAAAAAAGTCACGTGATGAGGCGAGTCCGAGTCTGGCGTTTCGTCATCATTTATTCCCAAATGTTCTCTTTGCTTTGAACTGATGCTGAACAGTCTGTTAGTGATAAGTAGATACACCAAGCACCAATCAAAACAAGTTTTAATCCACTCCTGAATAAAAAGTTATGACTAATTTCACAAAATGTATTGGAGTAAAAAATAAGGAAGAGTAATCCCCCGTTTATGGGGGGGGGTGGTTACGTTCCAAAACCTCCCGCGATAAAACGGAAAAAAAAAAACGCAATAACCGGACGCCATCCCAAAAATTCAATTTTTTTATACAGGTAAAATAAATGTTACAGCACTGTACTGTATTAACAGTACAGCCTGGGAAAATCAGGTGAACAAATGAATTACGTAACAAATGCAATTCCAACGATAAACCGGGGGCAAGAGATTCGAACCGTGGTGAAAGGGGGGGGTTACTGTATTTGACTCTGAAAAGTAGTAAAGTATCGTAAAATTCTCCCCAAATAGAAATACTTCAGTAAAGTACAGATATGCGTAAAAGCTACGTAAGAACAGTAACAAATGACAATTTACAATTTACAATTTCATGTAAATTTTGTGTTCCTACAGACTTGTATCACATACTTTGTGTCTCTGAGGAGCTTTCAGTTTAATCAGATTTATTAAAGAAAGAGTTTGTGCTACTCTACGAAAACAGTCAAGTTTCTGGAGGTGTGCTGTGAGGGGGTGGAGCTAAAGAAATGATTGGAACAAACAAACACACTCTGTTGCTGCACCCGGAAAAACTATCTGCATCCACTGTTCATGTAACTCTGGGTTCTTTGAGAAGCTGAACAAGGTTCTCCTTCCCTCACATCCAAAAACACACTTGTTAGGAGACCTTCGTCTCGAGCAAGTCCTGTGCAGCGCTACAGACTTTTTTTTACTTTAACTATGTTTAGCATGAGAATTCAAATCTTTAGCAGTGTTAAGCATGAAATAGCATTAGACCATTCCTTTAAATAATGAAATTAGGGGCAAAAGTCAAATAATTTCTATCATGTCGAATATTGCATCAAATGGAATATACAAAAACAAAGGTATTTACTCAAATAATGTGCAAGTAAACATTAAAAAATTGTCTGTATATGTAGAAAAATGTGCACTTGAATGCAAGAATATGCACATGCTCGCTTCCTTCGTGCAACATCAGCAGTGAACCACAAATATGAGTACACTTCAGCAGATTTTTCCCAAAGGAAATGATTTTCTCCACCTTTCTAATACCCACACAGACACACAGTAATACCATTATTACATCTTCTATCTTCTTCCATAATATCATAAAGCTTCTCTCTTATTTTCTAATATAGATCTTCTATTTATTTTAGTTCGGCTTCCCACCAGAATCCCACAAGTGTACAACCATTTTCATCTACAAATGAGACGGCGCCAAAGAGACAAAGACAGAACCGGGGCGATAGGACGCAGGTCCCAGACAAACAGAAAGGTGTGAAAGATATTGTAGGACAAAAACCTGATCTGGAGCATCAATCACTTATCCCACCTCGGACATGATCTGCCGTTCCCCGTGGACAGGTTTAGAAGTGGTGCACAGAATATTTAGCAGCACCGGGAGGCTTGAGGGGGATTTCATTTGCACAGGTGTCCATCTGCTTGAGTGTGTCTCTTATAATCGTCACATCATGTTCCAGTTCATAAAAATGCGTCACTTACCCTCAGTGTGTTCGGGCTGTCTGTTGCATTGGTGTGTGGCTGACTCATGGCTCGGAACCAGCCTTTTCTCATCGAGTTTAGATTCTGAATTTGCTCATTCTCCCTGGAGTCAATGCTATCTATGGTCAGTGATAATCTATTGAACTATGGATAGCTGAGGCAATTCTGTTAGCAGTATTAGAATGGATCAGATGCATCGATTTGGATTCATTTGTTTCCTTGTACCACTGTTTCGTTCAGTCAATACTACCGTGTTAATCTCGATGGCGCATGTGTGTGTGTATGGTGCGCTATACAAAGTGCATAGAAGTGTGGACCTCCTAAAGGTTTGCTACAACCTGTGATCATGGCAGATTGTTTGTCTTCTTTCACCTGGCTGGAAGTTCATTGGCTTCTAATCGTTTTCCCCTTTTGAGGTTTATGCCGCGAGCAAACATCAGTCCTGGCAAGTAATTTTCTGCAGGCTTGCACCATATTTCCATAATATGTGAAAACAAAGGACTCAATCAATCTTCGACGCTGTTGACTATCAGGGCTGCCTCAAAGCATTATATTCTGTTCGTCCACCTTTTTGCATTCACTCTCCCATCACTCCATTTTGTTCCAGCATTGTTTTCCTTTTAGTTTCCTCAAAAGTTAATGCAACACTGACCAGGTTCATCTCTCGCCCATCATCGCTATTCATTCTCAAACGGCTGAGCGAACACAATGCATTTCTGCGAGCATTTGTAAAGCTGCCGACAGCCCGCATTGCCAGGCGGAGGGAGCGATATTATTTTCATATTGATGTTATGAGAATGTCAGAGGCGGACTCCGCTTGTCTCCTCTAGAAAATAAGCAGTGCATATCATCTATGTCGAAGCTGCACCGCGAGTGCAAAAATTACCTGGGCTGCTGTGTCGTAACTGTGACAAATGACAGGCAAGGATTGCTCATATTTATAAATGTTGAATTCCTACGGTATGATTATGTTTACTTACTATGCTTCGTGTCGAACATTTACAGGTCCAAAAATCCAAATGGGACAAAAGGAAAACAGGGTATTTTATGTAAAGATAATTCAACACAAACACAGACTACCGTTCAAGCGTAAATTGATGAGAGACTGCTGATGTGTGGCCCAGTGCTTAGTAGGACAATCCTGCTGAAAAGTAATTGGCTGATAAGGACAGCATCCAAATTGTTTGTGCCAGGGATTTACCATTGGTCTTTGGGGCCAACCCCCTTATACTCTGCCTCAAACCACCAATTACTAAAATCACCTACATAGCTGAGAGGCCCAGAGCAGCCTACCCCAATAAGAGGGAGGAGAACATACTGCTTATCCAAGGGAACAGAGGGCAATGGGTTTAAAAAGGATACTGATACTGTAGCACAACACATCAGCTGGGGGTCAAGTCGGTAAACTAGGGATGAATCAAGATAAGTGGCAGCTCAGGCATTAAGACTTTGAATTTCTTATTGGAATGGTATTAGTTCAAATCTCAATACTACCAAGCGGCAACTCGTGGGCCCTTAAGAAAAGCCCAATTTCTCATGCTCCTGAATGATCCAGCAAATTTGACAATAGTCGAAAGCTGAATATAAAGTGTTTGTTACCCGTGTCATGTTTCAACATTCGCATCAATTTTAATCAGCTTCGAAAAACAACTACCACCAATACCAAGATAATCACTTAATTAAGAATAAAATCCTCTTTCTGATTTCCTTTAAGAGAACCAGAATTGGCTAAACAGTAAATCCTGTTGTTTTTGGGTTTACAAGGTTCTGTGTTTGTTTTTTTAGGTGGAATTTGGTGTGCTTCTGCGATAACATTTAATGATGGATATCATTAGGAATTCTAGTCATATTTTTAAATCTGTTGCCAAACATTTCTTTACTCTCAGTAGCCAAGGCACCAAAAAATCAGTAGTACTATGATTACCATCATGCAGATTTTATGGTGGAATTAGTTATGTGTATTCAATGAGCTTGACAGAGCAATGTGTGGACTATGAATTTTTTTAGGGTGACCATAAAGGCTAACGGAAACGATGTTCTCTTCGAGATTATCCTTCCAAATCATTCGCCAGTAGGCAAAACGAGAGGACATGTACAATTTAGTACTTTACTAATTAAAATTAACCTCTCCCAATGCTTTATTGTTTAGAATTGCTTCTATCTATCTATCTATCTATCTATCTATCTATCTATCTATCTATCTATCTATCTATCTATCTATCTATCAATCAATCAATCAATCAATCACCCAGTGGTGAAAAAGCTATAAAACATAGCTAATATACAGTCTTTTTCTGACCAGGATCTTAGTGGTGTGCATGGTTGCCAGATCTCAGAGAAATGTCCTCCCTGACATTTGAAAAGCCGTACAAACTACAGTCCAACTAGGCCATGCATTTTGAAAGGAAGTTGCATTTTCACTTTACTCTTTATACCTTAACTGATTACATCATTTCACCCTTGTTCTTGTTTTAATACAACAGACAAGTGTAAAAACTCGAATCTCTTTATCGGCCAGACTTCAGTTTTAATCCGAGGTCCTCCACTTTACCGAGTGGTCTCATATCTGCTGCCATGCATTTCTCAATTACATGCTGATTTGACCTGGGAATAAGCTGAGGAATGCTATCTTAAAAGAGTAGAAAGAATGTGTGTTTTTCTTCAGTAGTCCTCATAAAAGCCAGCAATCTAAAACCCCTGTAGCTTTTTTCTGATTTGAGATGAAGAAGAAGTCAAATTTTCAGAGGAGGGACTGATTAAGTCCACATATTTATTACACTTTACTTGACGGAAGATAAATAGCCTACTATTTTTGCAGTCTGTTGAATGTATTGTCTCAGGTATTGTCTCAATGTATTGCCTCAGGTTATCTTCTCGATAGTGAATGAAACTTGGACTACACACCCTGGACCTGGGTGTCATCCCATGGTACTCTTTTGAATATGAAAGCACAGTTGGCTAGTTATGTGTTGGCTAGCAGTCAGTTATGCTACAATAATAACATTGTGCCTTTTGGCCGTGATTTCGCCTTAAATGCCTGCCACTTTTTCATGCTTGCTAAAAGGAGACAGATAAGGGTATGTTCTGTTAGCTGAGTAGCTAGGTAAAGAATGAGAGAAAATCCAAGAGGAAGGTATGAATGTCATCATTTTAATCTTAAGATCTTCTACTCAAGTCCCTGTGGAGCAAATACCGAAGAGCACTTTTATTTCAGCTGCTGAAAGCAAACCGATTTCTTGCGTCAAGGGCAAAGTCTGGAGCCGGGTGTCGGCCTCGTTTAATGCTCAGCTGCTCTTCTCTTTCATGTCCCTTAGTAGGATAAACAAACATGAAGTAAATAACGTGGACGAGGCATTACTCTTATCTGGCATAGTCACGTTAACTTGGAAACCAATATGGAACCAGTGGTATTGTTGGAAATATTGGTATTCTCAATCCACAATTATGGCATGACCAGAGGGGTGGAAATCATCAGAGCTGGACAACGTATTTGAGATGTTTAGCTTTGGATGATGACCACAACTGAATATCTTCAGTCAATGCATTAAAAAAGTTAACCACATTGTGTTTAGATCAATTGCACTGTATTTGAAAATGTCTTCTGAAACCAAGATGAAATGTATGCTGGTGGCTGAAAGAACTTAAAGGAAGTGAGAGGCTGAAGAACTCTATAAGCTATACCTTATCACATCTGGACACTGCGGTTTGTCTACTTGTCCTGTTTTTTTAGCTTGTACTAGTGTTTAGGGAGGTGTCTTTGAATAAATTCAATTGTAGCTGTTACTGCACTCTGCTGTACTGTAAAACCTGCTGAACACAGCATTCTAACCGACCTGAAAAATGGGCCTCCTGCCCACATCTTGGGCTTGAATAAAACTAACAAAACATTCTTGTGAGGATTGGTATTGTTGGTTAAAAGGGATGACAAATTTCCATTAAGAGAAAAGAACCAACACCCACACCCAAATGAAAAGATCTTTTATGGTATGTGTTTTTGAGCATCACATTCCACATTTAGTCCTGATTTGCTCTTATAATTCCCAGACACTCTTCTAGGAAGATGTTCCATGACATTTTGAAGTGTGTTTGTGGAGATTTGTGTTCATCAAGACAAAAACATTTTAGTAAAGTGAGGTACAAATGTGGTTGAGGTGCAGTCAGTGTCCCAATTCATCTCAAAGGTGCTCAGGTCAGAGCTCTAAAACATGCTGCTCAAATTCTTCTACTCCAACCAATGTAGACCATATTTTTATGGAGCTGGCTTTGTACACAGGTGCATTGTCATGCTGGAACAGGTTTGGGTCTCCTAAATCATATTGAGGGTAAAGGTACTGCATCTATAGCACCATATATAATTAGGGCTAAAACGATACATTTACAGAAGACGCTGCAGAATGAAAAACCGAGGAACCAGGGGGAAAAAAAGGGGGCAAGTGAAAGATTCAGGCCAAAAAAAATAACAAAGTTTCCAAAGTTTGGGATAATTTCAAACTAAAACATAAAGAAAACACTGTGCAGGGTGTACACCTTTTTTTTTATAAATATATAATCTGAAAGTGTGACAGCTGTGAAGTGTGCAGTAGGAACGACAGACTGGTTCAAGTTGGAGGTTGGACTGCATCAAGGATCGGCTCTGAGCCCTTTCCTGTTTGCAGTGGTGATAGACAGGTTGACGAACGAGGTCAAACAGGAGTCTCCAGGCACTATGATGTTTGCAGATGTTATTGTTATTTGTAGTGAGAGTAGGGAGCAGGTTGAGAAAAGCCTGGAGAGGTGGAGGTATGCGCTGGAGAGAAGGGGAATAAAAGTCAGTGGATGTTGAGGTTTTCATTGGGAGTGACGACGATGGACAGGATTAGAAACAAGTTTATTAGAGGGATAGCGCATGTAGGACGTTTTGGAGACAAGGTAAGAGAGGCACGATTGAGATGGTTTGGACATGTGCAGAGGAGGGACATGCGGTATATCGGTAGGAGAATGCTGAGAATGGAGACACTAGGAAGGAGGAAAAGAGGAAGGTCAAGGAGGAGGTTTATGGATGTGGTGAGGGAAGACATGCAGGTAGTTGAGTTGAAAGAGGCAGATGTAGAGGACAGGGAGATGGATGATCTACTGTGGTGAGAAGCCGAAAAAAAAAGAAGATGATGTTTATATATTTGTTACTTGGTTGACTTGTTTATTTTAAGAAACCCGTCTTATTTTTTTTGCTATATTTACTATTGCTCTCCAATAAAGATACATCTTATCTTCTGGGAATTTTTATCTGAACTTTTTTCTTTTTTTTTTTTTTTTTTTTACAGAAATTCCACATACTGCATGAAAGTGTCCATGGCGCTAACTGTGTCGGAAAATGACACAAACCTGTGCTATAACTCTAAAATGAAGTATTTGGAAAAGGCTGAACTGAGCAAGGGGAAGGACATCCTCTGTCCTGACATCGATGACTACATCCAGCCTGGAAAAGACCCACAGATTGTTTGGTATAAGGTAAGAATATTGTAGCATTGACCTTTTTTTTTTTTTACCTCAACAATATAGTCAATGTTTATTTAAATGACCATAATCCATTACCATGGATCCATGTTATGTAGTGTTACAGAGTAAAGAAAGAAACTCCCTTATCTTACACTTCTGCACTGATCTTTCTAGGTGTATGAAATGTGATGTCATGTTATGAGTTTATTAAGCATCTGCCAACAGCTCTGATGACCCTTGGATAGTATGATCTGGAACATGTTTAAATATGGGTACTTTAAATCGTATAGCTTCTGTCAACTTGTCAGTGAAAGAGACAGAGTGCGAAAGAGAGAGTGTGTGTGAGAGAAAGACATCGAGAGAAAGATGGGGGATGGGACGAGGGACGCGATCATGAACAGAAAGAGCGATCGCTTCCCAAAATCCTGTTACAGAAATATTCTTCGATCCTCAGTGCGATTATAAGAAACTCCTAAAGTATTCAATAAACGAATGGCACGAACTACAGGCATCTGTTTTCCCAAGCCAGCGCTCGAAAAGGAAAGCAGATATGTTTTTAGTATGCTTATTGTACTGCAGTCAGTCAAAGACCTCCCATGTCTACTCAATGGATGAACAGGTCAACTTATTGAAATCTGCATGCAGGGTTACCATGAATAGACATTTCACATTTCACGACAGCATGTTTTTCATTCTGTCTGTATTCTCCCTCCCATCCACAAGGAATGCAAACCCAAACAGTGGCGACAAAGCATCGTCAAGAGGAAGGATATGCTTTCAATTAAAGACGTGAGAGAAGATGACATTGGAAATTACACCTGCGAATTAACATTCGGAAGCTTTCAAGTTCGAAGGACCACCGAACTGTCGGTTACAGGTAAGGCATGCTTTATTTCTATCTTTTTTTTTTTGCAGGATGTTTAAAAGTATTTTTTGATTCATTCTGGCTGCAGGATTTCAGCAAAAAAGCAATGAAAGAGGTTATTTGACTGTAAAAGCTGGTGATGACATGGGAAGAGTTCGATAGTTACATCCCAATTATTCAAAACAATAATGTATACATTCTTTTCCCATAACTTTTAATTTGGGGTCTCAAAGTTCTGAACATACTGTTACCAAACACTGAGCTGGATATCATAGTGACACTCGACTGAAATATCAACTGAGCTCCCGAATTCATGCGTACAACTTTTTTATATATAAAAAAAAAAGTCCACTTTGGAATCTTTTTTGTTGTTGTCATAACGCAAATTCCACCGCCAAAACACTGCTAGTGAGTCCAATCCGAGGCTTTTCTTTTCTCTCGAGTAAAAATGTGAACACTGTAATCAGGATGATGACACTGTTAATGCTCCAATATTGTTCCAGTTTCTGTTGGCGGTAATTGCTAAGCAATGGAACAATTCATTAGCCACTTCAGCACTTCTGAGGCCTCAACTTAGACCAGAGTGTCATAAAAAATCCGAAGACATGTCATTAGCGATTTGCTGCATTGCATGCGAGGGGCTCAAACTCGAAGCGTGCCCGCTTTCTCTCTCGTGTGTACACAGGTACGTATGACAGATATGTCATTTTTGCTGCCAAGTGAAGGCTGAAAGCGACAATTTCCTTCAGCTCCTGTTGTCTTAAATTTCTCGACTTATAGGAAAAAGAGAAATATTTTACATTGAGCCTGGGTTTGACAGTTGTTGTTTTTTTTTTGTCATCATAAAAAAGTCAACTATAGTATTTCAGCTATGACTGGCTGATTGTCTGCTGTCCTTGGAGTAACGTATCTTTTCTACTTCAAACATTTTCCCACTGTTCCCGCACGGATGAGGAGACTTTAATAGCAGTCCATGGTGCTCTTTCGAAAAGAGTCTAGAATAGGATCCGATTTTGATTTAAATATTTTTGTTCATGTTACTGAATTTCAGGTAAAGCAAGTCAAGTGGCTCATATTGCCATTTCATCCATATACAATATTGTACACAGTACAGGAAATGAAACGTTTCCCAGGACCAAAGAATCAGAATAGTTTATTGATCCCCTAGGGAAATTGTTGTAAGTGCCACATAAAATGTAATAAATTAACCAAAGGAAAGCGAAACCCTTTTCTTCACATATATGCCGGCTTGTTAGGAAGCTGGGGTCAGACATTACATAGCCCCGCTGGAGCAGAGGGACCAATAGCAGCTTGGTGGTGCAGGGGCTTAATCACTAGCCCAGTGAAAACACCTCACCCACATATATGACCTACTTATGAGCCTTCACTTGGATTTATCAACATCAACTCCATCCGTGTTTGTGATCTTTGAAACACGAGTCTCAAGTCCGAAATTCATCATTTTTGTCTGTTTTCCAGAAGTAATCAATCTGAACATTCCTCTGCCCACTATACTATACAAGTACCGCATTTAAGCCCCACCCCTTAGTTTTTTATCAGCAATCGGTCTTCATCATAAAAATCGAATCCTTTTAACAGGTTATATTTTCTTCTTGTAGTATGTCAGCTAATGAGCAGCTAAATAATAATTATTATTATTTAATGTAATTTCATTATTTTTATTTAGTAAAAAATCCCATGTTACAAATTTCAGTCATTGTTGAGGTCTAAAGAGGTTTCCCACGTGTTATATTTCAAATGAATCCGCCATTTAAAAAGACAGGCTGTGATTGCCTCTGGTGTATCTAAATAGCTTTCTTGGGGGGTCACAAGATGAGAAATGTTTGACATTCACAGCAGGGGGTTTTAGCAGCATGAGTTGGATCACAATAGTCCAGGATTTCATTGCAGGAATCAGTAAACAGTTCAGAAGACGGTAATATCCAGCATATGCGTTTTTCAGGACGTTTACTTCTGGAGCAAGGATTCTAAAGTGCCAGTGAAATCTATATGCTGCTTTAACGCAGTGTGTAAATGTGTAAGCTCGTTATTACTGCAAATGACGGCGTAAGAGTTATTCGTGCAATTTCCTCATTCAAGTTTGTGCTTTCCTGTTGGAGAATTAACGCTGAGATTCGATTTGGGAATGCTGAACATTTTTCACCTTAAACCTGTAGTTTAAAACCATAGTTTGGGGTAAAGATGAGTAATTTTTATTCGACAGGGCTCACAAAACTGCAAGGTATAGCGCTTATTCTGCTTGTAGATATAGAAAATTATACATGTGAGAGATTTGGAACTAGATGATGTATAGAAATGCTTGTGTTAGAGCTGGGAACGTGGCGAAATGTGTAGTGATATAAAGCTCCAAAACTGGGGACCAAAACTGGGGACCACCAGATATTTCAGGTTTTAAATATTAAGCTAGGACTTACTTCTTTTACATTATGGGAACACCGTAACATACAACACAGGTGGCAAACTACATAAGCCTATTACCTCATTGTATACACCCCTGGTGGTCTAGTGGTTAGGATCTGGCGCTCTGGATCCCTGGTCAGGTAACCGACCCTCAGCCACTCTTAGTGTTGGTCCCAAGCCCGGATAAATGGGGAGGGCTGCGTTAGGAAGGGCATCCAGCATAAAACATGTGCGAAATTAAACATGCGGATGATCCGCTGTGGGACCCCTAATGGGAGAAGCCGAACGAAAGAAAGAAAGTAATCCAAACCATTGACAGGAAACTAGCTGAAATTACATTGAGGCTGCAGTTGGCAAGACAGTGGGATGGAGTTCCTACAACATTCTGATTGTATGCACAGAGCCACTCTCGACAAAAACACTGGTGGAAATTGATAGTGTGTGTAGCATGTGGCACACTTCATAGATATAAAAACTTTCTTTCGGCTTCTCCCGTTAGGGGTCGCAACAGCGGACCATCCGCATGTTTGATTGGGCACATGTTTTTACGCTGGATGCCCTTCCTATCGCAACCCTCCCCATTTATCCGGGCTTGGGACCGGCACTAAGGCTTGTGCAAGCCTAATGGCTGGGGTTGGCTCCCTGACCGGGGATCGAACCCGGGTCGCAATAGTGAGAGCACCGCATCCTAACCACTAGACCACCAGGGAACCTGCACACTTCATAGATATGACTATGACTGGTGTTAATTGGACTATTGTAGATCGAGGACGTGTGTTCTTTTTATATAACCATTTACATTTGCGGCATTTTGCGGACCCCCTTATCCAGAGCGGCGTACAAAAGTTCTTTGAGAATGAATAAATCTACACTGGTACGCTAGAATACAATTTAAGATAAAGCTAGCTTTTTTGCAAGCTTGGAAAGTTCTAGTTTAAGTGTTTCAGGAAGGGGTATGTCTTCAATTGTCGCTCCGCTGTACGGACATTAGGGGAAGTTCATTCCACCTCCTCGGTGCCAGAACAGCGAAGAGCCTTGAAGTATACTTACCTCCCATTCTGAGAGAAGGTGGTACCAGTGTAGCAGTGCTGGAGGATCTCAGACAGCGTGGTGCAGTGCGAGGTGTGATGAGGTCTCTGAGGTAAGATGGTGCTGGTCCATAAAGGGGGGGTAGTGTATGACTAATGTTAGTCATCACTGTAAATCACAAATCGGGTAAACTGACTCAGAACCTAGTCAGATTAGAGGAAAGATGCACATATAATAATAGTCTCAGTTTTACAAGTGCTCAGAAAGGTAAGATTGTGCTGGTCCATAAAGGGGGGGTAGTGTATGACTAATGTTAGTCATCACTGTAAATCACAAATCGGGTAAACTGACTCAGAACCTAGTCAGATTAGAGGAAAGATGCACATATAATAATAGTCTCAGTTTTACAAGTGCTCAGAAAACTGCTGATGTGCACTGGGCACAAATTCGAGTTCACCAACCCCCCCCGCTATAAAATACACTTAACATTTGAAAAGTTTGGAAAAAGGGTTCCACATGGAAGGAAATGGACATCTTAATGCATTTGCATTCATACGGATCATTTTGACCCTTACTCCCAAGAGCGAATTCTGCTTTTTTCTGAAGGGAAAGGAAGAGAAATGCAGATGTAAGTAGTGGTGAGCTGAAGATGGGCACACATAATAAAGGTTTATTGACCTTGTCATGCATGGACAGGGGTTTGGATGCAAATGCAGGTTTTATTCATGCAAATGGCAAAGCGGACAAATCCAAAAGGTAAAGATGCCATGTGCCATGGTTGATGGAATCGGGTTGGACTAGACAAAACAAATCTGATAGACTAAACAAACAGGTTTAAAACCAAAACAAAGGGAACTCACTAGTGGTTGTTTGGGAGCTTCACAATAAACTGACAGGCGATGTGACAAATGATAAATCTTGTAGTTTGGATAAATGGGGAGGGTTGCGTTAGGAAGGGCATCCGGCGTATAAACATGTGCCAAATCGAACATGCGGATCACGAATACGGATGATCCGCTGTGGCGACCCCTACTGGGAGAAGCTAAAAGAAAGTTTTTGTAGTGTAAAGGTTACCTGAAAACCATATTTGTGTGAAAGTATAGATACCTTACTGCAAAACTCACTCCTTTCAAGTTAAATATCAAAAATTTGAATATGACTAAGAGTATCAGATTCGAAGAGTACTCAAATATTTGACATATATTGAACGTAGGCTTCATAAATGCTCTAGAGCTCAAGACCATGACACATCTTAGTGAAAAATCATTAGAATTCACCGGACAAATACAATTGAAGTAAACCATTCTAAAACCAAATATTCAGAGCTGACTGTGTGTGTTCAGCCTCAGAAAGGGCAATATTTTAATTTAACAAAAGCAAAGTTTTGGGAACTTATTCAAGCTCTTTTTTGGACTGAAAATGAGGCCAGAAGTGCTAAAAAGTTGCTCACAGCAGCAGATTGTAGAGTAGAGGAGTGTTGAGCCTTAATGACATCTTCAACAGAGGTACGAAATGTAGTTGAATAGAAAGTTAAAGTCGCTTGTACTTACTTATATCTTTGTTTTCAGATGATAAGAAATTGGGTGGGTACGCTTTGATCCACTTAATCAGAACCTTCGCAGTGTTGTATCTCGACAGTAGAGAAAAAAAAATGCAAAGATTTTTCATTCACTTACAATTTACGTACAAAATACTCAGTTGGATACTTTATCTGCTGATATATTCTACTGTCATTTTTGAAAAATGGAAAAATGTGGCATTTCGTACACATATATTGAATTCTTCACCTCAGGAGGCTTTTCTCTTCCACTCACTCTCACTCATTCTCTCTCTCTCTGTCTCGATCCACCATGTCTCGTTATTACTGAGGTCATTCCGTGCCTTTTGCTCAGGTTGGCTGATTACCATATGAGGAATGGAGATCCTAATTGCTCTTTTAATTGATAGAGTATAATTAGGGTGACCAAAATGGCTCTTCCTTTAAAAAGAAACACAAAACTCTAATTCACTGTAAGATGTTCTTAGTGTGACCATATTGGGCCTCTTTTGTACTGCTTTTGGTCCTATTAAAGAGCGCTAGATAAGGGCTATTCAGTTAAAATAGTATTCTTCTGTCTTTTTATTTAAACGCTGTGCAGCGCTGAAGGAAGCGAGACGGGTTGAAGCAAAATTGAGTACAGGGGTGAATGAATCAGCAGAGACAAACATATTTCATTATCCGGAATTTTTTGCGAGAACAAAATATTCCATCAGTTCAATTCGATTCTATTTGTGAAGCACTTTAGACAATAGACATTGTCACAAAACAGCTTTGCATAAATATATATTGCAGATATAAAATTCAAATGCATAAATTCATCCCTAAAAAGCAGAAACAATGGCGGTAAGAAATGGGTATGAGGATAAGACCATCCTCATCTGGCTAGCATTGGTTAATAAATAATTTTTCTCTTTTCCAACTTTTTACTAAATGCGGAACCTTGGGAACATGAGCACCATATGAAAGTGAAGTTATCATCTTTTCATGGATGGAGACTTGAGCGCAAAGCTGAACCATCCTCATGTTTTCGAAATGGTACATTTCACAGTAATCTCACCGAGATTACACAAAGGTCATCGAGATTATTACCACTTACAACACTATGATTCTGGTTTAGGACTGCAATTTGTATGAGCGATGTTGCTATGATGCCTTGATTCTGCACTATGATAGCCCAAGGCTGTCCATATGGGCTCATCCTCAGCAGCAGCGAGTGGTTTTTAAGTGATAAGTGGGACACACGGATGGACCGGACATATTGTTGAACAAAAGTACATATGTAGTATGTTTCAAACGAATGCCCTCTGTAATGCTGTGCAACACAGTATCTGCTCTGGTGATATTAAACACCTATTCTTCTACAGACCAAGAATAAAATGGGCAAGACCTCATCTTCAGCCACCCAGCGACAGACACCAAAGCTTCTCTACTACACATTTCTGATCATTACTTGGTATCCTTCAAGATCATCCTCCATGTCCTGCCTAAAATCAGCTGTCGATATTGCTCTTCTACTCCCTAAAACCTCTACTGTCTTTCCTTACTCAATGCACCTTATTAGACCCCGACTCCTTATTCTGAGTAGGTTCGGAGTTCGCCAAAGACCTCATGTCCTAACTTTCCTCATCTATGGACCTCCTATAACCAACAGCAAAAAGTGTGTGGTATATTTTTCTAGAAAGATCTCATCTCTTATTGTACTCATCTGTCCAAATGTGCCTTCCTCACAGAATGAATTACTGGAAACCTTTGTACATGATCTGTGCAACCAAGACAACAGACCAACTTCTCTTCACTGCTAAACTCACTGACCCCTCTTTGACACAGCCAACCCAACTACAAGACACCCTTGTCCATCCTCAGGAGATGAAAATTTCAGGAATTTCTAGCACAGCATGGTGCTGATTCGCTTCCTACGTCTATAGTTGGTTATATCAGGAGACATGGGAGGAATCCGCGTATGCTATATGCAGCCTTTCCTATGATGTACTTCAAGGGCCAATTCTTCGGCCCACATTTATGCTTCTTTTTATACTCTTGGGACGGTCTTAGCACTACAACTCCTCCACTTCGCTTCCACAGGTATTCATGTTTCTGCTAAGTTATCAGCATGTCTGGCAGACATCTCATCATGAATGGTAGTTTATCAGCTAAATCTAAATTGCAGATGATTCTTTTTTCCAAATCAGGGTCTTGTGATCTCCATGGATGATTCTCTAATCTCACCTTCAGTCACTGCAGATATCCTTTGTAACCATCCACAATCAACTGCTCACACACTTATGTCAATTGCCACACCATCACATTGCTGTGTTCCCCAACAGGCTTTCTGTAGCCTCGTGCCTTAGATTTAAAATTTTGATACTTGGGGTGTTGGAACATCAGTGGTTAAGATTCTGGGTTGCTGACAGGAAGGTCATGGATTCAAGTTCCACAATCACCAAGCTGCCACCCTTGGGGCCTTTGAGCATGGCCTTCAACCTTTTGTGCTCCAAGGGCTCTGTAACATGTAACCCTGCACTCTTAACCCAGCTTCCTAACATCACTGAGATATGCAAAGAAAGAATTTCACCTTTCTTTTGTAAAGCCAAAAGGGGGGGGGGGGTTGGGGATCCATTGTTCAATTGAACATCCCCAAGATTTCCAAACAGCTTAGTCACTATCCATATTTAAATTCTTAATTCTTTTTTTTTAGTTTGTAACCTAGTAAACCAGTATCAGCATATATTAATTAATAGAGACTTCAAAGCACTTCTGTACATGGATCGGGGTGGTTGCCAAATACCATCAAATTAAATGCTTCTGAATTCCTGAATTCCACTGCTGCAGTACACACATCAGCAGATACATGATTTGGTTTTACTGTACAGCATAGCAGTTGTACCAGTCAAATTAATTAGCATGCATATATCAGAGCACCACAGCTTGTAGTCAAACCTTCAGCCAAAAACCCTGTCGACTTTTCGGTTGAGGTTCCAAACGCAATGCTTTACACGATCAAATGAAGCTTTATATTTTCCTCTGTAATACAGCATTAGCTAACTCATTAGCTCATCATATCGTATGCTATTACCTTGTGTTAGCTAGCATTCTGTAGCCTAATCAGTCAGGTTTAAGCTTAAACATTAGTTGTACTTGTCTGGCAGGGGCGGGAATAGCTTATAAATTTATGATTTGTCCACCCCTGTAGTGTGTGTGTGTGTGTGTGTGTGTGGTCTTCACAAACATCTCTTCCTCTTGGTAAAAAGGACTGTAAAGCTCCAGCCCACATAAAGATCAATATTTAATGTCAACATTTTATAATGATTTTCTTTCTTTGCTTGCAGAATTTCTTGCTAGTGTGCAGGAGCCATTGTGGGTTCCTTAGCGATGACTCATCGCTCCGAATGCAGAATTTTCTCTGTCTCAAGTGGGGTGATAGCAATCGCAACATTATTGCATGTCATGCAGATAACTCAGTTAATCCTCCCTGACTGTGCAATACAGTCTTCCCTAAGCTGCAGCTGCCAGGTTGGCGGTATTAGCATCAAATCTCATAACTAGAAACCGCAGTTAAACAGTTCAGGAATATCACTTCCATCTGTGTCCTCTGCTCTCGGATGAGAACACATGCCAACGCTTGCTGGAAGTTTCAGAGATGTCCATTAAACTTCGGTTGCCCTGGCAACTGAGTCAGAAATAATGAAAAGTATTTTGTTGTTACAGGAGCTTTTTCTTCGCTGTGTTTCAGCTCCATTTTTTTTTTCCTTATATGTGAATCTGGACGTCAGCAGTAGCAGAGACACAAGACTGGGGAGGGAAGGAAGGAGAAAGAGGGAAAGAAGGCATGAAGTGTGAGAGGATTTGTAAGGTAATTAAATTAGACAGAATTTACTCTATTTTCAACGGTGTTTCAAGGAACTAGTGTTTCTCTTCCTTATAGCATCTTTTCTGATAGTTTTACTGTAGACTGTAGGTGGACCAACCAGTGGTCTTGGCACTTAGAGGAAGAAGATGTCCACTGAACCTTAGTTCCTCCAATCCTCCTAATCTATCGCTGTGGGAGGGAACCTGAAGTGCTACATCATGTACCCTGTGATATATTAAGGCATTTATAGATTCATTTGTGTGTGTACTGTATTAATGCGGTTAACTGAATAACTCGGTCACCATACTTCATTTCATTATTACTTAACAGGTATAACCTAGTGAATGAGGTTTCTATGCAACCGAAACATCAGGAGTGGAGATATCAGGCAATCCAGTTTAAACTTGCCTGGTGGACTGGCTAATGAATTTATGTTTTGTTGTCCCCTGCTGACAGATTCAATTTATCCATAACAAATAAGAACAACTCATTTGAGGCTTCTAAACATGAATCAGATAGTTGATGTGTCATTTCACCCAGAACACCCTGTAATTAACAGAATCATCAAATATCTAACAAATCTTCATGCCGTATTTTTCGGACTATAAGCGGCTACTTTTTTCCCATGTTTTAAACCCTGTGGCTTAAACAACGAAGCGGCTTATTTATGACTTTCTCCTGGGTTTTTCCAGGTTTCACACACTTCAAGTTTTTTTCTAACGCACGACGATGCCAAACGATAAATAAAGGGAGAGCTCGCTAACTCCAGTTGCAACAGAAATCATATAAGCACAGACAGGTTTCCACAACTCGTGCCTTTTTATTTTTCTTGGCAACAGCGTTACGGGTTAGTCAAAAAAACTTAAAAATGAGCATCAGAAAATAATAAGGACATATTCCTCGGTCTTGCACACATGCAGTTATACTGGAAAAATGCGGCGGCAGGCTATTCCCAAAATGCCGCTCTGCTCTTAAAGGAGCCACAACATATTTCACCCGTTACACCGTGTAACAGACACTGTCTTTCGTTAAAGCCTGTGTAAAGTTCATTAGTTTTAGTGTAGACACATGCGGCTTATTTATGTTCAAAATAGAAATCTTCGTCAAATTCAGTGGGTGCGGCTTATATATGGGTGCGCTTAATAGTCCGGAAATTACGGTAAATGCCACGATCAAAAAGATTACTGCGAGATCGAAGGAATCCTTCATTGTGTTTTAAAGTAAACCTTCAGAAACCCAGACGAATCACATTTCACAAATTGCATAAAATCCCATTTATAGAATGTGTATAAATGATAGTTTTAACGATTATATCGACCTACTGTTCGGTTCCACGAAAGGTATTGACGTAAACTTAGGTAAATGTCCAGTTATCAGCTGCATCAAATCTCTAACATATGCACAACATATGCCTTGTTTTTGGTATATGCTTGGTGTAGAGCTGATAGGATGTCTGTAGAAGAGACTTTGTAGAAGCATGAAGCAGGTAGACTGGCAGGCTAAAGCACAGGGGGTTGGAAATAGAGTGAGAGAGAGAGTGTGATTCCTTGTGTGCTGCTCCTTCAAAGAGGAATGAGTAAAGGATGAAAGCGAGTGTGAGAGAAGGATATCGAGGGATGGAGCCGGGATGAAGACTAAGGGATTAGAGCTGAGTTTCTCAACCTGGAGACATGAATCATAGGAGACGGAGCTGTTTTTTTTTTGAGTTTGTTTTGTCACAAAATTATGGAGTTCTGAACCCTTTCTTATCCCCCCAAAAAAGCAGTCAAATAACGTACTTCAGTCTAATGACAATGTTAATAAAAATGTGTTCAGTGAGTAAAGCAGTCTGGTTTAAACAAAGCCCCATGGCTCTTACCCAAAGCCCCAAAATATTACTGTGTGCATTTAAATAAAGTGCCTAATATTGATTGTCTTTCCCACAGTTAAAAGGCTCCCTGGCTGCAAGTTTGAGAGTCTCATGTGCATAGGAGGGGGGATATACAGTATATAGTGTGTATATATATAGTTTGCTTGTCATGGAAACAGAAAGAAAGCATTTAAAATGAGTAAAGGATATGAGGGCATACAGTACTTGTCTCAAGCCAACACATTGTGCCTGGTGGAGGAGTTCTTAAGCATGATGGATGGCCATGTGATCCATTACAGTTATTTCTCATTGGCTCAGGCGCTCATTTTCATAAGCATGTTAAAGACGGAGGTCTCCGATTGTATGCTTCCATAGCGTTAATGCAGCGACTCTCTGTTTTCTCTCCTGCTCACCTTGAAATTCGCTAAACGTTGTTAATTTCTAGGACTTTCTCTTCCCTCTGTTGCGCAGTCTCTGGAGGCTTTCGAAAGCCGTCCTTATCCTTAACTCATAGACTCTAATAATAGCGCTTTTGCTGCAGTGTTACTTTTGTTTAATACTAATGGGGCATTCACAGTGCAGTGACATGAAGCTTCTTCTATTCATTTTCTGGTGGCTGCCTTAAGTGTGTTATTGGTCGAAGGAAATAGACCAGCTCAGAGTAGAATTTTTTTTTTGTTTCAAGCACAGTAACCAACCAGTGATATGTGATTATCGATGTGTAGGCAAGATGAAGGGGAGTCAGAGAATCAGCCAAGAGACTCAGGATAGCTGAATAAGCTGGAGAGATCTATAGCTCAGATGGGAGCTGCTGTTTACAATTATTGCCTGGACACTCCACAAAGCTGAGCTTTTTGTAAGAGCTGTATGAAAAGCCTGGTGACTCGACAAAAACGCAGAAGGTTCTCTCTGTGTGTGTTGAGACCAAAATGAACTTTTCTGTCAGAAACTGTTTTTCACCATGCTCCATGGGCAAACGTACTGGTGGTAACATCATGTTCAAGGTGCTCCTTGGTGTCTGGATTGCTTCTGCCACTAATACACTGCCAATTACTGATTTTTTTGGTGGATGGCCTCCTGAAACATGACTTCCTGAGTCATGCTACTGTAATTTTCGAAAACTAATAGATATAATAGTGCTCTGTGGGATGTTCAAAGTTGGAGATCCTGCCTTCTAACCAGACCCTGACTGGAACTTTTCCAGTATATCGTCCCACATTCGGTTTAATAGGTCTTTGGTCTTCATGGTACTATTTTGCAGTCATTGCTATCATTGTAGTCTGACTTTTCTGCCCGGTTCACTGTTGCTACACATTTCATTTAATTGTACTTGATTGTACTTACCATGTATATATTTAGATTTTATTTATTATTATGTGTAGAATAAATGCAATACAAAGGAAATATTTCACACATAATTGGCTGTAGCTGCCTGCACACTGTTACTAGATCAAATTCAACCTAAAGTTAAAAGTTAATTAAAAAACTTTCTATGTTGATTTACTTCAAATTTTTCTCTTGTCAATTCCTTCAACCGGATATTATAGAACTATCTTAAAAAAATCTAACTCTATTATCACATTTTCATATGAAACTCCAATAGCACGAGATATCCGAATCTTATTCATTCGAATCATTGAATTAGTTACACTTTTGAACGCGCACACACACAATAATGGAGCAAACCAGCAGTGTTCTCAGTCGGCTAAAGGGTTAAAAGTAGTAAAAGCGATGCACCACTCGTTCAGAATCTCACCACCTACGCGCATCAGCAGAAATGCAGCTTAATTACTGGCAGAAGCATTTTCGCTAGGTGAATGAATTAGCCTGCATGGTTGATAGACCTGATCTTTTTAAAATCATGTACACACGGATAAATGCAATCACTGACAAACCAGCAAAATAAAGTTTTTGGCGATCGGTATCTATCACAAAACTTCCAGAACATTCCAGAGAATTTACTATGTAGTTTTGTGCTATCAGAACCTTTATAAACAAGTAACTCACTAACATGTTTTACATTCATGGCAAATCCAGTGCGAATGAATTGTCTCATTTCTTCAAACGACCAGTTGAGGGTTAATGGCCATGGCAGTTTGGGGTGCTGGGATTTGGGGGCACCTTTTGGTCAGAAGTCCAACATCTTACCCACTGGGCTACTGTGTCTCTGTATTTAATTCTATTTAGTGTTCATTTTTATTGTATCATTTGTAGTTTTCACTGGTAAACATTTTATGAAAATGAAGGAACATCTTGCCTTCATGCTTAAAATTC
Source organism: Silurus asotus (assembly GCA_024362625.1). Lineage (NCBI taxonomy): Eukaryota > Metazoa > Chordata > Actinopteri > Siluriformes > Siluridae > Silurus > Silurus asotus. The sequence continues at coordinate 119,140 of MU532517.1, forward strand.
GGTGAAATTCTTGAATACAGCATAATTAATATTGGTTGTTTTAAGTTTTATATAAAGCGTGATTGGCTTTAAGCCTGTATGACGTTTTGGAGACAAGGTGAGGGAGGCGAGATTGAGATGGTTTGTACATGTGCAGAGAAGAAAGGTATATCGGTAGGAGAATGCTGAGAATGGAGCCACCAGGAAGGAGGAAAAGAGGAAGGCCAAGGAGGAGGTTTATGGATGTGGTGAAGGAAGACATGCAGGTAGTTGGTGTGAAAGAAGCAGATGTAGAGGACAGGAGGGTATGGAGACGGATGATCCGCTGTGGCGCCCCCTAATGGGAGCAGCCGAACGAAGAAGAAGAAATCTAGATATTAATCTAAACCAAATTATTACTAGCTAGGAACACTGCCATAAGACCTGCTGTTTTAAAGAATCTACAACCTATTTGTCTAACTTTCTCAATCTGAAAGTCAAAGTTACTCAGATTCTCACGCTTGCCCATTTTTCCTGCTTCCACCACGTCAATTTCACTGACTGTTCACGAATGACATAATGTTTTTTTACCTCAGATGTCTGCGGTTTTAATGGTATGGCTGATCGATGTATGGCCGCTGACCCTTTTATTAAATTCAATTTATTAATGAAAAGTCTATCGATCTGATGTCAATTTAAGCGCTAAAGTTTGTTTAAAACATTAAGGTTATTTATCATAACATTTAAAGGCACACAGTATTTTATTATAAAACAAAGATTTCATTTTACAGACCGTAAGAGTAAGAATGTCAGAGTATGATGAAACAGAACGTATGTTGTATGTACAAAAGGAGACATGGAGGTATAAATACATAAAAGAATCAACTTTTATAATGTGTTTTTTTATACTGGGGAAAAATGAGCCCCTGTTCGCTACTTTTCAGTCTTGTATAAAATAACGCACATTTCTCAGCTACAATGCGCCCAATGAAGAATTCAACCTTCCTGTAATTGTCTTGCCAGAAGCCTATTCATTAATTGAATGTAGAAAAAATAATGAGTTTGATTAGCTCCATACTTGTTCTTTCTGACTACATACTATGTTCTATTTTTTTACTTCTTGAATTTCAATCCCCTGCTTTTCCAAGAATATGCTCACAAGAGAATATCCCAAAATACTGTGTACTATATGCTATACGAGTTTTACACAATATTTCCCCTCAATTTCAATAAGATCAATTTAGAGCCAGTTTAGTCAGGTTTAATTTTCGATCAATTTAAACGCAAATATTAGCATTCGTTTTTAGCTGCTGAATCCGTCTTAAGCTATTTTGAAGTAGAGCACATTTTTAGATTTAACCCAGACCAAAAACTCAGATAAAATATAAGTAGCCCAAGATTTTTAACTAACATTTTTGTTTTTATGGGTTTATGCTACAATCCTTTTTTTTTTTCTATCCAACTGCATTGGAGCTTCACATTTTCCTTGATTTAAACCAGTGTACATTCACACACAATCAATGGGAGCAAACCAATATAGTTTAAAATCAACTACCGTATTTTACGGACTATAAGGCGCTACTTTTTTCCTACGCTTTGAACCCCGCGGCTTAAACAACGAAGCGGCTAATTTATGAATTTTTCCTGGGTTTTTCCCGGTTTTTCAAACTTTAAGCCAAAGAACTGAACCCCATAAAATTAGACCAATTAAATTTCTGAACGGAAACGAAAAAACGCACCTCAACTGTGTTCTGAGCTTCACGGCATCGGGAGAAAAAAACTTCTATCGGGTGATTTTTAAACACACGACGATGCCCAAAGTAAAACTCCTGAGAGAAATTGTTGTGAAAGGAAGGAGGAAGACGGCGAACAATGACTTTCTTGGTCGGCTACTGTTTAGATACAAGCTGTTGTAACGCGTTGAGTATGTGTGAAGGGCTTCCAAAACTTGTGCTTTTTTATTTTTCTTGGCAACAGCGTTACGGGTTTGTCAAAGAAACTTAGAAATCAGCATCAGAAAATAATAAGGACATATTCCTTGGTCTTGCACACACGCAGTAACAACGGAAAAATGCAGCGGCAGCCTATTCCCAACTACACTTCTTTTTTTTTTTTCTTTTTTTTTGAGAATCAGGTACATACAGGTAAATGCTGCAAAATACACTTTAGTGCAAATCCATCCATATTTAGCACAAAGCCTCTAGGACAGTTTAGACACTAAGCAGACTGAAATAATATACTTTTTGTGCAATACGAGTACTACATTAGCCAATTTACTTTTATCATTCACACAATGTGTTCATTATATATTCGTTTCTTTCCTTTAGACTGTATAGCATTATGGCGTTAATACCAGTTACCATGGCTGCCAATATTTATCCTTATCATTAAGGTTTCCAGGCAACCGAAACACGACTCTGGGTAGCACACTGCAGCTTTTACGTGCTGGGCTCAGAACAAGATTTATCATTTGTCCACCCCTGCAACTCAATTAATGAATAATATTATGAAAGTAATATGATCTAGGACCAACTGTTATGATGGCGGCTTGTGGCGAAAAAAAAATAATAAAAAAAACAGTAAATGGTGTGCACAAAGAGAAGAAAAAATGCTCTGCAGAAAATCCCAGCCTTTATCATATTGCATTAGTGACATATGTGGTCATTAGCAGGGATTTTCTAGTTTTTATAGAAACTCCATCAATGTACAATACATAATCTATATTTTATCACCATGAACATCCCCAGTCTTCATTTTCATTACATTTATTAAAAAATTCTAAATTGTTTCCACTCCTTACAGTTGGGAGTGAATCAGTGTTTGTTGTTGGTTTTGACAGAAAGTAAAAAAAAAAAAAAAGTGCTTGTGATCATTATGGGTGTCAGAGCTTTTTGATGAGTGGGCACTTTCCCAGAAATCGTGGTGCAGTGTTAAATAAATGATTGACACCTCCGGGGGTGCCCCTATGGATGGAACAGCTCTGGGCGTTAAGGAGGACGTCTAACGCAATCTGCTGCCTGCTTGTCTGTTCGCTTGTGCGCTTATATTTAGAACTCATTAGCAGAGGAATAGTGCAAATGACAGAATTTTTCAAATGTGTTTTTAATTAATTGCACACGGCTTCCCATTCGGGTGGACAGCGAGAAGGGGGAGGGGGATGAAGCGAAATAGAGAAAAGTGGATTAGAAGTTATTTTCAGCGATCCACACTAAGGCACAGATACATTCGGAAAGAGCAGTTCGCTGCTGCGGGGTCAGCGCCGTCACACTCGAAAGATCACGGCTCAGCTCAGCTTCATTTCAGGCCAGCAGGTGATTCGGCGTGACGCTGAAGCGATCGCCCCAAACATCATTTTTCTTCGGTAAAGCAGAAATTTGCTTAATTGCGTAAATCTGTTGGTTTTTCAGTTCTACCTTTGCAACATTTTTGCATATTTTATTTATGTATAAATGAGATGAGATGGCATGAGGAAGGAAACTCGAGAGGAACCAGACTCACGTGAGTGGCGGAAATAGTGAATACATTCACCTCCTACTGATTTTATTTAGATCTTCGACTTACATTACGAATTAGCAAACATCCGTCCTGGGATTCAACCAAAAATCTTCAATCTTGATATGCAGGTTGAAGTAAAATGGGTCATTCATTTTCCTCATTTTCTGATTGAATGCTCATATTGATCCTGATACTACACATGTAAACACATGATGTGACAGCTGTGCAGATAAGCCCATCTTGCTCTACACACAGCCTCCGGGGTATACGATAAATATTCATTTCCCTTCCTCAATCATAACATGATTAACAAGCTTAACTTTTTACCTCAGTCGATCACACTTTGAAATCCATCCATTACAAAACGCGTCTATTGTTCCAGATAAGGAAAAGTGCGATTATTTTTTCACTCCGTCATGTCATGATTGTGTTGTCCATATTTTACCACTATTATAAGAACAACTTTTCGACAATCCATTACTCTGAGAAATTGTATTGGGTGCTCTTATTATCTTGCTATTAATAGTGGTCGAAATGATGCTTAAAGCTCTTCGAGACAGGCAGGAGACTTATCCCTCATGCATCCCTGTAAGAGTTGTTTGTTGTCTTTCCTGGAAAAAAAAAAATCCTGGAATATTTCACATTGGTGACTCAAGAGGAGATCGGCTGATTGGATCATTTTGTTGAGCACCGTTGTTTCGCCCGAATGAAGGATGTCTCCTCTTTATTAGGAAGGCAGTTTGACAGTGATGGACATAATAGTAATGACATCCTCCAGTTGTTGGTGTTATGAGAGCAGTGAAGTCTGAAAAAAACATAAAGACAAGAAGCTCATCTACTTTACCGCATTTTGTCAGAATGTCATCTTTAAACGATTATTATGCCGTCAGTGTTTCAACGATCTACTGGATTTACTTTATATATCCAAACCCTCCTCAGAAGCACTTGGACTGGAAACTTTCACTACACATGCCATTACTTCTGAAAGACACTGCAGTTGGTATATCTTGTACACATATATGGCAATGCAATCATTAATAATTATTAATAAATCCTCTTCTGCGATGTCTGAAAGGAAATAAAATGCAGACGGATGTTTATCAAGGGAACTTGAGCATATGTGCTTTTTGAACATCTCATTCCATATTGAGTCCCCATTTACTTTTACTTCCAACAAGGGTGTCAGTAAAGTGCTGTGTACTGCGAAGAGGTCTTGGGTGCAGTCAGCGTTCCAATTCATCCCAAAGGCATTCAAGAGCTCTATAGTGGATCTCTCAAGATCTTCCAGTTCATCCAATCATAAGCCTATCTTAATGAAACTCGCTTTGTGTCTAAGGACATTGTCATGGCGGAACAGGTTTCTCAAGTGAAGAGAAAATGAAATCCTACCACTTTGTGGTGACGAATCAGGAAGAACCAAATATGGCTGGAAACATTGAGTGTCCTTTTGTATATATTTGTATACGTATATTCAAGTTGGAACAACTGCAAACTAGTTGTGCATAACGCCAAACATTTCTGTAGATTCTTTTCACAGATACGCACAAGGGTTTTATTTTTTCGGAGTAAAACTCTGTTATTTTTCTCAGCCAGCTAGGATGTTCATGTCAGCAAAGTTGTCACCTCTGTATACAGACACAGTTGATGGATTACAGTAGAATATCCCATATGTGTATTTTGCCAGTTTGGCTCCTGTAAGTGCACAAGGAATCAGAACAATCTTTATGTACAGTAAGTGGACTGTTTCTGGGTAGTTTGTATGCATGTACAGTCTAATTTGGACATTAGATATTGTAATTTCCCCTACACCATGTGACCAGTGGTGGGCTGTGCATTTCACACCTAGTTCTTCAGTGGTGTCTTACCTGAAACAGTCCACCTCTTAATGACTTTATGTCACGACTATAGAAACCATTAATACTAATGTTCTTAGTTCTAGAAAAACACATCAGAAACATCTGACCAATCAGAAATGAGAATTCATCCGTATCGTGGTATAACTGATAACAAAACTTGCCATCTTCTGTAGCGTCTTAGGAGCATGGCCAGGGTCCGCACATGCCCTCATAATTATGTGCCGGTTGTCATTAGTCAGGTAAAAGTGATGAAGGTCGGGCGTCCTGTTGACCAATCGCCCCTCCAGGTGCCCGGTGCAGGTGTCAAGCTTATTCTCGTCCTTGCACTAATGCTCCACACTCGCCAAGGCCTCACTCCGGAATATTCCAGGTGTCAGATGGTTGCCAGGGCAACAAGAATTAAAATAGAACAGAGAGGGAAGTTCTGTCGTTGCTGTTGCTGTGGTAATGAAGCGAGAACTGGATCTGATCTCTCTGATGGTCCAAGATGCTCTTATCAGCCTAGCTTTTTTTTTTGTGTGTGTGTGTGTTTGACTCTTTGCCCACCAGAGACAAATCCACAACCCGCTTTATCCCATTGATGTAAGCTTTAGCGGAAGCACATTCCCTGCATCCCGCATTGCACACGGTACATAACGGACATGGCCTACTGTATAAAATGTCTTTTTTTATATATATATATATAAAGGTTTTTCTCATTTCACTGTGGTTAGAGGTAGAGCTGGATTTTTTATTTTTTTTGCCAATCCATTTCACTTTAAGACCTACACAAATCTCCTGGTCTCCTGGTATTTCCTCTGCTATACCCCCCCCCAACAATTTTTTATTCTTTCCACTTTTCTTTCCTTGCTTCCTTAAATCTCCTGTCTTTATTCCCATATTCTACTATCTCACTACTTCCTCATCAATCAGTCTGTCTTATTTCATCCCGTCTCTGCTCTTTCAAAAGCCTAGAAGACACTGTAGTCTTCTGCCACCATTTCCTATGCTGCTTCTAGCCAACCCAACCCCCCCCCCCAGCCCCCCCTTAACACTAATTGCACAGTGTAATGTAATTAGCTCAGTTATGAGAGCACCTGGCTGCGAGAGTTCTCATTGGCTCTGAACAGCATTAAAACTTTTATTCTTCTCTCATATTTTTTTGTCTTGTAAACGATTCGGTCAATGACGAAACTAATCTCAGATTAGATGGTGGATCTAGATGGTTTGAAATCGAAGACTGTGACGAAAATTACGATAAGCAAAGAAACAAAAAGTCAAAAATTTAAGTTTTGGGATACGTAGTGTACAGGAGTGTTAGTAAAAAGTTTTCCCTCCGCCTCCACTTATCGCTTCCACTTCTTATGGTATAAGAAAAAAAACCTTGAGAGGAACCAGACTCAAAGAAAGAAAACCATCCTCATTTGGTGGCATAAAGAGTTGTATTTAAGAATCTTTACTATTACAAACAGCAAAGTGTAAGACATATCATTGGCACTGGAGCATGTGATTATAAATTATGAATATAGTTTTATATGAATATGAATTATGAGATCATTCTTTGGATGGGCAATGCCAGTAGAGCAATTTAGATCGTCCAGACAGAAACCACAGGTGTGCTAACAACCAGACACTGGACAGATAATGAGAGAAACATTGTTAAAAAAACTCAGTAAGATCACCAACATCCTCCGGGGATACACGCAGGGGTGAATGTATCCCAATCCACTGATCCAATAAGATGTTTGAGAGATGAAATACTGAGGTTTAACCACATGGTGCACAAGTTTGACAAAGCATCATTAAAAACGAATACAGTTCGGTGGCATCACCAAACAGTTTGGGCCTTTGGATTGATGCGGGTTTAAAAAGCAAGGATTATTTTACTTTCAGCGCAGCAGAAATTTTACTGTTGACAGCGAGGTCCATGTCCATGTATTAAAAAAATAATGAAGGAAAAAAAAAAAACCCACTCAAGTTATTGTATGTCTAATGTGTCTAAACATATCGACTCCCTCTATTAATGTAGAGAGAAGAAGAATGCGGTGTGAGCCGAGGTAGTGTTATTGAACACAGGGGATTTCTGAGCTGTTGATTGCTTTCGTTCATGAGAGACCGTCTATTAAATTACGAGGTGTACGGAGTGAAAGAATAAGAGCAAGGCCAGATATCATTCCTAAGGTTTGGTGACTTGGTGTTATTGTGGCTGTTGTTTTAAACCACACAAACAGAGAGAGAGAGAGAGAGAGAGAGAGAGAGAGAGAGAGATTATCCCTGCTCTGCTGACGTTGGTTATTTTCAGTGTGACTTGCTGCAGGGTGCATGGGGATGATGTCCAAATGAGAGCTTTTACAGTCATATAATGAGGCCGGCTGGATAGATTCACTCTCACTGTTGTCATTTTTATCTCTCTGCACAACTTGTGTTTTTATTCTCCATCTCTCTCTCACTCTATTTCTCTTTCCTTCTCTCCATTCTGTCTCACATAGGACCGAATGTGACTTCTGTACATGCTGATGGACTTTCGCGTGTTTGTATATGGTGTATGTTATGCGTTTTATATTATTACCTCTCTCTCTTGCATGCGAAATCTGCCTCTCTCTCTCTCTCTCTCCGAGGGCCTGATGCAGATTATAAAGAGTTGAAACCGATTCCTCTCTTTCTCTCTAATCCCCTTACTCTCTAAAACAAGCGCTTTATCACCGGGGCTCGAAGCAAGTCAGCCAACTAATTACCTATAAAAGACCTCATTATGTATTATGTGTATATATAAAACATCGAATATATATTCTATAACATAGAAATAACATTGCATTAAGTATCACACAGCGCATGTCGCCGTGGTGATGTTCCTTATGATTAATGTCTTTGGACTAAAAACATTACAGTACAGATGAAACAGTAATATGCTAAAATGATGTCAAAAATTGTACATCCGTGTGGTGAACTCTGGGGGCAGTGTAGAGTAACACAACGTGCCACTGTGAACGGAATTGCTAAACGTTATACTGTCTAACTTTTAATACTGTTAAAAATAATTGCATTGCACGTGACTATCAAAAATGTTTCTGGTTAACGAGGTCCTGGTCCGAATCCTGAGTTTCACCACTCTCAGAAGGCCATATTTGATGTAGGAGTTGAACCATGGTGAAGCTGAAATAAGAGTAAAAATTGGGCATTGCCAATAGAACAATTTTGGATTGTCCTGACAGAAACCACAGGTGTACTAACAACCAGACAGTGGACAGATAATAAGAGAAGCATTGTTAAAAAAAATAGTCGCTTACACCACCAACATCATCCAGGGATACCTGCAGGGGTGAAGGTATCACAGTCCACTGATCAAAGAAGACAGATGAAATATAGAGGTTTAACCACATGATGCAGACGTTCGACAAAAGATCATTATAAAAGACGGTTTGGTGACATTAGAGCGCTTTTGGCTTGATGCAGTTATTAAAAGCGAAGGATATGCAAACAAATATACGATTGAGCAAAAGAAATGCGTCGGCGCCAACAGGAAACGCGAAACCGAAATAAATAAAAGCACAATTTTTCCTATTCTAAAGGCTTTCCGATGTTTTTTGGGACACATACTCTTTGAATTTTCATTTCCAAGACTATTTTAGCCTGTAAAACACAGAACACAAATATCGCTAGTCACAACTTGAAGTTACAGTTATCTTCGCTATTCTAGCTACGGTAATAGTACAGATGAAACGGTAATATGCTAACATTTTAGCATATTAATTAGCGTATCAATAACGAGCCATTATCAAAACACGAGGAGAATGAATATTTAAATACTTAGGTAATTAAAATGGACGCTCGCGCACACAAATCTCACACACACACATATACATGCACACACAAAGCACACTTACCTTTCACTCACAGAACTACACAATGCCCAGTGGAATTTGAGTGCTAATGAGTTCTATGTACTTGTGAGTTTCCTCATGACTCGCATCTGGGGATCTCTAATGAGTATGACGTGTCATATAATTAATTCCAGTTCTTGCCAAATTAGCACTCAATTAGCGTGAGAGCAGTCACGGAGCACACCGCAGTGCTAAACTGGCACCATTTGCAGGGAAATCACACACTCTTGTATTAAAGTTGAGGGAGAAATTTCCCCTATAGTAGAATGGGGGGGAAAAAACGTAATGGGTAACATGGTTAAGTGTAGGTTTGTATGTTTGAGTCGTTGTAGCTGAGGTGTTATAGCTAACAAACAGGAAATTAGCATAGTTTTCATTTGATATGATATGATCTGATATTCTAGTGTAATATTTATGATGTATGGTATGATATGACATAATAATAAGATAATATAGAATTTTTAAACATTGTTTTTACTTTGGTATGAAGCCATTATTCAATATTCCACAGTTTATTCTATATTAGCATATATCCGTCATCCATAAACCATACAATGAAATTCTTCCTCTGTAAATCCTCCATGTGCAAATTCCTGAGGTAAATTGGGTACCATTCTGGTATTCCTGTGGTAAAGAAGTCTATGCTTGCGTGCGCAAGATATTCGAAGGTGGTCTGTAGTCATCGTTTAGGAAGGATGGGGTTAATCATCATAACAGCATTTCTATGCGCCTTCCACTATTTAGCGTTAAAGTGATTGTCTCGAAATGGTTGTGTGGTTGTGTTTCTTTTATGTAAGCGAATACACTGAGTGTGCAGCTGTGGAAAAATAATGGTGTGGTATGTCCTGAGGCAAATCAGAGGTCCGGAGTGTGTTATTCCACTTATACGCGAGCAATTTGTAAATTATCAACGAATGACATTGCAAGCATTTTAATGGGACACTTCGATTTATTGTTGTAGGGGGTGGCTGAGAGACATGTTTGTCATTAAGCCAAGAAAAAATACAAAGCAGAAACCTTTTTCCTGAAAACCCCCTCATGCTGGGAAAGTCCGCAAAAGCACCAAGACAAAGTGCTGATACAGTAGAAGACGTTCCAGAAATGTTCGAAATATAACATATTCATTGCTTAAAAAAAGTTGTACAAGTCTCTGTGTGTGAGCTTTTACAACATTAACAACTGCGCAGCTATAAGCTATGTAGCTGAGCCATACCTGAAATTCAACTTTGCTGTGGTATAAAATTTATGTCAATTCAATTCTATGTATTTAGTTTCCGCTATTTTGCTTTATGACGTCAACTTTGAACACGTTTGACCTTTGACGTTGTCAAAGCAATGTTATACAATCAGAATATACATTTCCATACATTAAATGAAAGGAAATTTATTCGTATTTATTATTTTTACCACAATTGTGGTAAAAATACAAATAAGATATCGTGAGACAACATGAGAATGAAACCATTAGAGAAACCAGACTGTTGAGGTGACATACCGGATAGTGCACTTATAAATAAATCCTTCTGTGTGCTATATGGTCGAAAAAGTTTGTGTAACCAGGAAATTCGTTCGGTTACTTTACCGCTCGTAAATTCCTTCACTCTTTCGAACATATAGACAAAAAAAAAATAGCCTGAGTGAAATAAAGCAGCTCTTTTTACCTCCTAGGCCTTTTTTATTTATGGAATCACATGACACATGCCTATAGATTCGAATTATTTTTTTTCCCCCCTGTCCAATCCTTATTTTTCCGATTTTTCACCATATTTTCCCCAGCTGTAAAAGTATTTCTTTCCCTATAGAGCAGGCAAAACAAGGTCCATGTATCCAGCTCTGTGAGCTATATGCAGTATGATTTGTAGTCTGGAAGCTTCATCATTTCAGTGACAAGCAGGACAGCCTTGAAAAGTCCCAATAAAGCAAACCAGCGAAGCACATTTTTTTTTTTTTCCCCTCCCAACTGATCGGCTTTCTCGAACTCCCTGCAGGGAAAAAGGGCTTTACAGAGGGGAGTAAATCAATTCTTTATTTGGCTTACACGTGTACGACTTTACCTCTTGGGTTTTAGGTGGAAATCCCGGCACTTTGGCTTTCCTGGAAGCTGGCAGGAGGCTACTAAACAACAACATAACATAATATGTCTGCGTTCTCCCATCGGACCCTAGTCCCTGTATGAGTTTAATATGGATAGTGTGTGGACTTTTAACCTGTGGTCCTTTCGTTATTTGTTTTCTTAGAGAAATAATGGTGTTTGACTTTGGTATGTCCACCAAAGCATTTCTGAATGTTTCAATCCAGTGGTCGGGAGAACAAACAAAAAAACAAACAAAATGCTTTAAATCACACACATACATATATATATATATATATATATATATATATATATATTCCACAAATGCCGGCCATTACAATTTTATATAGCTGGCTGTAAATAGTTATAACAGCCGTAAACAGTCGCTCCCCCGCCAGGCTTTCCTTCTTCATCACACGCCAATGCCAAAGTGCAGTAAAATGGTGTAATGCACACCTAACTGTGAATTTTTACAGTTTAGACCATGATTAGCATCGACAAGATAAAGCTGACACTGATGCATGCAGTGCAAAACTAATGAATGCATAAAGAAAGCTGTGAATTACCATTAGTTATTCAACCCATACAACCTACTAGTCAGTACAGTATAGATCCATAGATATCCATAGATAATGAAACGATTGGATGAATTTGTGCTGAATTTCTCATAATAATGCAGCTGTCGGTGTTATTTCCCTGTGCTGTTCTACGGTATATTTCTTATTTTGAAGATATCCTTCCAGCTTTGTCAAAATTTTAACTCTGTCTATTTGTATGTTACTATGATTACAATTGCAGTATTTGGCGTTACCATATGTACGATGTTGGAAATTGCCATTCATTTACATTTTCAGATTACTGAACCCTATGCTTCTACCCAGTACAATGTACACTGGTCCACCTTCGTGTCAAGCTGCTGTCGGTGATGAGAAATGGGAGTGAATTGAGTTACATGTATTGCCTGGCACTTAAGGGCTTGTAAGGCCATCTGGGTGATGGAGCCAGCAAGCAGCAAATTCCATTAGGTTCCCTTCTTTAACCACTCAGGAGTCTGGAGTATATAGTAAACCTATGGCAGAATTCACCAAGCTTTGCGTGATTAATAATAATAATAATAATAATAATACAGTGTTGAAAGCATTGCTACTATTTCAGCTATAATAAAGGAGGATATATGCGTCTACGGATGCAACCCGTAATGGGTTTGGCGGCTATAAAACAAGCTCGCCGGTCAATTCACATTAGAAAAAAAGGGGTATTATGGGACTATATTGCATGGTGGTACTATTTCAGCTGCAATGTGATAAATCGCATTTGCAAAATGAGCTAAAAAACAAAGCCAGGCATGTAAGAGGCTGTAAGATGTGTCGTGGTATCATACCACTGGCCACTTTGGACCACTGGGTAAAAGAAGTGATTGTGCAAGCATACTAGAACGCAGTACAATGCACTACATGCAACTTTGGCACATTTCACAGATTGAGTATTGCTTTTTTTTTTTCTTCATGCACTCCGTGGTGATTTATTCACACTCTCGGCGGAGAGCAATATAAGAATCTTGAGCAGACGAGTCTTCAATGCGGAAGGATATCATAATTTTTTGCCATTTCCCCCTCAGTGGAAGCAGTTTAATTAATTTGAGTGATTCAGCATCAGTACCAGGGTAGTATGATCACTTTGAGTACAGTGTCAGCTTTAATTTGGAGTGCTATCTGTTACCGCCTGGCAAAGTGTGCTATCGTTATGGACCCTCGTGATAACTTTGACAGATGGCCCACGGCTAGTACCATAGGAAACACAAGAGGAGCCCGAAAATGTACATAGAACACAAGGAAACGTATCAGTGGTTCTGATGAATAAATGGCCACCTCACTCAGAATAATGAGAACATGAAGCATCAGCGGATCCTTTTTCCGAAGTGGGGTCACAGTTACATGATGATGGATTTGCTACCGAAACGTGGGAAACCAGCCTGACAGTTCTCAGCTCAGTCATAGAATCACGGTTACACGCATAATCTTATTTCGTCAGCACCCTCTCATGGCTCTAGAGAGGCCTGTACTATGGAGAACCAAAAAAAAAAGCTCATGAAAGGGTCCGTTGCTTAATGGGGTTAAGGGGGCTATTGAGGTTTTCTTATCAAGATGGATTCCTCCCATGTTGACACTTAACTATTTAATCCTCCTTTCAAAGCTATAAACCCATTTATGGTGCTCAAATGACCTTATAAAGCATTTGCTGGTCAGGTTCATTTATTTTCCCCTCATACAACTGTTATTTTCCCCAGAGAGGAGAAAAACACAATAGATGAAACCACACTGTTGGGGGGGGGGGGGGGGGGAAAAGTGAAAGGCAAAAGCTTCGGTAGATGCATTATAGAACGATTTTAATTCATACTCTTCGACTTCTATGGACGTAAGGTGTTTGGTAAATGCTAAGTCATGCTCATATTCACAGAACAACCATAAGCTCGTAAAAATGCAAGGTGCCGACCCCTGGCAAAGAGCTGTAGGAGCAGCATGCTGCATGTTCCTTGAAGAAAGGTGTGATTTATTTCCGCTGGCCTCGGTACAGATGCTCATTTCCAGCTGAGATGTTTACAGATTGAGGTGAAGCTGTCAGACACTATGGGTGTCCAGTACTGCATGCTGTTTACATTTAATGTTTGCCAATTAGGCGATTAGTTGACAGAATATTTCTTGAGGGATTGGTGTGTGCAGGAGAAGAAAATGTCCAAATTTAGTAATACACACTGAAGGATGATGTACAGAGATAGGATCCGATTTTTCCAAGCCATTTGTGGTTCTTCCGTAAAGGGTCACAATTGTATTGGATGTCATTGGATCATTTTTAAATAGGAGACCCAAACTTGTCCCAGCATCAAAATGGTTCTGTGGATTGAACCAGCTTTTTGAAGATTATGGTTTACATGGGTTGGGGTGAAAGACCTTGAATGGTCGTTAGCCCTATTGAACACTGCTGACTGCAGCCCAGGCCTCCTCATTCTACATCTATACAGGATCTGACTTTCTCTAACAAATGAATCCATGAACCATCAGCATGCTTGATTTGGCACGTTTTTACACTGGATGCCCATCCTAACGCAACCCTCCCCTAAGGCTTGTGCAACCCTAATGGCTGGGGTTGGTTCCCTGACCGGGGATAGAGCGCCGCATCCCAACCACTAGACCACCAGGGAACCCCACCTTCCCAGAAGAGTGGAGGTTATTAATATTGCAAATACAGATTAAAGGATGTTAAAAAAAAACCCTCAAACGTAGGATGTTCAAAAAAACGACCACAATATGGGACATTGTTTCTTCTTCTTCTTTCATTTGAACAGCTTTACTTTCCTCTTTTGCACTATAACCAGTATGAGGTTCCACCAATGACTGATTGAAGCTCATCACTGATTGTATGCCCTTGTGTCCTGTGCTGGCATGATGCCCTAGTGGCTCATGCCTGGCAGGCACTACCATTACACACTCTACTGTTTAAACAGCTGGCCAGTTTGGCAGAGCCTGTCTCAGGAGATTAGCGCACAGTGGCACAGCGAACATTGTATCTGCCACAGCCAGAGGCCATACACAGCCATGCTGTATGTATGCTGACAGATTGAACATAGCAGTCTGTCAGACCCATATCTCATCTGTATATGAGTGTGTGTGTGTGGACAGGAAAGGCAATCTCATATACCTTAAACTGTGTTCTTTCTTCTTTCCTGTTCCGTTGTTCCTTGTTGCCTTGGTAATGGATTTATACGCCTGAAAATTCAATATAAAGCCTATAACTTTATATATTGCTAATTAAGTCCGTATATGGAAAAACCCTATATGTAGCTTACATGTAAACATTGCCTCATTGATTTGCCATAAATATTCTGACTAAACATTTACAAGTAGGAAATTGCTTTGGGGGAGAAAAAAAAAAATTCTGAAGGCCCTGTCCATTAAGTATAATGTAACATGAGGTGTAGTAACGTAATACGTCTATTTCCTGTAACAAGCACAATCTTTCTGGGGGCCTGTTTCAATCTTTTCTTTATTTCTTGGAGTACAAAAACCAAACAAACAAAAAAACTTTATTTTTTTGGACAACATCATTAAAAGTTCTGCCTGCATGCATATGTTTTTTTTTTTTCAGATGCAGGGAACATTTTTTATTCTCATGCATCAGAAATAAAGATTCTGAAGCGAACGAGTGTTAACGAATAGCCTTCCCTCGTTTCAGTTCCGTTTCCAGTAAAGACGACTCTTTTACTGGTCACGGATTTGTGTTTAATAACGTACATTTTTTAAAATTTTTTATAATGATTATTCTGAAAGGGGTTAAAAGGGACGTTTTTTAAAACCCCTGGCTTTGAGCAATTCAATTTCCTTATTGCGCTTTTAAGAATTGCCCCCTGTTAAACACAAAGTGGTTTTTATAGAAATCTGGATATAGATGTGGACCGTTATTAAAAAGCAAAAGGTGAAAGCACCAAGCACCCCCCCCACACACACCCAAAAAAAAAGAAATTTGAAAGTGCAATCATCTTCTTCTGGAGGACAAACGATAATATCATAAATCATTACAGTATAAAGTAGTGAAAGGGGGGGTTGGGGGGCCAAAAGTAGTTCTTCCCACAAAATAGCTTCTTTTTTAAATATATTTTTTCTTGTCGGACATAAAAACCCCACATCAGTGATTTTTTGCAGTTTAGGTAGTTTTTAGCCTGAATAAAAGCACATTGTTTTGCACAGGACCCGTTGCCAGATCTTTTTCTTTTAAGCATAATAATCTGTGCGTGTACGAACGTACATCCAGACCCAGATCTGTCGCTTCCTATTATAATAATGCTATTCCTGCAGGTATATGTGTGTGTGGACATGCTGCACTAATTCAGCATCAGTAAATATATGACTACTGTCCGGACTGGGATGATGAACACCTGAGTCTGTGCGGCTTTGGCTAATATTTGGCTTATCAGGCCACAGGATTGTTATTAATTGCGCCATTGCCTGCTGGTTGAATTGAATGGCGTGGTAATGGAGTGGTTAAAGAAAGGAATCTCGTGGAATTTCGCAGCTTATTGACTCCATCACCCAGATGCCCGCACGCCCCTCCCCCCAAAATACCAAGCAACACTTGTCCCTCCCATTTCTCATCTCTGACAGGGGCATGACACAGGATGGACCAGTGTACTGGGAAAAAAACATGGAGTAGACAGAATATGAAGACACACAGAGATGGCTTACTGGGAATGTTATTACTATTCATGAACCCCCTCGACCGTAAAACACACCTAATGTGAGCTCTGTTGCCAGAGGTGTTGTTATAGGAAACCCCCCCCTCCGACCAATCAGACGGCGCTGTGGTACAGTACGTTATAGAGGATGCATAACCTGCATAGCAGAGGCTAGTAATTAATATAGATTTACTGTATAATCAGCGTTCCTGCCTGATATGAGAGGGTTTTTTTTTTCAGCATGCACAGAATATGTTTAGATACACACACAGTATCTCACAAAAGTGAGTGCACGCCTCACGTTTCAGCACCATTTTAGTATCTTCTCAGGGAAAAATACCAGAGAAATGAAACTTGGATATATTTTAGTAGTCAATGTGCAGTTTGTATAGCAGTACAGATTTACTGTCCTCTAACTCGACATACAAACATTATTGTCTAAATACTTGGCAACAAACGTGGGTGCATGAAAGCTGTGTGTGTGTGTGTGTGTGTGTGTGTGTGTGTGAACCTGCTCACTACAGTTAAATAATCACGGTCAATGGAGAACTTATTGGAAGGTGTGAATGTTTCTTACAGGGTGAAATGTGTGTGTGTGTGTGTGTGTGTGTGTTGGGATAACAGTGCAGATTGCTGCTTATGTTAAAAATGTAACTTTGCTCAGAAGAACAGATGGTCAAAGAGAGAAAGAAAGAGGGGGGGGGGGTAATTAGTCATTATTAATATTTGTAGATTGTCTGCATGACCATGAGAGATCAGGCCTAATACATTTAAATTTTAAGGTCAGATAGGACTACTACTACGACTAATAATAATAATTATAATAACAACTATGACATCAGGGAAATCAGTAAATCAGGAGTGGGTTCAGGAGAGAGAGAACCAGCCGAGAACCGGAACCTGAGGCCATCATAGATAGGCTTAATATTCTGCTGTTAAACATTAGAAAAGGAAAAAAAAAAATCACCTGGACGTTTTCTTCAGTTTGTCCATTTTCATTGCCATTTTGAATATTGCCATTAAGTTTTGAGGTTAACTTTAGATCTCCCAGGATCATATGGAGAAGCCGTCCCTCAAGCCCAGCCAAGCCAAGCCAAGCCAAGCCAAGCCAAGCCAAGCCAAGCCAAGCCAAGCCAAGCCAAGCCCAAGCCAAGAGTGCACAGATTTCTTGAAACATTTAGATTTATTACTTTTTTTGTGACTCAAAATAAAAAAACCTCTCTTGCACAATGCATGTTAATCTTTTCCTTTGAATCCACCACAGTACACTTGAACGCCATCAGCGGTGCTTTTACGGGCTTCAAAGGAAAAATCAGAGCTGAAATTAAAGCTGAAATCAACAATTGTGCCGTAACGCAGTGAGGGATTTGATATTTTGGATTCGGAAAACTAACAGCTGTCAAATATACTTTACAGCACAGTGAAATGATTTCTTCACAAACCCCAGCTTGTTAGAAAGCCGTGGGCAGCGTGCAGGGTTAACCATGATACAGCACCCCTAGGTAGCTCTAGAACCCACAACCTTCTAATTAGTTAACCAGGATACCAACATTTAAAATGTATTTTGTATTATATATCTCTGAAGCCTGTCATAATTAACGTGGTAATTTCTTCTTTTTTTTTTAATATAACTAAATAAATATAAAAGAAAACCTTCAGCACAACATAGATTTATTCACACAACAGATAAGAGCAATACATCATTCGAATCTGTAGAGGGTCTACTTTTATTTGAATACACACATAATACAGCAAAACGCTATGCTTTTGTAAAATAAAGAAAACAGACAGGGGGCGCTCTCTGCTGTTTCTGTCATCTCTCTTCACAGACACGTCAATAAAACAACCTCGATCTCAGTGAATACTCGCCTCACAGACTTAAAAAATATATGTATAGAAAGCTCGAAACAAATCATCTCTGATTCTGTAGTCCGTATGAAAGTTAGAAGAGGTGCAGTTTATCCAGTATCATCTCATTAACCGTCCGTTTGGAAACATGGTTCGGTTTGGTGTCCTGATGATTTACATCATTAAAAACACATCATTATTTTGAACTGAGGTACAGAAGCATGACACTAAAACTACCAAGCACCATTATACACAGTAGATTACATAAAGTGCATGTAGTGCTGGTTAGCAAGAGGTTGTTTAGAAGTTCTTGAACTTCTGATTGGTCAAGCTGAGTTCAAACCCCAACATCGCCAAGCTTCAATTGCTGGGCCATTAAGCACGTTTCCTTATACCTCAACTGTTTAATTGCATAAACAGTATGCAGTCATTGTAAGTGGCTCTGTATAATGGTGTACTGTACATGTAAATGTCATTCGCAGGTAGGGTGGCAACCTTTCGATCCCGGTGGGCCGATTCCTACTTAAACAGTGGAGCAGCTCTTGTGTTTGAAACATTCATGCCTTTCAATGTCAGATACTGGGCATGGAAGAGGGAATTTGATCGATCAAGCAATGTATAATGGTTGTGAAGGTTTGTGTGGAAAAAAACCTCGACATAAAACCACAGGGTCACCCACAAGGACACTTTGGAATTACTTGGCAACCTTTATTAAATTAAAGCTCTGTACTATTAAAAACTCAAAAAATTAATGCCTCCAGTTGCAGAGATGAGACAACCTACGGGAACGTCAAAACTACCCCATTAACCACCTTATTTGTACGAGCATGGATTTTTGGGGGGTTCGAGCCCCAGTATCGCCATGGTATCCCTGTTTGGCCCCTTGAGCAGGGCCCTTAACCCTCTGTTAAAATTTTTACATATTAATGTACTCATTTTGAGCATTTCAGCTGTGAAAATGACCAAAATATAGCTCTTAATATACAGTAGCTCCTAAATAACATTGATAGTCTTTCTATAGGTGACCCCTGAAAACGGTGTCAGTGACAGATGGCGTTCGAACGCGAAGGTTGTGTTCTTCAATGCAGTTTTTTTCACTTTGTTCCTTTCTTGCTATAATGTCGAACTATCATAATTAGTAGTGAAGCATTCAATTACAGCATCCAAGAAGTTCTGTTTGATTTCAGCTAAAATCCATGAACATGAAGAAGCTGGCCTTTAAATATACAGCAGAAGCTTTTACTTTTACTGGTATATTGAAAAAAAAAAGAGTGAATATCTTAATTAAAGATTATATCTTTTTTTTTGTGCATACAAAAGCAGCAAAAAAAAAAAAAACTCCAGTAACCAAATGTACTTTTCCTACAATTTCCTTAACAAGAAGAGCAGCTGGAATCATTCGGTTGAAGTTGAAGGGCATAAGCTATCTCTGGAAGTCAGACTGGCATTTTTAATATTCATCACACCAGGCTATGGGATTGGGAGAGTCCCGACGTGTGGCAGTTTGCATTTGGGAAATGAATGTCAGTTCCTGCGGTGTTTCGGTCGGAAAACAATGCGCAACTTAAGTAATCGTGATTAATTACCGTACAGTCTCCGTTTATACATCTGCTTAATTATAAGACTGAAAAATTATTTTTAAGTTATGGTGTTTAAGTTATGCAGAGCCGTCAATGAGGGAAGACTGAGTGTCAGTGCAGCAGGGAAATGAGTGGTTATGCTTTCGGAGTGGAAGATTTGTGGATTGTGTTTTTTTTTTTTTAGAAACATGACAAACTTTTTATTTGTATATATTTTTACTTTAATATAATTTCCCTTAACCTTCAGAGGAACCAAACTCGATAGAGAAACCCATCCTCAACACCGAATGTCCATTCATTATTGAGGTGAGATGTTCAGGTAATGCAGAAGTGTTCAGGCAAACCTGTGGTCCTGGAACCATCCCTATCTGGTCTCCAACTCTGGGCCACATCATAACACTGTTAATGAACAGCACGTATTTCATATCTTACATAATGTTAAGTATTCGCCCTTTACACTCCACATGGAAGCTGTGTTTAAATAGTCCTAATTTAATAAGAACAACCCATTGCTGTAACACGAGGCAATTTTCATGTCATCAACCTTCTCAGTTTTTTTTTTCCTGCAGCTCTCCTGAAGCCCTGGTGAATGAAAGCATTTAAGGAAATCTTTTTTTAATTACACCGAAGGGGAGGTTGGAGAGACGAGGAACAATCGCCTAACGTCTGCCGCTCACTTACACACTGCTGAGCGAGCAGAATATGAGCAACTATGGAAATCGATAAAGTAGTTTCTCTCTTCACTTCTTCAGAGCTTCACCGACTGCTCCGTTAAACGACGGGGTGAAAAAAAACGGGCTAGCACACCGCGGTCGAGGGGTCAGGACGTGAAGCGCGGACGTGTTCATTAAGTGAAGCGTGCCGAAAACTAAAAACCCCGAGTATATCACCTCGCTCTTAACCCCGGGCACGTGTGCGTTCTTCTGCCTCAAGAGCTCTAAAATGGCGGGAATGACTTTTTTTTTTTTTTTGGTGCTTAAATGCAAAGAGGTTGCATGAGGAATAAATAAAAGACAAAGGGGTTTCGAAGACTCATTTAAAAAGAGCTAAAGCATGGCTGTGTGCTAATGAGGCTGTCTTACCTTGTAAAGGTAAAGACTCTATCAAAGAAATGGATTTCTTCTAAAGAAAATCTAACACTCATTAGAAGGAGACTGAGGCTTTCTGGTTATTCCTGGAATCTCTTGAAAAATCCTCTACCGGAGAAATGTGGCCTGTTTCACCCGGGCTTCTATTAGAGTGTGTTCCTCATCCCATCCTCGTCTCTCGGTCTGAGAAAAGTCATATCAATCGTCGCTAATAATGTAGAGATCTGGAAGAAACTCCAGGAGGCATCTCTGTCCCCGTGACATTAAAGTCCAGCATGAAACAGGCGATATTTTACCTTAATTCAAATGCACTTCTCTTTCTTTCCCTCCCCTTTTCCAACCACCTGGATAAATGTCAAGAGGACACAGAAAGTCACAGTCACCCCATCGCAACCGTCCTCCACCGCCGCAGCGTATTTTCTCTGTCGTTAGAAGGGATCGGTGCTATCTAAAGCGGGGGGGAGCATTATTGCTAATTAGCAGACTTTCATCCGCACTGACAGGGCACTTGAACAACGCATCGGAGGTACAGCTAGCTTTTATTCCAACCTATCAATGTGCGAGTGAATCAGGATAATTGTGTATTGTAGCGAGTGACTCTTATCTCGTAAATAAAAGAGGGATGTGTTTATTATAAGTTGTTATAAGAAGGTATTTGAGAACGCAGGTTAAAATACATCCCTCTAATTTTGGGGTTGTATTTAGTAGGTAAATGCAACTAGTCAGATTGTTGGGACAGAAATTTAATTATTACAATTCGCAGGTGAGACCTGAGATGTTGTACGGTTTAGAGACAGTGGACAGCGCATGTAGGACCTTTTGGAGACGAGGTGGAAAGGTGCAATTGAGATGGTTTGGATCTTATATCGGAAGCAGAATGCTGAAGATGGAGTCCCCTGGAAGGAGGAAAAGTAAAGCCAAGAAATAATGTTTATGGATGTGGTAAAGAAAGACATGCAGGTGGTTGGGTTGAAAGAGGTTGTAGAGGACGGGGTGTATGGAGACGGGTGATCCGCTGTGGCGACCCCTAATGGGAGAGGTTGAACGAAGAAGAAGAAGAAGTTACTTAACATGTACACATCACGTCTTGCTGTGAGGCCAGCAGAAATGAACTGTGTGGGATCTTGAATAATTTGATTTGATCTATATTGCTTGAAGCTGCTACTTTACCCAATCAGACTGAGATTTGGCCACTCCAAGGACCTGGTGTCCAAACATGATTTGCACGTCTTTTGATTGGATGGTTAATGAACGCACTAGTCAGAGCTTGAAACCCACATCTTGTGGATTTAGTTCCACAATGACTGACAGAGGATAAGAAATTGATTTGGTCGCAGATACACTGACAAGGACAGAAGACTTGTTGAATAGTGTTCATTGGGTTTCTTTGTTTGGTGTTAGCATTCATTTTCACTGCATGAGATTCCTGTTTGTGATGCAGCGCTCTGTACTGCGTTTCTGTATAATATTGGGGACTTCTATAGCTGTGGTGTCATAATAAAGGTATAAGGAGGTGGAGTCATCCAGGCAGGACACCGCCGAAGGCTTAGGTGTGAAATCGTTCACCTTGAATGTTGATTTCTGTAAAGCTGCTTTGAGACAGTGTCTGTTGTGAAAAGCGCTATAGAAATAAACTGGCCTTGACTTGACTTGACTTGAAATCCACAACCTACCACTGATATACACCATAATGTCTGTGACACTGCTAACTAGGGTTGGGTACCAAAAAAACCCACCGATAAGCTTTAGGACAAACAATACAGTTATCCATACATCTATATGGATAGTTTTTCCTGGGTCCGTCTGCTGTCATTACAAGAGTGGCCTCTAGAGGCTAATCACGGATGCCACATGCGATTTGTTTTAACACTCGAGACTGCGCACTGCACTGAGAGCCCTGTTAAATGTATTATTTATTATAATTATATAAATATATTTATCCATATACTCAATATATTTATATTTTTTTTTATTATTTAATTGACCACATTTTTATACATTATTTTTTCATGCACTAGTATCTTTATTATTTTTTTTTTATCAGCTTTTGCTTTATGTGCGTTTTTTTGTTTGCTTACAGTTTTGTTAACTGCAGTACTAAAGTTCAGCTGTAATAAAATCACATTTTCTTGTTTTTTTTGCACCCAATTATAGACAGTTTTATCAATAACAGTATCTCCGGTAAACGATACCCACCCCTACTCATGAGTGAATCTTTGATGGTACATTATTTATTTTATGGTACATTATAATATCATAATTATAACAAGTCTACAGAAAATACTTTTTTGGGAGGAACTTTATCAAAAAGTCAGGAGCGCAGCAAGAAAATACCACAAAACACCCTGCCAACAGTTACGAACTTAATCAGTAGGAAAGAAAATGATACTGTCTGCATCGCTCAACAGACATTTTTTTTAATGTCAGTGGGTCACTTGCTTGAAAAAACTGTGAAAATGTACCATTTTATGGAACTGCGCTTTTGAACTAAGTGCTGGAAGGTCCATCTTCACTCAATTCCAAAAAGAATTCAAATTTTGACCACATAACAGGTTTGCCTCAGTCCAGTTTAAATGAACTTGGCTTAAAGAAGGCATCAGCATTTCTGGATCATGTTCACGTGTAGCTTGAACTAGACTATCTAGCTGTCTAGCTATCTAGACAAATTCTCGAAACCATTTCTTCAACCTCCACACGTCATTTGTGCTCACCATAAGATTCAAATTGCGAATGCTTTGGTACATTAATTTAATCGATTGTGTACAAGTGTTTGCTCTTTCCTACATTATCAGTTGTTTATGTTTATGTTGATCAAAATATATTGATATACTGATTTCACCTGAATAGTTTTAACCCAAAAATTTATCTCAGCATCGGTTTATTGCATGTCTTTGCAATTTGATTTGATTTGATCAATTGTGAAGATGAATCTTGAATGTCACTAATGAAGGAGAGTGTATGGTATCAGATCAACAAATAATCGACTAGCTCTCTAAACACAGACAGAGCAAAACAAAGAATTACAATTTCTGAAAAATGGATGAACAACTAAGAAACGAATGAACACTTGTATAGTACAGTAAAAGTCTGAATCCTGTCTGGTCTCTTGCAATAAATATAAATGAAATATGTAATCAAATAAATACATTTGTGCTGCTGAAATTTGTATTTACCAAACAGAAGGAATTAGTGTTACCCTTCACCCTTTTTAGCCACCAGGGGCAGTGTCTAACACCTAAATATCTCTTGCTACAAGAACATGAGGAACCGAGTGGTGGTAGTGATGCTTTATACTTGTCACATGTACATTATAGCACAATAAAATGATTTATTTGTATATCTCAGCGATGTTACGAAGCTGGGATCACAGCACAGAGTTAGCCATGATACAGCGCCTCTGGAGCACAGGGTCCCCAAAAGTGGTAGCTTGACGATACCAGGGCTTGAACCCCCGACCTTCCCCCGAAAGCATGATGACTGGGTAGCTGCAGCACAGACCTACTAAAGCCGCATTCCTTCCAGTATTGCCTATGCAGAGAGGACTCCTTTTGGAAAAACTCAACATCAAGTTCATTCCATTTCAGTAGATAAGATGACCAGCAGTCATAATAAAGTTCACATCCCACTACTAAGATGCCACTGCTGGGCCTTTGACCAAAGCACTTTGGATAAGGGCATCTGACAAATTCTGTACATGAAGTAGGGTGCCAACGTTTTGCTTCCAGTTGGCCATTTCCTAATTAAACAAGTAGCACCTCTTCTGGTTGTACTGAAATTAATAAAAACTTCAACACTTTCATGTCTTTCATACAAATCCCATACTAGGCGTAGAAGGCGCCATTTTGTTGATAAATTTTTTTATAATAGTTGTGAGGCCTAAAGATTTGGGTGGAACCCATGAGGACACTTTGGAAACACTTGGCCACCTTTGGATTTAAAGTAAACTCACTAACCAGGCTTTTAAAAATGGAGGTGACCAAGAATCTAGTGGCCATGGTAGGAATGCCTCCAGCTGCAGAGATGAGACAACCTACTGGAACGTCCAAACTACCCCATTTCTCTGAATTGGCAAGACAAAAAAAAAATTCGGTTAAATCCTGCTTATCAATTGATAGTATGATCATTACTGTAAAGTATATCAGTGGCAGCATCATTCTATGGGGGTACACATGGAGCCAAGGCACTGATTCTAATTATAAGAATGATGAATCGGGTATTTATGGTGGACTAATTAGCCAAGTGAAGCACATCAAATGTTCAAGAAAATCTGTTGCTGTGGTAGTGGTAGCTGATGAAATGAAAAAGGGAGTTCCAGAAGGTCATTCGGGTGATTTAGTAAACAATTTCGGATTGTAGGCCCACGCTCCAACCTTTTGAAGTCGTTCCGTTTGCTTGAAAAGTGGTCAAAAAGTCAATGGCGGGTTGTTCTTTCTTCCGAAGGCTTTTGAAGTTGCTTAATTCTATTGCAGCTGGAGTGTGGTATAACAGATTATAGACATTTAATTAAACAGGGAGCTTTCATTTGGCAGCGGTTGACACGAGCTGATAATATTAAACCGACTATAGTTTCGAACCATATGTTTGAATCAATTTGACGACGTGCATCTTGAGCTTTTTATCGGGATCCTTTGTGGCTATAAAGCGAACACTGTATCAGAGATGATCACCACATATATTCCCATCAACTAGCTTCTTTGCTTTTCGACTTTTCCTCAGAGCATATCCTTTTGCTAATGCCCAAAGCCAATGGGATCCAATTATATTCAGAAAACAAAAAAAAAAAAATCTGATTATTTTTTTTTTCTTCCACCTGACTGGAACAAAAGAGGCTTGCTGGAGTTGCAGGAGCACCTGTGTTTAAAAGTGGAGTGCTTTTATATTTCACAGTGCTGGGCCTGGCTGGGTTCCTGTGATGTTTGAAGCTGTAGGGAGAACGCTTCGCTCTTCTTTCTCAGTCTGACATTTGTTAAAGGAAACCCCACAGAGAATAGCTCTTCAACCCCTGATGGTGATTAGTTAGCTCACTAAGCAGCACAGTGAGCCAGAGCAGCCTCAGTCAGCTAAACAGACAGACAGACAGGCAGGCAGACAGGCAGACAGGCAGGCAGACAGACAATGAGACAGACAGACAGACAGACAGACAGACAGGCAGACAGACAGACAGACAAAGCAGCTGAAATAAGAAAGACAGACAGGCAGGCAGACAGGCAGGCAGACAGACAATGAGACAGACAGACAGACAGACAGGCAGACAGACAGACAGGCAGACAGACAGACAGACAAAGCAGCTGAAATAAGAAAGACAGACAGACAGACAGACAGACAGACAGACAGACAGACAGACAGAAAACTATATTATAATGACTTAGGTCCTAAAGGATGTAATGAAACTGGAGGAAATTCTTTTTTTTCAGCACACTTCAACGTTCATGTACGTCATGTTAAGGTTAATTGTTGATGTCAATGTCAAACTCGGTACGGAAGTTTAGCGAGATGCGTACGTTCACAATTTCCATGAAGGCTGTGGCACTTCATTTCGATTTCAGGAACTTCTCATTTGTGTATAATGTTTTCAAAAAAGTTTCCAAGATAACCGACCAACATTTCTAAAAATGAGCAATATGGAGAACATTGCTTCAACTGAACAAAACAAAGGACAGTGCGGTACAACAGTTATGCTAATAGCCCAAAATACAAAAGTGCAGCCAGACATGACTGAAATCTTTGAATGTAAAATGCAAAAACATTGCAGCTCATCCAGTATTCAAGCAGAACACTTGCTTCTGTCAAGGGTGTAAACAATATTTTACACCAGACAAAATATATGGAAGGACGGTGATTATGCAGAGGTTCATTAGTTGTTATTACATAATGCTCTTAAGTAGCTCATTAGCTAACAAACTTTCTTGTACACATACAGGACAATAGTGTCAGTGGCTACACATGTATTTCACTCCTAGGCTCAGGGGTGTCGTTCCTGAATCAATCCACCTCTTAAAACCTTTATTTTGACGATACGATTTATAAAAATCATGACTATTTAGCATAAACGCAGTATGGCACAGCGCTGACAGGAATCACAGACAGGAATCTTATACGGTGAGAGTGAATGCCACTACTACAGCAAGAAAGCCAATGGACAAAGAATCATCAATTGTAACCTCATAAAATGACCCTGGGTTTGTCTTGCATTTTTGTGCAGTATAGTTTTTCCGGGAACTTGAAATTAAGTGTGTTTTGTGCAAGCTCAACGTGAAAATGTTGACGTGTTAGCTAGGGGTCCTCGTTGTTCATAACTAAAGGCTTTACAGCAATACGTGACGTGAGGGCTGAAATCTGGATAGGAACGCCAATGTAAAAATTACACTCAGCGGTACACCTGAGAAAAATGCTACGGAATGAAGAGAATAAACGAAGAGAATAATTTAATACATATTCATGAACAAACATACAGTATATTCAATTGTAACCAAATACATTTTTGGGGGGATTTTGAATTATCTATTTATGCGCATCAAGGCAAAAGTGCTGAGGGTGAACCGAACCGAACGGCGACAAACCAAAACGTACATAATTTCACTCAGATTCAGATTAATAGATGAGTAAAAGCCCTAAGAAAAGTAAAAATGCTCCCTGGATGTCCCTTGTGCGTAAAGAAACGACACCTCGGTGTAGATTTGCTGGCTTTCGTACTGTTTTCGCATTTGACAGTGGCCAGTAATGAACGCTAGACCAAATCTGGCCCTTTTCCACATGGAGGAGACAGAGAAGTGCTGGTAGTAATAGTTATAGGCAGTCAGCCATGCTCATGGGTGCATGAGGTTAATAAGGAAATACCAGGCATTTGAAATGAAAAACTGCACCATCTGGTGAGAGAGAGAGAGAGAGAGAGAGAGAGAGAGTAGCAAAAGGACTGCTTTTTAAGGGGCCACTTCTGCAATCTGCCCTCTCCTGGGGCCATTATCATTATAGAAGCCTCAACTGGGTAGAAATAATGAAATGCAGGAGAAGTACAGTATAAAGGCAGAGAGACAATGCTGAGAGATGAGAGAGCTGTAGATACAACAATGGCAGCAGGAACGGAATGATGGAGGAAAGGCGATGAGTCAAAGGAGGATCTTTGATGCGAAAATGGTACCGACTGGTTTTCATGTAATCCTTCTCTTCTACTGTTCCTCCACACACGTGTTCAGGAATAGTGTTAGGTCAGATTTAGTGAGCATTCAGCACTGCAGTGTGCGGCCAGTATGAGTCATATCCCACTTTATTTGGTTGAGCTGGGCCAAGACTGAGGCTGATTTAAAACCTGTGTCTATGTGTGTGTGTGTGTGTGTATGATAGAAAGCAAGGCAAAGTAAGCAGAAGGGCTGTGTATATAACGTTTACTTGCCCCAAATCATTTTTTTTTTCCACACTACTCCATTACTCATGTATGTGATAAATTATGCTTTAGTGATATTGCGAGGCAGCATTTGGTGAAAGAAAGAAAGCAAGAAAAAAAATAAAAAATCAATGGAGTGTTTGTGTTACACTCATGCTGATGAGTCGACTCAGGAGAGCCTTAACGCCGTAATGCAAGCGAGAGTGGAAGGGAGAGCCGAGGGCAGCCATGCAAATACCTCAACTGGCAATTCATTAGTCCCCCTCCCCCCTTTTTCCTCTGCACCTCTTCCGCAGAATAATGGTCCCGAAAATATGGCAGTCACTACTCTTCTGAGCAGAAATTGGATTTTGGATGAATGATCGGAAGTTTTACATTCATCAGACCCTCACCTTTTAAATCCCAGCCCGCTGCTGCTCGCGATCGGAGCGTCGGATTCAGAAAGAGGACACCGGCAGAGTCGCTTACCGGCCCTGAAGAAATCTGCAGATTAAATACAGCGAAGGTCCCTCGTGGTTTTTTTCACTGCGCCTAGATTGCGGTTTGAACGTGTCATTTAACAGTCGGATGAATTCACCGTCCCATATAAACATAGGATCGATGTTTCATTCACTCTGGATGGATGTAGAAGGATTTTTGGAAAAAAGTGACTCGACCACTCGTCATTTTTCTTCGGTTAATCCAGTGTAGGTACACGGAGAAGGGAAGCTCGTGGTCTGTTATGAGAACAACCACAGTTTTTACACTATATGGACAAAAGTATTGGCACTGACATTTTCCAGCCAAATGTGGGTCTTCCCCAAAACGGTTACCACAAAATTGGAGGCAACACTATTGTATAGGACGTCTATGAATGCAGCAGCGTAGACGTTTTCCCTTTATGAAACTCTGACACACTGCCCCTTGCAAGTCAGTTCCTTAAAATGATGGCTTCCATGGTTTGGAGTGGAAGATCTTAAATGGCCTGCTATAGACCTCTGATCTCAACCTAGATGTTTGTTGATGTAAATGGGATTTACTGGTAGACTCTTTGTAATGTTCTACACTAAAAGGGTTGTCCCTCTTGGGAGAAGCAGGACGGAAAGTATGGAGCTTGTAAAAAATATTCCTAGGGTAGATGTACCAGTAATATAGACACAAGAATTGGGACACCTGATATTTCCAGCCATATGTGGCTCTCCCACAAATTTGGAGGCAAACAATTGTAATGGGTAGAATGAAATTTTCCTTTCACTTGAACTTTGAACCATGGCCCTGTGCACAAAACAAGCTCCAAGAGGGATAGAGTCGAAGATCTCGAGTGGTTTTCTATTTACATTTGCGGCATCTAGCAGGCGCCCTTATCCAGAGCGACGTACAAAAGTGCTTTGAGTCTCTAATGAACCCTAGAATTCTACAAACTTGGAAAGTGCTAATTTAAGTGTTTCAGGAAGAGGTGGGTCTTTAGTCGTCGCTTGTAGATAGTCATCTACGGAAAGTTCATTCCACCACCTCGGTGCCAGAACAGAGAAGAGCCTTGAAGTGTACTTACCTCTCATTCTGAGAGAAGGTGGTACCAGTCGAGCAGTGCGAGATGTGATGAGGTCACTGAGGTAAGATGGCGCCGGTCCATTTTTCCATCAGTGTTTTGGATCTGATACGTGCAGCAACTGGAAGCCAGTGAAGGGAGCGCAGCAGTGGGGTGGTGTGGGGGGCTGATTGAACACAAGCCGTGCAGCTGCGTTTTGGATCATTCGCAGTGGACGGATAGCGTTCAGGGGAAGACCTGCCTCAGAGAGTTGCAGTAGTCGAGTCTTGAAATCACAAGAGACTAAACAAGCACCTGGGCAGCCTGTGCTTCTATAGAGCTCTGACCTTAATTCTACTCTAACGCTGACTTTTTACCTCACCTACCAAAATCGGAACCTGGTTTCACTAATGCCCGTGTATCTAAATGAGCACAAATACACTTCCGATATCTAGTGGAACATGCAGAGTGAATGAGTGGAAGCAAATTGCGTCTAAATGAGAGATAGGATGCTCAAATAGCACATAGGAATCTTACCATCACAATGGCAGGTGTAAAAGGCTATACATCTGCGATCAGATCACCCGGGACAGATGTTAATACATGGTGTGAACAGGGCCAGTGCCACGGGCAAGGTGGCAAACCCTCACCCGCACCTGCGATGGGCACGTTAACTCCCATTTCCGAGTCGATTACAGCTTGCCGAGATAACAAGCCCAGACAATCCTTTTGAGTATTATTCAAATGCTTTCTATTCTTGATATATAGCTTGTGGGTTTTTAATAAGAAAGCGTGTGCAGGGGTGCAGGCACTGTGCAGATGTTGCGCTTTCCCCCCTTGTGTCTTCTTTTTTTTCATATGTACTCTATGTTAGAGGCGTATCTGAATACAAGCCGGTTACAAATGAACCTTTTCATCATGAAAGTGTTTAAATAGATATTGGTTTTATTTTCTGTTGCCTAGCTACCCTTTGGTTGAATGAACAAACAGCAGATGTGTTATAATAACCTTTTAACGCAGTTCAGTTGCTGCTTACTTTTAACTCACTAGTTAGGATGGTTTGGAGAAAAAAAAGTCAGCGATATAAAATATGTCAGATTTGTTTTTAACCATTACGATGCATGATAATACAACGTATTTTAAAGAATATTCATATTGGGAGGAAGCTATGACATCAAGCACACAGACAAACGTATTAGGAACCCTGTCTTTCCCGCCATATTTGGTTTATCCCTATAAACTGTTACCACAAAGTTTGAGTCACATGATTCTATAGGATTTCTTAGATGGCTTTTTCATTGAGTTGAACAAGAAGATCCAAACCTGTTCCAGCATGATAATGTCTCTCTATGTAAAATGTAAATAGAAATAGAATATAAAAAAATTTAAATCAATGTACATGGTTATTTATATATATACAGTACAGACCAAAAGTTTGGGCACACCTTCTCATTTTTCTCAGTTTTCTTTATTTTCATGACTATGAAAATTGTAGATTCACACTGAAGGCATCAAAACTATGAATGAACACATGTGGAATTATATATGGAATTATATACATAACAAAAAAGTGTGAAACAACTGAAAAATGTCATATTGTAGGTTCTTCAAAGGAGCCACCTTTTGCTTTGATTACTGCTTTGCACACTCTTGGCATTCTCTTGATGAGCTTCAAGAGGTAGTCACCTGAAATGGTCTTCCAACAGTCTTGAAGGAGTTCCCCGAGAGATGCTTGGCACTTGTTGGCCCTTTTGCCTTCACTCTGCGGTCCAGCTCACCCCTAAACCATCTCGATTGGGTTCAGGTCCGGTGACTGTGGAGGCCAGGTCATCTGGCGCAGCACCCCATCACTCTCCTTATTGGTCAAATAGCCCTTGATGCCTTCAGTGTGACTCTACAATTTTCATAGTCATGAAAATAAAGAAAACTCTTTGAATGAGAAGGTGTGTCCAAACTTTTGGTTTGTACTGTATATATATATATATTGTAAATGGTGGTTCATGAACCACGTTTTCCTCCATTATGGAAGGAGATTCCACGAAGTGCTGATTGTGAAAGGCAGAGTTTTCTGAAGAAATAGGTCAAAGATATGATCACTTGAAAATAGGCCGCAGCCATATAGAGGTGTTATGAGTTTACAGTATGATAACCCACTTTGAAAATATCTCACTGATAAACAACTATTTAAAAAAAATACAAAAATATATTGTTTCCTATTATTATCTTGTCATATTATCTGTATTTATCATGTTAGTGTTACAGGCTGCGAGTGTGTGTGTGTGTGTGTGTGTGTGTGTGTGTGTGTGTGTGTGTAATGAGAAACACCTGCACTCAATTAGTAGTTTGGCGACTGAACACTGTTGAACAACGGAGTGGGGGAAAGTGACCATAGGGAAATGGTGGCTCAGTAACAAAGGCTCTGGGTTACTTCTCAGAAGGTTAGTGGTTCAAGTTGCCAAGCTGCCACTCTTTGGCTCTTAACCCTCTGTGCTTCATTGGAAGTGTATCACGTCTGACACCAGCTTCCTCACATTGATGGGATATGTGAGGAAAGAACTTCACTCTGCTCTAAGGTACACCTTTACTCTTCTGTAGTCGGTGGCAGCCATGTTTAGGATTTGTGGTGGTTCCTGGGGGATGGAAATGCAATGTGACTTGAGAGTGGGCAGGGAGGGCATGTGAGAAGTGTAGTGTAAACTTGTCCTTTGGAAATGCAATTTCATTACCTTTTATAATAGACAGGAGGCCTTGAGACTTTGGCTCTGAGCAAAGCACTGAGCACACAAATACCAAATCAAAATACAGTCTATATAGTGAAGTAGAAACAAACAGATCATTGTTTAGGTAACATTTTTACATGCTTACATTAGTAGTGGAGTCCAGAGGGATGAAGCCTATTTTTTTGTCTGGGTGCAACGTAGAACCACATTGGAGGTGGTAGTGGTGAAGGTATTGGAATATGGAATATGGCTCACAGGTTTCACTACCAAGCTTCCACTGCTGAACTCTTGAGGGGGACCTTAACCCTTTAGCGCGTCTGCTAAATGCTGTAAATCTAGAACGACAAAAAACTTTGTAAAAAAATCAGGCATAACACTATGACATTATTACATTACGACAGCTGAAGTGAATAACACTGATTTTCTCTCCATAATTTTTCCCTAAAATTGATGTGTTAGAAGCAGGTAAAATGGGCGAGTGTAAGGATTTGAGCGAGTTTGACAAATTGTGACGTCTAGACGTCTGGGTCAGAGCGTCTCCAACACTGCAGCTCTTGTGGGATGTTCCCAGTCTGCAGTGCTCAGTATCTATTAAAAGGAAGGAACAGTGGTAAACCGGCGACAGGGTCACAGGTAGCCGAGGCTCAATGATGCACAAGGCTGGTCCGTGTGGTCCGATCCAACAGACGAGCTCCTGTGGCTCGGATTGCTGAAGAAGTTCATGTTGTTAACGCTAGTCAGGTGGTCATTACGAGCCTTTTGCTTGTTTTAGCACTTATGCAGTGAGTATTTTCCTATTTCTCGATCCACCATGTACCGTATTTCCTGGTCGTGCAAAAGATGTACCGTATGACAAGAACTTACAGGATCGGGATTAAACTGGTGCGTAGCTACAATAACTTTTCTTGCTAGGGATCATGTGATCTGATGGGTCCAGACACACCCTAGGCACATGAGGGTAAGAGGGGATAAGCATAATGCTGTGCTCTGGTCATACAGTACATATTGCCTACTGTATATGCCTCTGGAGGCAGTGTTATGTCTTGGGTTGCGTCAGGTCTAAGCTCAGCAAAATGATGCAGCAATGAAATGAAGTCAGCTGACTACCTGAACGTAGGAAGCGACCCAGATTTATCCCAGCAATGATTCCTTCCTGTCCCTGTCCAAACAGGGAATATTTCAGGATTATTTCAAAGGTTTCGATATTTCAACCCAACCCAATCCCATACACACATCGTTGTAAATGCAAATTACTGGCTGGTGTGTTTTTGCATTTTGTAGCTGGACACGGGCTATTTGTAGCTTCCTATGGTTACCACATTAGAAACCCCCCCCCGAGGATGTAACCGCAATGGAGACTCCGAGCAAAAAGAACTTCTGTAAGTCATTCTGGGTGATGGCATCTGCCAAACGCTCTGAATGGAAATGCAAGCGATTTTTTCATTCGCCGTGTCAAAAGCTGCGCTAAGCAGGAATTCTACCTTTCATATGCAAACGGGGACAGGTGGAGCGCAGAGAGATTTGCCGTTCGCTTTGTCTAAAGCCTGTGCATGCTGCAAGACTATTTTTATAACATTTAATCGGGCCGGTTTAAACGGCACGCCGTTAAACAGAGGCCTGTCAGCGATTCTCGATCCGACGGTCAATCGACACATTTTCCATCTTCCCTCTCTTCACGAGTTTCTTACAGCTTTTACACACTATTCTGTCCATTTCATCGCAGAGTTTTATTTTCCAAACGTGAAAGACGGATGCATTTGAAAAACCAGGTGCACATAATCACTACCTGGGTGAGTGTAAACATGACAATGTGCAGGTGTGTTGGGATTTGCAGTCTTTTTTTTCTATTTGTAGTCCATGTGTGTAGTAGTGCTTTTTCATGGATGGAGTTCGATGCAAATGTGTGTGTGTGTGGGGGGGCACTTATCATCTCTGTGTGAGATCCGTCCCTTTACATCCTTCCGCTCTTGTACCCCTCCCCCCACCACCACCACCACGTTCCGGAACACATCGCGTTAAAGACATCGCATGACACACGATCGTTATACGCGTCGATTTGTTTACTCTCCGTTGCCTTGTATTATTATTTCGAACAAATTGCTTTATACTATCAAGGATAATTAAGGATTCCTTCCAAATTTCCGTCTATTATTCTCCTTTCAGTTGCACCTAAAGGAATAAAAACCTCTGTGCAAACAATTGTGTCTTTTTAAAAAGCGGGGACAAAAAAAAGCTGTACTCAGGGACACGGTAAAATGACATTTTATTCATCACAATGTTTAAGAAGTGCAAACAATGGACAGATAGTTTGTTTAAAAAAACATTCCTAGAAAACATTTCCTCGAATTGAAGGTTCAGTTTCTCTCAAACTTCCAAGCTAATTAACCATTCTTTTTTTTGTGACCTTTCTGCTCACCGAGGGTCCCGATAATTCCGGAGCCGAACGTATATGAGACCAATTAGTTAATAAGATTTACTCCAACAGCTGTTCCA
The DNA here is from genome assembly GCA_024362625.1 of Silurus asotus. Classification (NCBI taxonomy): domain Eukaryota; kingdom Metazoa; phylum Chordata; class Actinopteri; order Siluriformes; family Siluridae; genus Silurus; species Silurus asotus. The sequence goes on from MU532517.1 coordinate 154,224, forward strand.
GTCTCCGGAATGCGTTTTATTTTTATTTTCGTTTTCATTTTCTTGGGAAAAAAACAAGAAGGTGCCTCCGTTGCCAAACGGTGCCGCTACTGTCTGTTTAGCAGGAGCCGCCGAGCAGCACATGCAACCCTAATCATTTTAAGCCCTGCTTGAGTCTGTGTTTCATGTCTTCATGAAACAAAATAATCAATGCATATTTCAGAGAGAAGAGCTAATTAAGATAATGAGATTTTCTCACTGGAGTGGTGCCTACCAGCCGAATGTAGATGCATGGGTTTTTTTTTCCAGCGAGAAATCTGTAATTGTGTGTGTTTTCCAGCTCGATCTTTCCTGGATCGTTCCTTCCCGAATCTCCGGGTCTTATTTGTCATGTACTTATAACGCGTCGTTACGAGCGCATGATGAAATACAATTACGCGAAGGTGAAACGCTGGCATTTTTGAACAAATTGGGACACGGTGCATGTCGAGATTCGCTGAAGCGAAACATCTCTGCCGTGAGAAGAGAAAAGAGAAGAATGAAACGAACGCCACTACAAATTGGACCCGGCGCTGTAGGCGTCTCATGATACGAGAAAGGAAAACCGGATAAAACTTGTATATGTAGATATTACAGTATATTGAACTTCGGTCAAGCGACAACAACGGCATGTGGAGAGTTCCAGACTTCCAGGTGGTTACAGTGCTTAAGATTGAATGCCAGCGTGTAACCAATATATCATGGAAACTATATTACCTCGATCATCTTAGCTTTTCCACACACAGTGTGTGCACCAGAGAGAAGTGTCTCACCGTTTACAGGCATCTGCTCTCAGTATGTTTATTACAAAAATACGTGTCAAAATTTCCACCCCAAAATTTAGCATTCATGCTAATTTTCATTTGTGGTTTGTGTTGAATTTTGCGTTCAACCTCATTCATTATTACAATATCAGTGAAAACCAAGAACATTTTTCTTTTGCCTTTCTTCTTCACGTGATTGTTAAGAAATTCTGATGATGCAGCTACATTTGATTTTGGCTTTGTGTGTGTGTGTGTGTGTTAATTGTAATTACCCACTTACCAAAAAAGGTCACTTCGAGCATGAGTTATTACATTAGGCTCACACACTGAGGTAAAAATATCATTTTTTAAGTGTTTTCAAACAAAAATGATGTCCACATGGTTACAGAAGTGCGTTTTGATCCCCATGCTGTTGTGTTTGTATTAATATTTGAGTTTTTTTATCGAAAACTTGCAGATTGATACCTCAATTATATGAATATTACAGCCACTACTGATATTAATAATATGAATAATGATATTATATACACTGTGTATATTTTTGTACTGTTTAACCTACAACGTACATCAATTACATACATAAATACAAACATAAATTGTTTTGTAGCCGCATTATCTGCGTCAAGCTGCTTTAAAACATTATTGTTAAAAGCGCTATAAAATGCATTTCATTGTATCGAGGTACATATTCAATAATGTAATCATTTTTTTAATAGAATGAATGATATATCAAATTGTGATTAATAGTATGATTTTCACGAGCTAACTCACAACTGAAGCACATTTTTATCCAAAAAAAAAATTTACCCTAAATTAATACATTTTCAAATGTTTAATTAAAATCAAAATGGCCATAAACAAATCCACATCTAATCGACATTAACATGGACATATATGGATTTTTTTTTCTGACCAATGTTTAGTGATTAAAAAAGATTTTTAGTAAAGGTTTTTTTTATTTATTTTTTTATAGATATCTGAGTGAAGAAAGGATGTCGTGACTGAATTTGTGTTGCAGTGAAGGTTTTCATTTCGCCTTCTTTATATTTACTTATTTATACTGTTAATAAAAACAGAAACGTGTGCTGCATTAATCGCACGTTGATAAGATTTGTGCCGTTGAAATGAATTTTCATTCATTTTGACAGCCCTAATATTATATATATATATAATATACACACACAGTGGAACCTCGGGTTACGAACGCCCCGGCATACGTATAATTTAGGTTACGAATCGCAGTTTATCTAAATTTTTGCCCCTGGTTACGAACAATATTTAGGGATACGAACATCGCTCACCAAAAAATCGCAGGCAGGTTGGTTGTTTTTGCTCTATCCACACAGCACGTCATATCAGTTAGTTCTTTAAGTAACCTTAAAGAAACAGCTCTCATTTCCCCTCTAATGCAACAATTGTCTCAGCGTTCGTGTTAATAACACTGTCTTTAATATTCTATAATATAATATATAATAATATATAAATAATATAATATAATAAGATTCTCCTTCCAAACAATAACTCTCCCTCCTCCCCCTTCTACGAACGTCGTCTCCTGCATCGAGTCTTCTCAAAGGGAAAGTACCCGCTAAAGATCTTTTCCTCTTTTGTATGTTTTTATGTGGTATGATTTTAATATAAGATGTTAAAAGTAAATAATATTAGTGAATATTGGCTTTATTTTTATTAAAGTAATATTTTTGGTTGTCCAGAACGAATTACCGAAGTTTCTGTTCATTATTATGGGGAAATTTGTATCGGGATACGAACTTTTCAGGCTACGAATAAAGTACCGGAACGAATTAAATTCGTAACCCGAGGTTCCACTCGGTTGTCAAGGAAAAGGGTACACAACATTTTCCCTCAGGATAGATGGTAGCGAAATCTATGGCCTGTTTCTTCCACAAATCATGTTTTTCGAAAAATGGTCATCTACAGTAGACTAAATCCCTTTCGAGTGTTTTTGTGTCCTCGGGCGAAGTTACACCACAGTGTGTCTGTAGTTCTGGTGCTGTTTTCCAGCATTTTGTTCATAACCAGTCCAGTCAATTAGCTGCACCTGTGACTCATTAGCACTGTGTATTTAAGCTCTGTAAAACTTTCCAGTGTGTGTGTGTGTGTGTGTGCGTATACTCACGCGTGTACTCACGTGTATACTCGCACTCGCGTGGTTCAACCCTTACATAAGTTGGCATTTCACTTCGCCTTTTTTCCAGCTCTTTGGATTTTGATTGGCTGTTTTTAACAACACCTTAGTTCGTGGATAATGTATTTTTTTCCCAAAGCTCTTTGGAAGAAGCTTTTCTTCTTTTTTAAATAAAGAGACATTATGTAGTATCAGAAATGCCAGATGCGTTTACACTGGTTATTGTGCTTACACCATGGACGGTGGATATTAGCTTTAGAATGCAGTGTAATGACATTAGAAAGAGAAGCAGGAAGGGAAAGCAGAATAAGTGTTCTGGGTTTATTGTGAAGCACAGGCACCTGTGGGTAGGGCAGGTGTATTGTCTGAGTACGTGTTCCTGATTGTTATTTATGGAATAAACATGTGACAGATTGCGTTTGAGGTAGATGAACGGTATCTGTATCTTCTTAATACAGCAAGTTTCTCATCTCATCTGCTAGAGTGGGCAAAGAATAACCACCCAGACTGAGCCAGGCCTTGACAAGTCAATGCTTCTGAGTTTGGATCCTCTCAGGGATTCACGATTTTTGGGAATTTTTTGGGATTTTGGGGAATTTTGGGGAATTTTTTCCTTGCCACCAATCAGAATTAAGCGTTTGACCGTATGTGTTGTGGTATACAAATGAAATAAACAAGTGTATTTTTAGTTGCTAGTAATAGAGAAGTAGTAAAGTACTGTATATGTAACTTTGGTCCATTAAGGGTTCCTTTTAATCCAAACTAGGCAGGAAGAAATGGGACAGAATTCATGGGACTGGATCTATTTTGTGGTAAGACAGACCTAAAGTCAGGAATGTTGCCACAATTTTGGACCATAGTGGAGTGAAAATACTACCAAACCAGCAGATCTTGAAGCTCCCACCCTTTTTCCCCCCATATGATTGTGTACTGTAATGATTTGTAATCCTAATTTCAATATATGATGTTTTTTTTTTTGGTCTGGTTTCTACCTCATGTCAATCCCAGGGCTTTTCTTTGCCGTTGTCGATTCTGGCTTGTCGAGATCTGCAACATTTCTGTTTTGGGACAATCTCTGCTGATTAGAACCACACTGTTCAATAAAAAACATGCTGTGTAATTCTGTCCATGAAACCGTAGGAAAAGCGTAGGAGGAAATATACATGGTTGAAAGAAGGCATATTGGGTTTAAATGATGTCTTAAAGCCACAGTGTTTCATGTATTTCTTTTTAGCAAAAAAACTGCCTTCTAACTATTTTATTTGTGTGTGAAACTCTGTTCAGTGTACATACAGTTTATTATAATGGTTTTAATGGTAATTGAGTCTGGATTTTGTAATTCAAACTTCATGAACAACTACTATAACTTTCATATGCACTTTTTTTTAACATTAAATTCCACATTGAGTCCCAATTTGCTGAGACAGTAACCTTCTGGGAAGATGTTCCACTAGATTTTGGAGTGTGGTTTGGGAGATTTGTGTTCATTCAGCCACAAGGGTGTCAGTAAAATCAGGTTCTGATGTAGTGTGAGAAGAAGCCTGGGCCAGTCAAGATTTTCTATTCCAATCCATGTACCCCATAAGTTCATGGAGCTGAATTTGTGCCCCGAGGCATTGTCATGGAACAGGGAAAAAAAAAAAGTCATTGCACAGCATCTAAAAACTGTGCAATTGTGTCAACTGAACATCTCCACTTTGATACACCTGAGATCTCCACTATGAACACATCGATTGCGTTTTTTTATTTTTTTTAGAAACTCATCCACCGGGTGACATGAGCTCACGATTTCTGACATGAATTTGTAATAATGTGCATGATTTGATTTGTGGAGAAAGTTAACAAGGTTAACATCATGGGCAGGGCTGGAGCTCATGAAAGAAATCCACTCAATCGTCCTCACTGGTTCGTCTTCATACAAATGTCTCATTAGGCTGCACCGGAGCACATTAAACCTATCTATAAGTGATTATCTGCTAAGTTATAGCGAGGGATCGTAATGACCTAATGTAATTACAGACAGAATTAATAACTATCGCAGCACGTCGAATAAATGAAAGCGGTTTTTAAAGCTGCGGTATTTTTTCTCGTGTCGAACTTGCATACAAAACGTACGCGGTTGGCACGAGGAGTATTCGAGCTGGAAATCAGACGGTACGTCCCAGAGAGAACAGACATGCTCGCTTGCCAACGCAGAAGACGGCCGTCCAGCTCAGAGCCCAGGCTGAGGTTGCAGATGGTGCGGAATGAGAAAGAAGCTGTTTCTGAATACGTATTGCCAGCGTTCCTCACCATTTCTCAGTGAAGTAGCATGGCACAGGCGTGTCTGTTTTTATGAAACAAAGGAGCACCTGAGGCATATCACACGCTTTATCTACATATAATTTATGATAGAGGATCATCTGAGGTTAAAGAGATGTCGTGTTCACTGGACCGGAATTGCCCTGAAAGGTTTCACTACGGAAGTATTCCAGATGTTATAGATCCAAATTCATAGACATGCGGAGTTCAGTGTAGCATGAATAGGCATCTGTGACAGAAAGGAACAAATCATTGTGGTTATTTGTGTGTCCCTGTTTCACACACTTGCAACAAAATAGCTATGGGGGGAAAAAAAAACCCGAAAACACAACGTCTCAATGAGGCTAAGCTCGGAAGACAAAGTCCTTCTTTTCAGCATGGTAAACACTGATTGGTTTATAAGACTATTGATTAGCAATCTGTCCTTGACGGTACCTATCAAATCCGATTAGCACTTAGCAGGGTAACACATTACAGCAAGGACAGGCCTCGGCGTTGTTCTTCTATATGCAAAGCATAATGGCAGACTGCCTCCTCACATCAATGCAAAAAGGGTTCAAGAGTTTGTTTGTAGCGTTAGCTCCAGGAAATCAGATTAGCGAGATTCGGTACCTCAGAAAAAAAATGTTGTCAGGAAAGAAATCTGAGGGAAAAAAGAGAAATCTGAGAAATTGTAAAGCAATTCTGGAAAGTATGTTCATCATTAGCGTTGGTATCACCCATGAGCTAACAGACTGTTTATCTGTATGTCTGTCAGACAAGCCTATTTTGACACCTGACTTTTCCAGCCTTATGTGGTTCTTCTCCAAACTGTTCCCACAAAGTTGTTACACGATTTTATAGGATGTTTTTGGAAGATGTCTCAGTGGTTGAAACATTGGACTTCTTATCAGAAGCTTATAACTTTGAATTTCATTTCAGCTCAGCAAAGGGGTCACTGCTGGGCCCTTTAGCAAGGCCCTTAACCCTCAACTGCTCAGTTGTATAAAACCTGATAATTGTAACATAAATCTATTGTAAATCATATAAATCAAACTATCATTTGGACACTGGACAACTAATCTGTGAAAGTTGAGAAAGAAAAAAAAAAAGATGATCTATGTATGTTATCCAAGCTGAACTATTAATAGTCTGTCTGTCTGTCTGTCTGTCTGTCTGTCTGTCTGTCTGTCAAAATTACCACACAATAGGGACAAAATTATTGGTACTTTTCCAGCCTTGTGTGCTTTTTTCTACCCAAGTACCCAAAAGTGTAGGATGTGTACACTTCTTATTTTTTTACCTGTCACTGCTGGGGCCCTTGAGAAAGGCCCTTTACCATCAAGTGCTCGGTTGTATAAAATTTAGTGAATGTATTGTAGTTTCTCATAAATCTGACATCACACTTTGGGCTTTTGTAGCTCAACTGTAAAGACATTAGACTACTGTTTGGGAGGTCGTGAGTCAAATTCCAGCATTGCTCAGCTGCCACCGTCAGGCTCTTGAGCGAGGCCCTTAATCCTCAACAGCGCAGTTTTTATAAATTACACGATTGTAAGTCGCTCTAAAATAAGGGCTTCTGCCAAAAGCCGTAAACGTAAGGAGTGGTATCTCCGCTATTAATATGTCTTTGAATGTTGTGACATTGTTGTCGGTTTTGCTTACACATGTAGCCTGAGTACACAAGGCGTTTTCTGGCCCCGAGTCAGAGCAGTCAACTGAAAGTAAATTGCCTTCGCATAATGCAAAATACCCATCATTCACCGTGGCTTTGGAGGATGACATCTAACCAACAGTGTAATTCAAATTCACAGTGGACAGATGGGGAGAAAATCTGAATGAGAAATATACTACGCAGTGAAAGTGAATGACTAAATGATAAATTCCTTTCCCACTGGTGATGGCGCGTGTGCGTTATTGTGGAACAGTCCTAGAGGAATCATACGTTCAAAGCTTTCAGTGCTATTAGTGAGTCAGCTGCCTTTAAAAACACAGCTGCCCTGGAGCGGGTTGGCTTTGGAGATGGAGCTGATGGAATTGACTGTGCTGGTAAAATATTGAACTGATGTGATGTCAGGGTGGTGTTAAACCAGAGTCAAGCCCAAAATTAGTTTAGGAATCCCAAGTGGTAGTCCGCCTTAGTGATGTCTGATGCAATGTCAGGTGCAATAGTCGATTTAAAACAAATTTCTTTTCAACTCTCTTTTTCTTTCCCCTGCTTTTCTTTTTCAATACAGTCTAACTACGGAACTTGTTCTCTGATAAATGTGGCTTAGTGAAGCAATTTTGGTGCACCGGCCAATCAGCCAACCCAAGGACCAAGTCGGGGTTGAGGATCTCTCTCTTTCTCTCTAATTCCTTTTTCACTCTATTAATAAACGCTTGCAGCGTGAGGATTTTCTGATGAGACTTTGGATAAAGATAAGTAGTTAAAGAGAAAGGATAAGAAGCCTCATTCCTGCAATTTTCTGTCAAAGTGTGACTGCTTAATTGAAGGGGGTGTAATTGTGGAGAAAAAAAGCTCACACATTCTCTCTTATAAGCATCCATCCATCCATCCATCCATCCATCCATCGTCGTTTTGACTGTCCGGTGAGTTCGTTGTAATCACGCCATCCTCCTATTGGTGGGATCTTTCGTCATTTCGGACCGCCGTATTCGTCCCACGACCGAATTGCGAAAGCGTCCGACTTGGCACCGCGGTCCACCCTGTTTTATTCCTTACCGGAATCAAACTGCTCATGCGGTTTGTTCGTGCGGTCCTGGTGTTTTAGCTAATTACCCATGATGCATGGCTCCTACTGTATCTAGTGAACAGTTGAAATAATAAGCGGGTTTAATGGCATTAGCACAGCGCCGGGAGATGAATTACGAACGCCGTCACGAGCGGGAGGAAAAGCCGCCACTCGCCTGGCGCGACAGCAAAACAGGGTGCCGAAGAAAGCAAACAAAATCAATATGTAGAATTATTCCAGGGAGTGTATCAGTTGTTTAAGCAGACGTCCCGAATCCTGACAGCGGGGCGATTCGATTAAGTTTATGCTTATAAATTACTATCCGTATTTATTTCAATTGAGGCAGGATGTCTCTGATGTGTGGTGTTGAATGCTGAGCAGATTGCTGAGTCTTAATGTACACAGAGTCCTGCATTGTGGTTGATATACATATGTTATAGTTTATAACCTTCTCTCAGTCCCACTCTCTTACTCTCTCTATACTACCTTTCCTCTCTCTTTCTCCACTCCATAGCACATCTCCCTCCCACTTTTCCCCTCATCCTTCCTCTGGCTTCCTCCCTCTCTCTAATACTCTCAATTTCTCAATTCCTTGATTTGCCTTTCGAGATAAAGAACTTCTTTTCTTCAAACTATCGTCCTAATTGTTTGAGCTATGGTGTGCATCATGGCAGATTTGTCCCGAGAGCGGTGTCTCTATGCTGAATGAGACCTGGTTGGTTCTCCTCCCTTTCAGCCCCTATAAATAAGCGTAAAGATTCTCCTGGGTTTATATTACAGTGCACAGTGCGCTAGTTTGCAGTGGACGTCCACTGAACATTGTCTGCCCTTAATGCATGTTGGTTTGGTGGCACATCGTTCGCCTTAATCACTGACAGTATGCTTCCCCTGAAGGTACCGAGGCCATTAGTTGACTTGAAATGGTTGTCAGGCCATGTATGGTGAAGCCCATTACAGCGAGAGAGAGACAGGGGGAAAGAGAGACCGGGAAAAAAAAAGCGAGGGAAGATTATACCGTCCCTTTGGTGCTTATTTTACCATGTCTAGTTCCGGTTCTAGTTTTTTGTTATAACCAACATTTACTTTGAGTGTCCACACAGGATTAAAATTCTTTTTGTGTCTTTTGTTGCAGCTCCTTTGACCGACAAACCTCCAAAGATCATCGTTCCTGCCGAAAGCAAAATGAGTGTCATGGAGCTGCAGTTAGGTAAGAACCCCAGGGTTTCTTTAAGCACCTTATTAATGCCAGACTGAGAATCAGGGCCAGGCTTGTGCCTCTCTGGGTCCAGTCAGACCTCTGCCTCCGCCAGATGTACAGTATATGGATTTGCGCGGGGGTCTGTTTTTCGGTGTGTGCATGTATGAACACACACGCCATTTTTCAAGGCGTATTCCAGGCAACCTGTATTTCTCCGATGTTGCATGGTGTAATGTTGTGTCGTGTGTGTGTGTGTGTGGCAGCAGGACCACAGCAGGGAGAATATCGTTTTTGATTATGTTTAGAATGCACAAGATTGGCAGGCTTTGTGAGACAATGCCCCGCTGTTTGAGGCTGCAGGTGTTTGAGTGGCAGCGACCACAAATCAAATCCCTAAATAAAGCAGGAATGATGGGCTTTAAGAGGAGCTAACTAAGCCTGGATCGCTTCAGCCGCACGGGAATAGTCTTGCCGAGCAGTGACAGGTCAAAGACTTGATTATAATAGGAGTGAAAAGCATCCATTATGGCGCCCTCCTTTGAAAATGAATTTGTCGTGGTCAGTGGACATCAGAGAGGCCGTTTGAAAAGGAAAATCCCTGTGCGAAAGCTCGGAGAGAAATGAAACATATCCTGCTTAAGGTTCGCGTGCAATTCCGAACGCTTGCATGGTGACGTAAAGTGAATTAATGCAGCTGCAGTTTAGATGTCAGCACAGTTGAAAGCACTGAGTGATGACACGCAGCCTGAAGGCAGAATACAAGAATCTTCTATGAATGGCAGCTCCCGTCTGCATCCCTGCCATTAGATCCAGCAGCACGCTCGCTGCAAAATCAACTCATAAAATATTATGCTGGGAACAGGAGCGCATTGCATTTTTCGCTTTCCACTCAGTTAACATGCACATATGGAGACGTTCAAGGGACTGCCACATTTCTCTCGGTTTTCCACATGGTAGTGACAGGTGCTTGTCGAGATCCTTTGCTTTTTTTTCCCCTTTTTTCGTATGCTTGGGGTACGGTTTAATATTCATCTCCCAAATAATGTATGGAAGTATAAATGGCCCATCTGACATCAGCTAATTAGGCATATGTACCCGAGAGATGGAAAGTTATGTGTGTGAGAAAGTGCAAGAAAGAGAGAGAGATAGAAGCAGAAATAAAATGAGTAGTGAAAATGTATAAAGAGTGGGAGGAGAGTTAATCAACACCTTTTTCTAGCCGTTCGGCACTTTTTTTTGCACACACACTGAGGCTGGTAATTCTAACAAACTTATCCTCTGCAGCAGAGGTAGCTCTTGGTCTTCCTTTCCTACTGCGGTCCTCATGATAACCTGTTTCATCATAATGTTGGATGGTTTTGACCAGGTTCTCTGGTGGTCTAGTGGTTAGGGTGCGGCGCTCTCACCGCTGCTGCCCGGGTTCGAGCCCCGGTCAGGGAACCAACCCCAGCCATTAGGGCTGCACAAGCCTTAGTGCCGGTCCCAAGCCCGGATAAATGGGAAGAGTTGCGTTAGGAAGGGCATCCAGCGTAAAAACATGTGCCAAATCAAACATGCGGATGGTCCGCTGTGGCGACCCCTAATGGGAGAAGACGAAAAAGATTGTTTGATGGTTTGGGAATACATTTAAAGTTCTTGAGAGTTTTTGGATTACATGACCTTCATTTTTTTAATTAATCATGAACTGTCTTTTCTCTTCACTTAACTGAGCGTTTCTGAGATTGTATGGATTTGTACAGTAGTTGTAGTAGCACTAATAGGGGTATTGACTGATGGTCTAGAGCCTATTAAGAAGGCAACAAATCTAACGCTTGACAAGTCACACCTTTGAAATGAAAACCATTTCAGGTGACTACCTTATGAATCTGATGCTGGCCAAAGCTAAATGAAACTACTCCACATATATATATAATATACACATATATATGATAACCTTGTTTATTGAATCACTGGCGCAGGACTGCGGACTGATACTGATATTTAATGGAAAAACATGACCTTCAGGTGCCTGGTCTTTGATGTAAATCCATGCTTATGGAGGTCTTTGCTTATAGCAGATTTGCCAACGTTCGGGTTTCTAGTAGTAAATGACGTCAGCAAGCTATTGTCAGTAAATCAGCCGAATGCGATGCCTAAGGCTCTGACAAGATCTTGTGCACACTGCATGATTACTGTAAGTCGTGGTATCTGGGAATTCTCCTCACCTGCTGCTAAGCATTTTGGTGCATTGCCCAGAATGAACTGCCACTGTTTGTTGACAGCACTTGCAAATATTCAGCGAAACTGACTTGTTTCAGCGCCTGGTGTCTGCCCCTGAGGCATGCTCAATTTGGGCTGGTCCTCAGCTGGGCTTGCCAAAATGATGAATGACAACCCTTCAACCAAGTGTCCCTTGCCCCTGAAGGGCCATATATCCCCAGCGAGCGCCTCAAATGGACTTTATGGCAACAAATTCTGTATCGGTCAGGCTTCGTCGCTCTGCAATAGATCAAGCGGAAAGTACCGGAAAAGTTTCACCGACTTCGAGCTTGTCACCTGGCAAGAGTTGATATGTGGGTTATGTCCGTGGCTTGCGGAATAAGTATGTGTTTGCTAGCTCTACACTGTTTAACCTTACCGTGGGAGTAGGGCTTGATGCCTAGCCGGAATGCCAACAAGCTGACTAAAATAGAGCTGATGAGAAAATGATATTATTTTTCCCGTAAGTAAAAAAAAACACCTTCGTTATTTGCATTCACACCGAGCGGTTCACACCGAGCAATCCTTTTAGAGCGAGGAGTACAGCGTCTGGCTTTTGTAATGAATCTTAAAGCCGAATGACGAACAGATGTCAGTCATTTTAAAGCTGATTTTTTAAATATGTATAATTAATACATAAAATAATATCAAAACAGACCAAAGGAGACAAGGTCTAAGCTTGTAAGCATTGCAAAGCTGTGCATGAAGCAGACAACTCCTTGGATATGCCAGGCATGTGACATTCACTTATGTCTTCGGGTTGAGAAGGAACTGTTTCCAGGAATTGCACAAAATCTGGATACTGATTGTCCTGCGTATGAAAGAACATCAAGCTGATGGTTGGCTATCAAGCAAAGTTGTTTTTATTTATTTATTTTTATAAATAATTACTCTTAAGAGTAACTTGTAACCAACATCTCTTCAGTTGCTTTATATATTCACAGTTCTAGCTCTTCCTGCTTTTCCTATATGGATGCTGCATACAAAGTACTGCCACCTGCTGGTAGGGGAGAGTATTGCCATTACGATTCTATAGATAACTTTGACTTTTTTTATGTGAGGATTAAAAGACACAACGTATAAAATAGAGCTCAAGTCTTTATATGATGACACTTTTTCTAGTGTCTAGTTGCTACCAAGATGCATCAAATCTCTGGGCATTATCAAACGAGGAATTATATATTCATCGACTTCGACACATCTGTTAAATGCATAGCAGATATATATATCTAATGTTAGAAGTTGTCATGTTACAAGTTGCTTATAACTTTCATTCTTCTATTTTGGAATGAGCTTGTGGAGATTTGTGCGTATTCAGCCATGAATTCTGGCACTGATGTAGGGTGAGGAGGCCTGGGGTGCAGTCCGCATCATTCCAAAGGCATTCAGTAGGGTTGAGGTCAAAGCTCTGAATGAAAACCATATCTTGATGGAGCTTGTGTTGCACATAAGCGCATTGTTACACAAAAGGGCACTGATTAGTCTATACAGGATTGTTCACATGGCCGTTGTCTGTCCATTAACCATATTTGCCTCAGGGTTGCCAGGTTTTCTAATAAACCGGAATCTCCACAGAAAATACGTTATTTGTACTGTACACTAATGGATGCAGGTGTGGTGGTACTACACGCAGTAGTACGTGGCTAGTGTCTACGATTACAACAATTTTTGTGCGTGTATGGAACAGCATGTGGTGATGATGAAGTTCATTGTGAACGAAGGCATTAAATTCATGGATATCTACAGAAAACTTCAAGCACGGTGCGTTGATGAGACGATCAGCCGCAGTACGACTTTTAAAAAATGTCTAAAATCTGGTTTTAACTGTACTGATTTCATAGAATGCCGTCTTAAAATTCTGTGCCAATGGTTCGGAAGCCGTTGCTACCAGCAAGACTCAATGCCTTTTTGTTTCCCCAGTGTTCTAATGCACAGTCAGTCACTCAATTGCTCTCGAAGAAAAGTGCTGAAGAGCTTCAGCAACATGTCTGTGAGCACTTTCTACATCTTAGAGCTGGCCAGTGGAGCATACCAGACAAGAATGAGCTGGATCCTGAAGCCTTTTTTGTGTGTATGATTGCACCGTATGCTCGGGGGATGGGGTGCTCGTATATACGCGTGATCAAGGGCTTTAGTGTTCTGGACACCAAGCAGATGTGGTCATTGTAGTGGAAAAAAATAGGCTAGCGAGCATTGTTTCAGCTGATGGCCCCCATCAGCACAACTGGAGCATTAATGATCAACCCCCACCCTGGCTGTCATTCTCTCACACTCTCTCTTTTTTTTTTTTTTTTCCCCCTCCTTCTCTTCCTCAAAAAATAAGGCCCTGCAGACATCAAATTTGGCAAATAAATGAACAAAATTGAGAGTGTGTGAGAGAGAAAAGAGACAGGGAGACGGTTACTGCGGTATTCCAGACGTTTGATCTTCAATCATCGAGCCTTTTTGTGTCGCATCCCTAACCTCCACGGCTTTTCTTGTCTCGCCGTGCCATCTCGACTCGCCCTGTTTGTTCTTTTGACTTTCTGCAAAAAAGATTCCATCTCTCTTTTCTTATGCTCTGTCCTTCACTACTCCCCCACTCTCTTTTTTTTCCACTTTCCTTGTCTCCCACTTGCCTTTTCTGCTTCTCTCTCTCTGATCAGATAGCTCCTGCTGTCTCTTTGCTGTCATTCTTGGCCAATACCCCGAGAACCTGCTCTCTACCCTGTGACACCTGACATTCAGCTTTGGCAATGATTTGTGACAAAGTGCACCAGAGGTGTGGGAATGGTTCTTCAACCTTAGTGCTACGGGAGATTCAGAAAAAAAGCAAGAAAACAAGCACCAGATTTCAATGTGCAATTATTGTACTGTATTTAACAATATTTAAGATTGTATTAATTGCAATTATGGATAAAATATACATTAGGACAGTGAATATCAGATTTGTTTTGGTATTGTTTTCACAAAAATAACACTACAATAAATGAAAATCAGCCTGTGAAACATAGTCCACCTGCTCCCCGGTGTGAAAAATGGAAATAAAACATCATTGAGTCCCCGAGGCTCGCATTGAAATTGCCAGCATTAGAGCAGATGAGCTACCACACATAAATGTCGAAAATGCGCTACGACCGGTATGCCGTCTATTCGGAATTCCCGGCTCATAATGGTCGGAGTAACATTAACTGAACATGAACGCGAAACGTCCGATTTTAGTAAATGTCAAAGGGATACAGCCGTATCTCGGAGAACAGTATGTTCAGAAATGCTGTAACCTTTGATTCCTCGGTATCTTGGAGAAGTTCCAGCCACCCGCTCTCAAGGACACGCTTGTAGAACCAGCCCAGTTCACATCTGAGCCTATTGATTTTCTTGTCTTTTCTGATGTTTTTCAGGCTGTAATTAAAGCATAAAGGCCTGTCATGGCTCGCCATCTTGACCCATTTTTCTCCCACACCTTGGCTTTGAACCTGGTGGAGTTCAAGAGACCCTTAGCTAGAATCAGCTAGCTTTTTTTTCCCTCATTTCTGACCTCTTTGTGGAAAATAATACAAATTGTTTAAATGTAATATTGTTGTATGATGTATACCAGAGCACCAGAGCTCCACAGTTCCTGGTATCATCCAAAGCTCAGTTTTCTGTAGATAAATACAGGCGTCCATAAAGACATTTCCCCTGGGTGCTTCATTCATTCCTACCTAACGAAAACATCCTGGTAGGCGGATTGGCTAATTTGAATTACCCCAGGATGTAAATGAACTGTATTAGGGATGTTAAGATTCACCGATGTGCATCGGCTATTAAAGTTAATGATGCGATGCACGCTTTTTTCAATTACAAGTTGATACAAGTCGGCATTTGTTTCGCGATGCATTGATTTGAACATATTTGCATCGGTAAAAAAAATATTGATTTACATACAATTATCGATAGATGCACTCTTCTTTTATTATTAAAAAAACGTCCAATATTTTTTAATGTAGATTCATTTCTCTGTATCTCAAACACGTTCTCTCGGCACCACTGCTGCTACGCGAGTACGACGTATCGCAACACTACGGAGAACGAGGCGTGTCCTGAGAGTCACATGGGATACGGATTAACGTGGCAGAGGCAGAGCTGCGTCTTTTATAAGACCATTTGGTTTTATAAAATGCATTTGTTTTTTTTTTTGCGTTAGATGTCCAGCACTAGCGCCAATGTATGATTGCACAGCATCATAATAAAGGTGAATCGTATCGCATGATCTGCTTAATATGTATATTAAATGTTTTATATTGTCCGTAATGAGATGCGAATCGCGTCGGCCTCGGTTATGGAGACGCGCATCCCTATTGTCTATGTATGGTTGCCTGTGATGGACCTGGCATCCCATCCAGAGTGAGTTTATTCGATTTTTTTTAGTCTTTCTTCGATGTGAACCTGTTCGGTGAAGAAGTGAGATGCGAATTCCCCATGTTTCATTGGAGTCGAGAGCTGCCGCTTGAGTAAATGTCACTTCATCGGAATATGTGGAGCTGCGGCCGTTGGGAGCTGTAAGGAAGATCAATATTACATCATTTCTCTCAATTAGGGGCTGCTTATTGTTTGTTTGAGGCATCGCTGTCTTTGTTTAGTCTAGCTCCGCAGTGTCTTAGCCATAACGTAGGGGGGAGGGGGCTATTAAATTGTCATCAAACTAGTGAAAAAGAAAAATATAAATAAATAAAATAAAATCTTGGCTCAGGAAAAGTTTAAACTGTAGCGTGAACATTAGGTTAGTAAAAAAGTGCTTGTACAATATGCTGTTTCTATAGTTACAGCTCACACGGGGTCTTTAATAGCTTGCACTCCACAGACTATATATAGGCTATATATATATATGTGTGTGTGTGTGTGTGTGTTGTAATAAAAAAAAATAATAATTATTACATATATAACATTAGGAAACATTAATGTAGTGACACGTTTTTTGCTAAGAAATCTTTATTAAGTATTTATAGGAACAGTCTCGTAAGCACTTTTGTGTAGATGATCAGCTCCAGGAATTTCCACTAAAATACCATGTTGTTTTTTTTGGGACCGTGAATTAGAGAGAGAGAGAGAGAGAGAGAGAGAGAGAGAGAGAGATAGCACAAGAAGGAGAAATATCCTGAAGCAAAAGAGAAAAAGAGCAAGGCTGATGATGAAATGATTTGTTTTTCACGCCTGGTACATGGACGTGTGAATAGGAAATCCACATTAAATCAAATTATATAGCGCTAAAACATGCGCCATTTCCTACATTAGAGATCGTCATCGTTGGCAAATTGTTTTGGTGTAAGCAGAGTAATACGATGTAGACCATGCTGTTGGACGAAAACAAAAATGGGTGGGGGATGAAGAGGGGTATCACTAATTAATACGTAAATAGAGAACGAATAGGAAGGATTCATGGAGTCAAGGAGCATTTATGATTACTCTTAAGGGTCTTTAAGCTCGGACAGTCATCTTCTGCTGGCTGCTGTTGCATGTGTGGGTACACAGAAGGATTGTTCTTGGTGGAATACCAGTTTGTACAGCGCATAGGACTATGATTTGTCAGAGCGAAACATGGCTTCCTCTTGTGCTAACTACACACGTAGAGCCCGGGTTGGGGAACTATTGTTTTAAACTCGACCATAAGGACTCCTCGTTCTCGCCCTCCATAATATCGATCATAAATTGAATCAGCTGATGGTTGGTTCAATAATTTGAGGGTTACAAGGATAAAGTAACTTTCCCTAAAATAGAGCCTGGGAATTGTCAGTGTCTTTGCCATGGGTTTTTGTGTGGCACTTCTAATATGAACACTTATGGAACTATTAATGCTTTCACTGGCTAAGCTGTGGCTCAGTGGCAAACCTGTTAGAGCTAAAGTTTAAGTTTCAATCCTCCCACTGCTCAGCCTTTGAGCAAGACCCTTAACCTTTAAGTACTCCGGTGTACTGTATGAATAAGTGAGGTGATTGTGGATGAGGGTGTCTGTTAAGTATACTGTATTCAAAGTTTATTTTAACTGTGAGTTAAGCTCTTGGTGAGAACTTCACTGTGGCTTGACCTGTGAAGTTTTTAAGAGAAATAGAGTATAAATAATGGAGTTTGCTGTTTAAGTTCTGGTGCAAAAATGTGATGAAACGTGTCGTTTTCATTGCAGGTTTTTACCCGCATTGTGAACTGGCAACCAACAATGGACATTGTCCAAAAGCATCATTATGGAGATAAAGCTGTAATTAAAGAACGTTCCACATTGTAAGTGTATCCCTAATGAGTGAGCGCTTTTGAGGTTCCCTTTTTGATTCTGGTTCCTCTCAAGGTTTCTTCCTCATAACATCTAAGGGAGTTTTTTCTTGCCACAGTCGCCATGGCTGCTCATCAGGGATAAATACACACCATTCCCCTTAACTCTTAACATTTTGTAAAGCTGCCTTTAGACTTGACTTGTTACATGTGTGTGGACACATACCACCTACCTGTACATTGTTACAGAACAAGTATACATGGTCCCAGGGTCATCCAAGGGAACTTCTTCCTCCGGAAATGAGCGTCAATTCTTGTTTATTCAAGGTTGAGGGATCACTGATGGCTCCAAATGCTTATGCTGTTTGGCACAAAACCTGCAGGCCTCTGTTATCCAGCTGGCGATATAAATTCACCTTCCAATATCGCGACAACCCAATGTACAAACAAAGTCAATAAAGAAATAGATTCGGAAGAAGATTTTGTAATGGTCCAGTCAGAGCCTAAATCCAGATCCTATCCTAATCCTTTGGAAATGACCTGAAGTGGGCTGTGCACAGGAAATCCCCTTGTAATTTGATCTGGAGCTTTTCTTTTGCAATGAAGAGTGGAATAAGAATTGCTAAATCAATATGTGCTAGTAGACTCTTACCCCCCAAAAAGATTTGAGTGTTGTATTACAAAGTATTAGGTAAGTGGTTTGCTGTTTATTCAATTTAGATTGTCGAAGGAATGCCGAAGACTGCTCTGAGAGCAAGGGCATCTCCTACCCTATATGATTATGGTTGTCTTAATTAATATATATACTATAATCTACTATAGTATTGCTATATAGCGATTTTCATTCACACCAAGGTGCCATTTAGCAAACAATCTTCCTATTGGTTCAGTATAGGGGCAAAGGTTTGTGGACACCTGATCATAATAGTAGAAGATTTTTGTACATTCTATTCTACATTTAGTCTCCATTTGCGCTTTTAATAACCTAAGGTCACCTGGTGGTCTAGTGGTTAGGGTGCGGCGCTCTCACCGCTGTGCCCCGGGTTCGATCCCCGGTCAGGGAACCAACCCCAGCCGTTAGGGTTGCACAAGCCAGTGCACTCTTAGTGCCGGTCCCAAGCCCGAATAAATGGGAAGGGTTGCGTTAGAAAGGGCATCCAGCGTAAAAACATCTGCCAAATCGAACATGTAGATCATGAATACAGATGATCCGCTGTGGTGACCCCTAATTGGAGAACCAGAAAGAAAGTTTTGCTCTTTTAATAACCACCTTGAGTATACTTGGGGAAATTTGTGTTTATTCACCCACAAGGGTGTAGTGAAGTCAGGTATTGGTGTAGCGTGAGGAAGCCTGGGGTGCAGTCAGTGTTCCAAATCAGTGAAATAGGGTTGAGGTCTACAGCAGGCCACTCAAACTCTACCTCATGTAATGTCTTCATGGAGCCGGCATTTTGGAACAGGTTTGGGTCTCCCAGTTAAAGTCAATTGAAAATTTATCTTGGGATGTGGTGGCATTCTATACCATGTGCGCCATCAACTTTGTGGTAATACGCTGGAAAGGAACCACACGGACGTCTGGAAAATCTATTCGTGGTCAAAATCTAAATCAGTTGAGATCCTAATGTATGACCCTGCCTTATTAAAAATAACCCTGAATCACCTTCGTGGCTCTGCACTCTTTTACTGATCTGTTAATTAACACAATTTTGTTGAACCCTTGCCTGAAGGTAAACTAAAAGGAAAAAAAAAAGTGAACTCTACCTCTTTGGAATCTGAATCGCTAATCATCATTATGCACAGTTATTACTGACGGTTTTTAATTAAAGAATTGCTACATAGAGATAATTGAAATTATAAATAAAGTTCCAGTTTAGGGTGCATAACACAATACTGTATTTTGTCCTTTTTATTTTATTTTTTTATTTACAGCACAATGCCTACACACTATTGCTAGCATATGGAGATTAGCATATACATGATGATAGAAAAGAAAAGCAGGTTTGTGCTCAGTATGCAGTCAACACTTTACCGGCTCATGTGCTCCGAATGCAGGATTGGGTTCGAATATAAAAAAAAAAATACCCTTTTATTTATTTTCAGTGTGTATGTGTAAACTAGATTCGTTATCACACAGTTCCCATGGTGCTTTGCAGCCTGTTGCGCATAGTAGTCACAAATCTATCTGGGCACTAATGCCGACCCCTGTGGACAACGAAAGCGCTTACAACGTGCAGATGAACATCAGAAATAGACAACAGAGCAATTTATATCTTTCTTTTACATCATGCAAAAGGCACTTATGACTTAAGGCGCATTAGCAAGATGGAGGAGGGAGTGTGCTACTTTAAACAATGCTCTGGGAAACATGGAGTCTTGGGATTCATGTGTATGTTACAAATATGTGTGGACACATACCACCTACCGTGATTTCCGGACTATTAAGCGCACCCAATTATAAGCCGCAGCAACTGAATTTGACAAAGATTTTTATTTTAAACATAAATAAGCCGCACCTGTCTATAAGCCTGTCTACACTGAAACTAATAAACTTTACACAGGCTTTAATGAAAGACAGTGTCTGTTACACGGCTTGTATCACAGTAAACAGTAGCCTACCAAGAAAGTCATTGTTCACTGTTTTCCTCCTTCCTTTCACTACTATTTCTCTCAAGAGTTTTCTTTTGGCATCGTCGTTCGCTTAAAAATCACCATCGGTGGTCATGAAAACAAACCCAGGATGTCTTTCAAAAAAGGAGTAGGGGTGTGCCCCGGCATCCTGGCCAAAAAAAAAAAAAAAACTTGCCGCTGGCCTACTAATCATCCCCTCATATTAACTGGCTATATCACTCTATTTCCTCTCCACTAATATGCTGGTGTGTGGTGGGCGTTCTGGCGCAATATGGCTGCCGTCGCATCATCCAGGTGGATGCTGCACATTGGTGGTGGTTGAGGAGAATCCCCCCTTTCGTATGTAAAGCGCTTTGAGTGCCGCAGAAGAGCGCTATATAAATGTAAATGTAATAATAATGTAATAATAATGAGGTGGTGCGGCCCGATTTAGTGGGAATGCACCCGATTTAATATAAAGACTTTCATTGGTTCACCTAAACCTGTTCCGCAATTTCATTGGTCTAATGTTATAGGGCTCAGTTTTTTGGCTTGAAGTTTGTGAAACGGGAAAAACACAGGAAAAATCCATAAATTAGCCGCTTCATTGTTCAAAGCGTGGGAAAAAAGTAGCGGCTTATAGTCCGGAAAAAACGATACCCAAGTGTGTACTACCTTTCCGCTAATGCCACATGATCCAATGTTCACGCATACATGAGGACAGAAAGGAAAAGCAGGATTACGCTCAGAATGCAGTAATGCAACACTTTCCAGGCTCAAAACGCGAGATTGCTTTTAAATAACAAAACACCCTTTTAATTGATTTACAGTGTGTATTTGTACACTACGTTCCGAAATTCCTTTTTACACAAACTAATTATAATTTCACCATATTAGCCATTTTCTACCAGGCTTTTAAAATGTGTTTAATGCCAATATGTAATTATTAGGCTTTTTTTTTTCACAGTACTTTTTTACATCATCCATTAAGATTTACGCCTTAGGCTGTAAGATCTGATCGTTAAATTCTATTACTTAAGGAGCTATTCGGGAAATGGATTTCACGTGAACGGACGAGAGCCCAGAGACGTGGGGGAAATTGTTTAGAGTTAATTTCATTCCCTAGTCAAGCATTCTGTTCTCCTTATTACTTTCGTGTCTGTTGTTTTACAAAGGAGTCGCTGTTATGATTGTATCGATCGGGTAAGATGAGAACTTTAAAACGGATTAGGTTTTGACTTGTACTTTTCACTTTTCAGCAATCCTATAACATTAAACCCTTTCCAGGCATCAAAATCAAATCAGCAGCTATTTCTTTTCTATTTATTTTTTTTTTTGTGAAGCTTGCCAGTCCACCCAAGTCAATTCAAACCACTTTTGCCAAATACAATTATGTGTCCATTACATCGTTTTTATTATCCCGAAGAAGATGACACAGAGATTTGGGTTCTCGAAAGAGAGATCGCAGACGGCGAAGGTGAAAAGGGCAGAGCTTTAAACGCTATCATTTACCATGATTTCTTTGGAAACATGGTCGAGATTTTTCGCTCGGGCTGTAATGATACGTTCTGGTCAAGATTCGATTCGATCGATAAATGAACAATTAGCGGCTTTTGATCTGAACAATATTTAAAAAATTGCTTACCTCAACAAGTATTTTTCAAACTATTTCATTGGAAAAAAGTCATCAAACATGTAGCATGGTGTAGGCGTGGTGTCATTCGAAAGACACTGAAGAAAATCACTTTTTGAATGTTTAAATGAAAATTGTGCCTGATGGGAAACAGAGACTTAATATGACAGCATAACTAAAAAGGAGTGACAGAAGGTAGCACGGGTATGAGGGCACCGTGGGACATGCAAGCAACAAATCTGAAATAGCGTGTGACGGTGGGGGGGGGGGGGGGTCGAGCGAGGTTTTTGGCCGACGGCATCCAAACCCGTTTAACCAGAGGTCTGCCGCAAACCCTCCCGAGCTAAAATTAGAGAAGCGCTAATAATAAAATTGAGTTCATAAATATGAAGCCTCAACCTTAAGACTGAAGGTTGATTAATTAATAACTGTTAATTAATTGTAAAAAAAAAAAAAAGAGTTTTAGTTTTTCTAGGTACCAACAAAAAGACTGCACCCTTCCACTGAAGCCAGGCTGTTTGTTGGTACCTAGAAAAGTTATATCTAAAAATAATATATCTAAATTCTAATAGACCAGCGTCAGTGCTATAAAATAATTACCAGTATTTTATAATCAATGCGATTTTTTTTTATTAGAAGCCGTGTGGAGAAATTATTGGTGCTTTTTTCAGAACTTTTAGTCTTTAAAAAGAGCTCCAGCTGCTGCATTCTGGACTGAATGGAACTTATTTCTACACCTACTAGAAAACCCAGAAGCAAAGCAAAATAATGAGGTGAGACAAGAATCAAGCCACAGCAGCTTGTTCACACTATAAGCCTTTTCATTATTCAGTAGTTAACACTATACAAGACAGTATACACTGGCCGTCCAAAAGAGGTCACCACCTTCATTTAACAAAGCAAATAGGTAAGAACCTCCCATTGGATAATTACTGCATGAATGATTGTTTTAGTTGGCAACAACTTATTTAACCCTAACTGATGCAATGAGTAGCTTCTCATTTCTTTTGAGTTGAGAAGAGCCTAGAGAGGTGGAGGTATGCCCTGAAGAGAAGGGGAATGAAAGTCTGTAAGAGTAAGACATGTGTGTGAATGAGAGGGAGGGCAGTGGAGGGGTGTGGTTGCAGGGAGAAGAGGTGGTAAAGGTGGTGGAGTTCAGGTACCTGGGGTCAACAGTGCAAAGTAATAGAGAGTGTGTTAGAGAAGTAAAGAAAAGAGTGCAGGCAGGGTGGAGTGGGTGGAGAAGAGTGATAGCAGGAGTGATTTGTGATAGAAGAGTATCTGTGAGAGTGAAAGGAAAAGTTTATAGGATGGTGGTGAGACCTGAGATGTTGTATGGTTTAGAGACAGTGGC
This sequence comes from Silurus asotus, assembly GCA_024362625.1. NCBI lineage: Eukaryota > Metazoa > Chordata > Actinopteri > Siluriformes > Siluridae > Silurus > Silurus asotus. Next base: position 177,419 of record MU532517.1, read on the forward strand.
AGTGAGTAAAAGACAGGAGGTGGAGCTGGAGGTAGCAGAGCTGAAGATGTTGAGGTTTTCGTTAGGAGTGACGACGATTGGACAGGATTAGAAACGAGTTTATTAGAGGGACCGCGCATCTTAGATGTTTTAGAGACAAAGCGAGAGAGACATGTGCAGAGGAGGGACATGGGGTATATCGGTAGAAGAATGCTGAGGATGAAGCCCCCAGGAAGGAGGAAAAGAGGAAGACCGAAGAGGAGGTTTATGGATGTGGTGAGGAAAGACATGCAGGTAGTTGGCTGAAAGAGGCAGATGTAGAGGACAGGGGGGTATGGAGACGGATGATCCACTGTGGCGACCCCTATTGGGAGCAGCCGAAACAAGAAGAAAAAGAAGACCAGGTTATTGCATCAATGGATTTTTTCTTCCCTGATGGCACGGGCGTATTCCAAAATGACAGTGACAGGATTCATCTGGATCAAATGTGAAAGAGTGGTTCAGGGAGCATGAGACATAATTTCTCACACATGGATTGGCACCACAGAGTCCAGACCTTAACCCCATTGAGAATATTTGGGATGTGCTGGGGAAGTCTTTGCGCAGCGGTCCGACTCTCCCATCATCGATACAAGATTTTGGTGAAGAATTACCGCAACTCTGGACGGGAAATAATATATAGCTCTTTTAGTATCTCCTTATTGATTCGGTTAGCATCCCAGTTAAGCTGTTTTTTTTATATTATGAACAAATGATCTGAGAAGGAAAAAAAAATCATTGTGACTGTAGATGTTAATCAAAAATGTAGTCAATTTTCTGTTTTGACTCACTGCGATCGTTGATTGATATCTAGAGAATGAGGACCTTTGGCCTGTCAAGTTCTTCACACATTTACAGGCATCCTATATATTTTTTTTATGTTATAAATAAATAGAAAATATTGCTTCCTGCCCATTTGCCTTCATCCCTCCCCTGTCAATTTCCTTGAAACTAGTCAGTCTGCCAATCTAGAGAGCAGGGATGGGCATGGCTGTGGCATTGATGGAATTCAGAATTGTGATCTCCTGGTGATAGAGCAAAAGTTTTACTATTACATAAGAGTTTCTTCAATATTTCTTGCGATTGCACTGGGTATGTGAGAGGAAGGTGATGCAGAGAGAAGGTTGGATGGAGTCTGTGGAGTTTAAAACTTTGTTAGTGTTGTTTAGTTTTTATGTAATGATGGGTAGCTTGATAGCATTCTTCAGTTTATCAATCGGGAAGCTTTTAACGGTTTTAACAAACGGCGCCTGGCAAAAGTTTGGAAAGATTATGCAACAAGCGAGGTCATTTACTTTGGCCAAACAAATATATAAAGGTACAGATATAACGTTTTGTTTTTCATCGAAAAAATTCCCTCATTAGCATAAAATAACTGCTTTACACACTCTTGAAATCCGGACAGTTCTTGTCACTAAACGTTCAGCTGGAACACTTTGCTGTGCCTCTTGTAAAACCCAAGGAGTTCTTCCCTTGTTGGAGATTGCTTTCTAACCTCTGTTCATCCCAGAGCAGTTTAATAGGGTTTAGGTGCAGTGGCTGGGAAGGTCATTTTATGATAAATAACACTCCAGCCAACGGTTTGCTCTCTAAACAATGCTTAAAAAGCTTGGACCTATGATGCAGGTCGTTGTCTTGTTGTACTGTAGGTTGAAGTCGGATAAATTAGTCACAGTTTAAATGGAATTACATGGTGTTAAAGTATAGAATGGTAGCCATGTGAGCTCAGTATTCCACAAGTCTCCAACCTTCTCGCACCTCCAGTTTTCAATGTAGAGATAAGGCAGTCTTCAAGTCATTCATTTTTTATTTCACATTTCTCTTTCACCTGGTTTGTTACATAGAAACAAAAGGAACATGTTTGAAAAAACAGTTGTTTAAAAGATGTTTAGAAATTTGACATGTGCAGTACTGTACAAACCTACAGTATGAAGAGTATGAAGACCATCTGAGTGTATATTTCTTCTGCAGTAAAACATTCATGAATCTTATAAACTTTTACATGGCTGGCTCTACGGTTTCGGCTAGTTTTAATCCAGCGAGAGCGGTTTCCAAACCGACACATCTTTTATTGGACTTTGTAAACACAGGCGATAAAATATTTGCTACTGAGTATTGGGATAAATAAAAGAAGTTATAGCAGTGGAGAATCTCTTGAGGAGGACATTAGTGCTCGCTGACATGGACAAATAGTGTACTATAGTGGAAATGGCAGCAGGTTAAAACTCCAAAAAAAAAAAACGTGACAAGCTCATAGATTTTAGGATGGCCTGCCATGGCACAATAACCCTATTTTTGCCCTTCTTTTATTTCAAATCCACATTCGATTTCAAGTCCACATATTCTCATGCAATATTTGCGCACTCGGTAGCATTGAGACTCCCTCCTTATCTCTCCGTCAACGTCTTTCTTCCCACCTGCTGTACACATCCTAGCTCCATCCATCACCACAAAAAGTGATCGCTGCAGTAGAACCTGTAGACCACCAGTGCGTCTCCTTGAGCTGAAGCTCCTTCTGACAGAGCAATAATATGGAAATCAGTAGGCAGGGGCACTAATGGGTTTAAATAACTCATACTACTGTGCAGTATACCGGGTGTAGGAAATGATCATAAAAATTACAACACCGCAACATCCTCCAGATTGCAGAGTCGTTAATGTGAAACCTGCACACTGTGTTGCTGTTTAATCCTATTAACCATTAGTGTTTAACAGGATGGGCACTGACGTGCTTCGTTTTGTACTTTAAGATATACAAGGTTTGTAAACAACCTGTTTTGGGTTCCTCAGCGTCATCAGATGGCACTGTCGCTTCACACACTCAGCATTCGGACAGTTTCTCCAAACGTTTAGCTAAAATACTAACGTTCCCTGTTGGTCTAGTGGTTAGGATGCAGCGCTCTCACCGCTGTGGCCCGGGTTCGATCCCTGGTCGGGGAACCAACCCCAGCCACTCTTAGTGGCGGTCCCAAGCCCGAGTGGCGGTCCCAAGCCCAGATAAATGGGGAGGGTTGCATTAGGAAGGGCATCCAGCGTAAAAATGTGCCAAATCAAACATGCAGATGGTCCGCTGTGGCGCCCCCTAACGGGAGAAGCCGAAAGAAAGTTTGAAGGGTCCCTGGTGGTCTAGTGGTCAGTTCATCCCAGTGCAGTGGATTTAGGCACGGTGCCTGGAAAGACCATTCCATGATAGATAACACTTCAGCTGTTTTAGGTCATTGTCTTGTTGCACAGAAAGTTGGTTCTAATGACCCGCAGTCCAGACGGAGTTGAAACATGGAATGGTAGCCATGTTGGTTCGGTCTCTATCCTTCCCTGCTCCATAAAGGACCCCTAACCATTAAGCTTCCGCCTCCATGTTTGACTGTGGGGGTGAGGGCAGCCTGCTAACATCTTGTTTTTTGTTCACAGTCTTATAGTAGTTCTTCTGTTGACCATACAGGTCAAAGGTTATATACAGTATAAAGCTACAATATAGGAACAGTGTTATTAATATGGGGTCTCTTTTTTTAATGAACCTATAGAAACAATACATTTTGAACCTTGTGCACTGGATTCTTCCGGCTGTGTTTTTGTGAAAGGAATTATCTTTAATAATTAATCGTTATTAACAGCGAACACGCTCCGGCTCCCACTCCACGGCGACTAAATTAGTGTCTGCGAGTCGCGTTTTACTTCGCTTTTACACTTCGCCTTCTTTCGGGGGTTATTTGCGTGTTTGTTGAAAGCACACAGAGCATAATTAGCTAGGCAAAAAAAAAAAAAAAGTGCACAAAATACAACACAGTCTGCCAACTGACAGTGTGTGTTTTAACAACTAGTGAAAGTGCGTGGTGGCAGAATTGGGAAACGTCATGTTGCAGCTAAATATAAACAAGAGCAGTTTTTATGCTAAATGACTTTTTTTGTTCAATGGTTTCGAAGTAGCTTTGGGGAGGTCCGTGAATCATTTTGGTGAAGTATAATCAAGGATATTGCCTCATCAATTTTCACTGTTTGCTTGTGAGCAAATCACCTAAGCTGGATCTTAACGCAGGGCTGTTTGAGTAGAAAAAATCAACGAAGTGTCCTGGAATTCCGAATCCCCAGACTGGAATTGATCGCTGCACTTATAGCCGTGTGTGTGTGTGAACAGAATATTTACATAAAGCAGTCTTGTGAGCAAATTAAGACACGGGCAATAAAAAAGCTCTTCGAACGGACAGCTTTAACACATAAGGACGGTCGGCATAGCGAAGCGCAACACAGGAAGTTAATGCGAGGACAGAGTCATGATAAGAGTAGCGGCGGGAACGAAGGCAGGCCGTGAGGGGGTTTTAGAGGTGAACGAAGAGGTGAAACAGATCAGGAAAGTGAAGTATGTATACGAGCAGAAGCACGACCTTCAACTGTTGCAGTGGCTACCCATGCATTTCACACCTAGGACTTCAGTGGTCCTGAAGAAGCTTGGACTCGAAAGAAAGCATTAACATAATGCGGAAACGCAATATAACGCGGTGAAAACGAATAAACACAATTCAACAAGTCTCCTTTCACTGTAGCCACAGCTGCATCACCCACATACATCATCTGGGTATTCAATGCATTTTCTCTGTGCATTACGGTTTTCTTGGGGATTTGACAATTACCTCACAACATCCAGGTTTTCTTGAGAAATCCGTCTTGTGAATGTCCTTGTAAGTGTATCCATGAACAAATCAATTTCTTCTCCTCTGTCAGCCCTTGTGGAGTGAAAAACGATAATCAAATCCACACGGATATATTCGAGCATGTGCAGGTTGCTACAGATGCGGGTTGCGAGCGCTCAGACCATCCGATCAAAGGACATGAAAATGCAGACGTATGCAGATTTGGCGCCTCCTAGAGGACACGGAGTAAACAAGTCGAAATGTGATCGTTTAAATCAACAGTTTTCAGCAAAATGGATTGCAATCTATAGGACGACTGTAGTGTTCACAGTAATGGCTCAAGGCAGACAGATCCCCATGATAGAAACTCAAATTGAATCTTACTCCTAGAAGCAGTACACCTGAGTTAAACAGAATAGACTATTGGAAATAATTTAAAACATATTCATAGACAAAATTGTATTAAAAGACGAGTCAGCGATTCTGACGATCCGCCGTTGTTGTATTGATAAAACGTCAGCGTAGGTAATCTAGGACATCGTCGTGACGAATCGAAATTTAGACTTTTGTCTTCTTCTTCTTTTCCAGCACCTTTAAAACCGATTCCTCATAATGGAAAGCACAAACTTGAAGTTTCTCGTTTGAATGACTTGCTGCCTTTATGCGACTTTTTGCGCTCGCTTGTTTACCTAATTGAAGAATTTCACGATCGGTTCTTGAAAGAAGAGTTCGCCAGGGCGAGAAATCGCAATTGAAAATAAAACCCGGGCGAAATATTGTCAGCGCCGTAAAGCCGATAACACGACTATTTCGAAATATCTTCTTCACGTTGCAAGACAGAAAGTCCTCTTCTTAAACTCGGATGCTAATTTGCATTAAAATACCCTCCTCCGGCAGCGATGACAGAGAGCCAGATTGTCTCAGACTGGAGAGCCTGGCTCTTTGAACAGCATCAAACCAGTCCAAAAGAGCCTGCTAGTAATTTCCAATTTGATGGACACAAAGAGACCTGGAGCATGAATGTGTAACAATCTGATTGTGCTAATTAGCATTTGCTCTGTGTAAGTGTGTGTGTGTGTGTTTCCCTGAGGTGGGTCCAGGGTGTTCATCAAATAAGCCTGCATTGTACCGGTACACAGTATCAGCTAGTCACACACCTGTGGGAGAACTCGCGCTGCGGGAAAATCTAGGACGCTTTGTTTCGCCTTTTGAAACCCCTTTAAAATGGCTGCGCTGTCGAATGCATGCTGAGCAGCGCACATAATACAGCTCAATAAGATCTCGCAGCCAGTATATATATTCGAAAGACCTGACTCTCCAAACGCCAACGCACACACAGATCCAAATACACACGAGGGACCTCTATTGTGCGCATATCGCACCATATTGTATCTGCTCACCACACCTTACTCATCCATCCCAATCTGGTTTTTCGGAGTGATCGAGGCCCTTGTTTATCGCTCTAAAAGTATTGACAGATGCATCACAGTCAATAAATACTGACGCTTCGGGATGATGAGTCTGCATTGACCCCGTGTCCTGCTCAGCGAATGAATAATTTAGTCATTTCTTCACTTTTCTTCACATTATTTTCTAATAGCACATCGGGCTGTTTGCGCAGTCCAAATATGAGCCGATGTCTGAATGGCGATCCTGAGGGAAAACACACTTTTCGCGAGGTTCCTGATGAGGTAATAACCTGAACCGAAAAAACCCGAAATGCATTTCGGCCAAGATTAGATTCTTAGGTATAACCTTCTTGATAGAAACCCAGTTCGCGCTCGATAGCGATTACGTTCTTACACACTCAGATATGACTCATCACTCAGGACTACTTAGGCGCCTTTAATTGAATGCAATTTCATTCATTTTTATTTGTAGGGCGCTTTTAACGTTGTCGCAAAGCAGATAACGTGGTGATAAGTCAAAGTTTGTCCCTGATGAGCGAGCCGGTGGCGACTGCGGCGAGGAAAAACTCCCCCAAATGGCATAAGGAAATAACCTTGCGAGGAACCTGACTCTAGAGGGAACCCATCCTCATCTGGGTTGCACCGAATGTCCATTTATTACAGATAAACAATGAGGTGTGCAGGGATGGAGAACAGAATCAAGCTGTCGTCCTGAGTCTTTACCTGGTGTCTTCTGAGGTAAAAATTTCCTCAAAATTGAGAATGGATTTAAAACAAAAGTGGGTGTGGCTTTTATATGGGGAAAGTTTGTGGACCCACCCGAAAGATTCGTACTGCATGTCCATTTTGAACATCCCATTCCACATTCAGGCGCCATTTTCTGGTCCCCAACTTTCACTCAACTGTAAAGGTTTTGCGTTGGATTTATGGCGAGGTACATGTAGTTTGAGGAAGCCTGGGGTGCAGTAGGTGTTCCAATTCAATTCCACTAAAGATCTTCCAGTCTAACCCATACAAACCATAATGTCATGGAACTGTCTCTCCTCTGTCAGCCATTGTGGAATAAACAAAACAGCTGTGAAATCCACAGGAACAAATTCAAGGTTGTGCAGTTTGCTACAGATGCTGTTTGCGAGCTAGGACTCGTGCGGCCTTTGACCATCTGGACGTCCACAAAGGACGTGAAAATGCTAGAAGGTGCCAAACTCGAAATCCGATTGGTATAAGCAACAGCTTCAAGCAACGTATAATTTACGCTACAGGCGCATTCTTTGTGACCAACACGACCCGTGACGGCTAAAATCTGATTGGATAGAAACTCACAACAGCACAACCGAGAGAAACAATGAGAAATGAAGAAAATAGACTAAAATAGATGCACACTTTTTTTTAAATCAATGCACCGATGCCAATTGGCGAATCTTACCATCCCTAATATATACGGCGTGGGTGTAATTGTGTGTGATAAGAGCTCAGGAGATTATGGAAGCACCAGTGAAGCATTGTGTTTTGGGGATTATAGTCCATTGTGGCCATGTTTGTAGGCCGTGCTGTATTCTAGGCAGCGGACTCTCTTGTGGATTCGGGCTTTTGTACGACACGCAGTTACCGAGAATGATTGAAGGAATGATGTATCTGCGCCGTGCAGCGCATGCTCGCTCTGGGTTTTCCTTCGTCCCATGAGCATACCATCTCCGCATGAAAGTTGACACCTTGTTTCGCATGACTTCTGTGCTCCGCAGGAACGCAGGACCCCTAACTTCCTGCAGAAAATTCCGTTTTTTCTCTTCCTTTTTAAAAAATAATTGCATAGAATATTGTGCCTCTGTATTTAGAACACATTATTTCTTCATTCCGGATCATGTAGTGTAATTGATTTAAAATAATAATTAAATAATGCATCAAAATAAATAATTTAGTTACAAATATATATATATATATATAAAAATAAAAGCACTGCAGGGTCTTAAGCACAGTTTCCATGGCAACTTGACATGATAACTTCCTTCATCATCTGGTTTAAATTCAATCGGTTTCACCCTCTAAGGTTTCAGTTACTGTACCGCCGAAATTAAAGCAACTTTACCACCATTTTATTAGTAATTTTTAATATCGAAAAATAGAATTGGGGAAATGGCTGTGGTGTGTTTTAATAATACGGTAGACGTGTTCAAAGGGGTGTGAGGTACACAGAAGGTTCAGAGAAACGCAACTTTCCAGACGAGAGATTAAAATCTGGTAATATCTGAAATATTAGCTGAATGAACTGTATATTGGCATTCGATCGATGGAGTTTCGAGTGTCCATGCTTTGTAACACACGTTCTTCCATGCAGTGACTTTTCCAGCCATGTGCGCTACCAAAAAGTCACACAACTGTATAGGCAACATGAAATTTTCCCTTCAGTTGAACTACTGTACCAGACCCGAACCTGTTCCAGCATGACAACGCTCCTGCGCACAAAGCCAGTAGATCATCCTGAAGATGTTGAGGTTTTCGTTGGGAGTGACGAAGATGGACAGGATTAGAAATGAGTTTATTAGAGGGATGGCACATGTAGGACGTTTTGGAGACAAGGTGAGGGAGGTGAGATTGAGATGGTTTGGACATGTGCAGAGGAGGGACATGGGGTATATCGGTAGGAGAATGCTGAGGATGGAGCCACCAGGTAGGAGGAAAAGAGGAAGTCCAAGGAGGAGGTTCATGGATGTGGTGAGGGAAGACATGCAGGTAGTTGGTGTGAAAGACGCAGATGTAGAGGACAGGGGGGTATGGAGACGGATGATCCGCTGTGGCGCCCCCTAATGAAGAAGAATCTCTTACATTATATCTTTTCAATTCCTAAAGAATGAGCATTCTGAAACATTTCTCAAGGCGACGCACATCCACGAGTACCATTCCCGCAAATAAGCACCAGTCCTGCTGTTCCCTACTACAGCTTAATTGTTATAATTCCACCTTAAAGCCTTACATTGTTCCCATACACCCGTTTTATTATTTGCACTATTATACATATGAATTATATTTAAAACTTGTGCCCAAACTGAATTTGTACCAATGCACTTTCCTGGCTGTTGATGAATGCACCTATTGCCAGAGGTCTCTTGCATTATTGATGCCTACTGTTCTACAACGAACGAAAGAACTTAAAGACAAAGAAAGGGAGTGTAGGGAAAAAAGAAAAAGAAAAAAAGAACCCCAAACAACTTCCTGCCAGTTATTGAGAACAAATTACAGTTATTTGCAACTGCAGCTGTATGTACAGAGCCGAATGGTCGCAGACAGTTTGTGCTATTTGGTTGTTCGCCTTCGTTTATTTCTCATAAAAGCAGGGGGAATTTTAGACAGGCACATGTTTTTTTTTTCCTCCATAAACCTATTTTGTTAAAGTTCTCTATTTGAAAGGTTTTATTTATTTAAAAAAACAGTTTTGTGCATTTTTTTTAAAAAAAACTGTCTTTTAAAAGATTTGTGTATTTTTCTTTTATTGTTTATTTTAACCAAGTGGGAAAAAAACTTTATGTTTGATAGATAGATAGATAGATAGATAGATAGATAGATAGATAGATAGATAGATAGATAGATAGATAGTAATTGTTCAAATTGATAAGTACAGATAAATATGTATGTGTACAAGCATGTAATATATATATATAAATCCTTTGTTGTGTAGTAGAGGGTGTGCTTAGTCTTCTGCTTCTTAACGTTTATTCTCATTTGTTGTGTTTTAATGAGATGTCTTAACAAAGAGATGTCAAATGATGTCAGGGACAAAATTGTAGCTCTAGAACAAGCTGAAATGGGCTGCAAGACCATCAGCAAGAAGCTTTTAGAGAAAGAGACCACTGTTGGTGTGATCATTCAAAAATGGAAGAAATACAAGATGTCACATGAACCAGTCATGGGTGAACAGGGGATAGATAAATGGGCTCAGAACACAGCCCTGTGGGATGCCAGTGTTTAGAGAGAGGGTTGAGGATACTTGTTTGCTCAACCTAATAGGCTTGTTGGTAAAAAAGTCTAGAATCTTTCTGCATGTGGAGGTGCAAGATACCCTGGTCATTAAGCTTGGTGATCCAGTACAGTGTGGATGAATGTATTGAACACAGAATTAAAGTCAATGAACAGCATTCTGATGTTGGTGGTGTTTTTATCCGGGTGGGTGAGGGCTGAACGAAGAGGCATGGAAACTAAAAGGGCTGTAAACTCTGTCGACCGCCCGCGATAGGGAAACTGGTGTGGGTTCAGTGTAGGTGGTACTTTAGGTCTGCGATTCAAAATCAGTTTCTCAAATTTAGAACCATTTTCTCAATTCTCAATGCCGAATACTAAATCTTGTCTGCAGTTTTAGTAGAAAAAGAAATCTAATTAGCTGACATACTGTACAAGAGTTTGTACTCGGAAAATGCAAAGAAACGAGACGTAACCCGTGCAATTTTGTGCGTTTAGTCGGATTGATTAACTTTGAAAGAAGGGGATTGTATGTGCAAATGAATAGAAACCGAGTGGGTGTTCAACATGTAGAATGGCATTTTCACATTTGCGAAGACCAAAATCTACTTATGCTTTATTGCAGTTATGTCTTAGTGTCTTATAAGTCTTATAAGAAATCATTTTATCCGAATGCATTGTATATTTGAATGTGTGAAGGATTATCATTCCCTTTCTCTTTGCGAAAATTACACACTCGTTTCTACACCTCTCTTTATTACAGTATGTTTTTGTATTGGAAGGTCCCCCGGTGGTCTAGTGGTTAGGATGCGCCGCTCTCACCGCTGCGGCCCGGGTTCGATCCCCGGTCAGAGAACGGACCCCAGCCATTAGGATTGCACAAGCCTTGCTCCTCTGTAGCGACCCCTAACGGCAGAGTTGAAGATGCTGAGATTTTATCAGGAGTGAGAAGCAGGGACACGATTAGAAATGAGTTTATGAGAGGAGGTTGGACGTTTTGGAGACAAGGTGAGGAAGCCGTGATTGAGATGGTTTTGTGATGTGCCAGAAGAGGGACTTGGAGTACATCGGTAAACAATGCTGAGAATGGAGTTCGCCAGGCAGGAGGAAAAGGCCAAGAAGGAGGTTTATGGATGTGGTGAGGGAAGACATGTAGGTGGTTGATTTGAAAGAGGCAGAGTGATATGGAGACAAGATTGTACATTGCGTGTGTCAGGGCACTTGATTCTCCAGCCATACAATATGTGGTCATTCTCCAAACCACAAAGTTGAAGATACACAGGATGTCTTTGGAGGCAGTACAACATTTTTCCTTTCACTTGAACTAGGAGACCCAAACTTGTCCCAGCATGATGATGCTCCTGTGCACAAAAACAGCTCCATGAAGATATGGTTTACATGGGTTGGACTGGAAGATCTCCTGCTATAGATAATAAAACCCTCCCTGCTTGTGATCTTAATAAGTCCACGCACGAAGGGTGAAGTCTTCAACTCGAAAAAAAATGGTCTCCAGACCGTGCAGTTGCAGGCTTAAGAGTTCATTCCTGAAATGTAGGTAATTAAATGTACTTGCACATGTCCTCCTTCATCATTCCGAGATATTCTGTCAGTAAAGCCTTTACTGTTTACCGTCTCTTTCCTTGTGTTATTGTGAACTGCTGCCAATCAGGCAGATTGCAGCTCTCCTCTATCAATCGATAGTCATTACCCTGGCGAGCGTGCTCTTCAGGTGCTGTCTGTGAGCTCCCTTCCAAACGCCACACACAGATATGTGACTTACAGGGGAAATCTGATTTCGAGAAAAATGAAAGAATTGACCTGCTGTCTTTTAAGTCACTCCAAAAAAATTGCTTTTTTTTTAGAAATGGGGCGCTACATTGGTAGCTTTTTCCGACTTGCAGTTCCAGGGTCTCCGGTTCAATCCTAAATTCAGGGTCACACGTTTGAGATTTCTGGGTTTCCTACCAAAAACTTATACTATATAGACAAACTTATGTATTCCGGACTGTATACTGGACGTCTTTGGATGCAGTCGCATAGAACTTTCTCTTCACTATTCCAGCATGACGATGCCCCTATGCCAAGTTCCATTAAGATATGGTTTCCATGGGTTGGAGTGGAAATCTCCTGCTATAGAGGTCTGTGTTCAACCCTATTGAACACCTCTGGGATGACCCAAACGCTGATAAGCGATGACCGCAACCAAGTCCTTCTCAACTTTTGGCCATATATTGTACTGTACCAGTAGGAAGACTGTTTGTTAACTTGCCCCCAGGTGTAAACGAAATTCACAATATAGCCAATGAATTATTCATTTAGTCCTATGGGGGAGGAATTGTCTTTGCTCTCAGAACAGACTTTAATATTCCGTCGGCATTCCAGACCATGTTGGTATGTTGCATCACATGTTTGTGTTGTTGTACATTAGGCTTCCTTCAAATGCTGTAAATGTAAATGTGTCGGCTGCGGATACTTGTGAATGTCACCACTGTATCAAATCAAGAGTTGAAGAAATATTTTTTTTATATTTATGATGATGATGGTAGGGATTATATTTATGATGATGATGATGATGATGGTAGGTATTATATTTATGATGATGATAGGGATTATATTTATGATGATGATGGTGGTAGGGATTATATTTATGATGATGATAGGGATTATATTTATGATGATGGTGGTAGGGATTATATTTATGATGATGATGGTAGGGATTATATTTATGATGACGATGATGGTAGGGATTATATTTATAATGATGATGATGGTAGGGATTATATTTATGATTATGATGATAGGTATTTTATTTATGATGATGGTAGGGATTATATTTATGATGATGATGATGATGATAGGGATTATATTTATGATGATGATGGTAGGGATTATATTGATTATGATGATGATGTGGATGATGGTAGTAGAGATTACATTATTGATGATGATGATGATGATGATGATGATGTGGATGATGATAGTAGAGATTACATTATTGATGATGATGATGATGATGATGATGATGATGATGTGGATGATGATAGTAGAGATTATATTATTGATGATGATGATGATGATGATGATGGGAACTATACTGATTATGAAGATGATAGGGATTATATTGATTGTAGGGTTTATTTTGATGATGATGATGATGATGATGATAATAGTAGAGATTATTTTGATGATGATGATGATGATGATGTGGATGATGATAGTAGATATTATATTATTGATGATGATGATGATGATGATGATGTGGATGATGATAGTAGATATTATATTATTGATGATGATGATGATGGTGATGAGGATGATGATGATGATGGGAACTATACTGATTATGAAGATGATAGGGATTATATTGATGGTAGGGTTTATTTTGATGATGATGATGATGATGATGATGATAATGATGATAATAGTAGAGATTATTTTGATGATGATGATGGAAATTAGATTGATTATGATGATGATAGGGATTATAATGATGGTAGGGTTTATTTTGATGATGATGATGATGATGATGATGATGGTGGTAATGGTAGAGATTATATTGATGATGATGATGAAAGAGTAAATCTGTCTGTCTCCTCAGTGCCTTATCTTTTTTCTGGTGACTTTTTGGAGATGAACAACTTACTTATTTTAATTGGGTTAAAATCTCTGCATAAGTTTACTATGTGTAATATATTTTTCTCTGTGGTCTGATTTAGCATGGATTTTTCGGGATTCCATTGTATACAGCAGCAATTCTGCAGGGTGCATTTATATTATTTTGTACGATGGCTTTTTTTTCCCTCCAAATCCTATAATGATCTGGTTTAGGCCTGTCTGGATTGCAGAAATTCCAATTGATTTTTGTAGAAGTGGGAGGCTGGAGGCTGTTCACACACTGACCCTTGTTCAGCCTGTTTGTCCATCGTCTTGTTTAGACAACTGAATCAGATATGATTCAATAGATGCAATGTATGAACCCCTTCCTTGCTGCACATGATACCTTTCTTCCTGATTGCCCTGCAGCTGACAAGAATTTCATCATGGATTGCACTTGATGCAACCTGTTTTTGGGCAAATAGAGTTTGCTTTATCATTTTATTTACGTGTTATTTGTGTGTTTTCGTTCTAAATAATTTAGCCTGACTCTGACCATAAAGCTGCTACTTAGACTATTGCAGTAAAACACTTACGAAGGTTGAGCCTTCTACATTGTAGAATGAACAGTATGACATCCAGCTCGTGGTGCATGGATTTGTTCCGTATACAGTATGTGGGTGTTGTGCATAAAGTCCTTGGTGTTCTCCTGGCTGAGGGCCGGGATTGTATCCAGGAACAACCTCCTCTGCTTCATTCTCTATGTGCCGGCTTCGAGGGAGCGAAAGCTCTTCCTCTGATCGCAACACCAGGAAGAATCCATTGTTCGGAGGTCCTTCGCTATCTCATTTCTGGCCTCGGTCCAGCTCGGTTTGCTGTAGATAGACTGCAGGTCAGGGAGCTTGGTGCAGATGGTGCACTCTGCTGATCTCAGCATCCTCTGGAGAACTCACTCAGCTGTCTTGCTTGTTGTTCTTCTCAGACTTATTTTATTAGGAAAGCCTATGCACAAATTGTTTCATCAGCCGAAAAAGTGGGCGAGGTGCAATGAAAAACATCGGGCTCAACATCCGCCACACCTGGATTTGATTTCGATTCAATTCAATTGTATTTGTGTGGCGTTTTGAATAAGTGTGTCATTACTAAAGGATGTTATTCACCAATAAATCAAGGCAATAAAACAAATACAATTATACATTAATCCCTATTAGGTCTCAATTGGGCGAGCCAAGGGGCGTTAACGTTGAGAAGAAACACGCTGAGGAAGTCGATTTTGTTTGAAGTTTTCAACTGTTTACCGATGGCGACTCGAGTGCAAAACTGTTCACGCCACTTGCAATCCCCAGCATCTTCCCGGCGCTAAGTGGAGCCATCAACCGAAATCTCAAGTGTTTTTCAGCTGTCCATGTGGAGCTATCCTCAGCAGCAGCAAGTGGTTTCCAATTAATAAGAACTCCATCAGAGGTGTCAGATTGGATCAGTCAGGTCTGGAGAGCAGAAGGGGTCCAAATCCCTGGTGTGTCAGTTGTAGCATGTATAGATTGACACAGACAGAGAAAAGAGAGAGGGATAGAGGGCAACAGATGAATGAGTATGCTTATCATCATGTAATTTTTAAGGACACTGTCTGATGTGATCATGAGCCTCCAGCAAGAAAAGCCACGGAAGCATAAATAAAAAAAGGAAGGCAGACGGTAACACAGATATAACAGCACCATGGGATAATAAGAGGCCAACCATTCCATCATCAAGAAACCTGAGCGAACATGTGAGCGTGAGGGGGCGGCATCTAAACATCTCAGTTCCCTCAGACGCTTTAAATCTGCTATTTTTACCTAAAAAAAAAAACACATAAGACATAAACAGTCCGAGTCCCAAACGCTAATGAGAGAAAGCTTCACCCTGTAAGAGAAAGCCCCGCCCCCTTTTGTAGTCTTCAGGATTCGAGGTACCAACAAATAGCCTGCACCTTTCCCTCAGTGCTTTATGTAGTGTTTAAAAAATTGATTAGGGGCTGAAATATGGGTCTTATTTCAAATAAATGGAGAATCGAATGCTACATTCTAAGATATATATACAATTGTATAATTATACAAGTGTGTGTCCAACTTTTAGGGAAAGACCACATACGGGTGGGAAAAAAAATCTGGTGTCCCAGTACTTTTTATGCATCAATTGTTGACTGGCATACGTACGAGATACTAATTGGAAATGCATATCAATTTACACATTACGTTATATATTAAGTGAAAAGAACTGTGTAGCAGCAGGAAATGAATTTTGTGGCAGAAGAGAAACAGATGGCGGAAATGTCAGACTGCAATGGTAATGATAGTTACGCAAGTTATTGCTCATGTAACAATTATTATCATTGCACTTCAAATTATCGCGCATAATTGGCCAAGGTTTTTACATCATATCTAGTTAAACTAGACTTGGATATACTTTATTGATCCTGTGAGGGAAATTATGGCATTACAGCAGCAGCAGGTTACACAAACAGTAGTAGTGGAGAGAAAAAACAACGCAATTAAAAAAAATTGTAGCATATAAATAAATACAATATGCGCAAGAGTGGCAATTTAAAAAAGATAGAAAAATAAAGAAGCAATTAAATGTGCAAATTGTCAGCGTATGTGTGTGTGTGTGAACAGCAGAGGTGTCAAAAATACACACATTTTTCACTTAAGTAGAAGTACAGATACTCATGTTTTAAAATACTTGGGTAAAAGTTGAGGTACTGACTATACTTTTTTTTACTCAAGTTAAAGTAAAGAAGTTTGGGCTCTGACATGTACTTCATTAAAAAGTCGCCATTACATAATACATTGTTGAAAAAAATACATATTCTTGTAAATGTTTTAAAGTAATTATGGCGGTTCAAATGACGCAAATCATCAGGATACCAATTTTGAACGTCATGTTTCCACACGGACGGTTAAAGAGGTGATACCTAAGAAACTTTACCACCTCCAAATTTCTAGAAGTGTGAACCGGTTCATGAATTTACCGAGTTTCAGGTTTTATTTTTACGCAGCAAAAAGCAGAGAGCGCCCCCTGTCTGTTTTCTTTATTTTGAAACAGCGTAGCATTTTGTTGTTATCATGAGTGTATACAAATAAAAGTAGACCCTTCTCTACAACAATACAAATAAAAGTAGACCCTTCACTCCCTCTACTACACAACAAGTATTTTCCATTTCCAACCTAGACATAAACTGTCTGAGTCTCAAACGCTAATGAGAGAAAGCTCCACCCTGTAAGAGAAAGCCCCGCCCCCTTTTGTAGTCTTCGGGATTGGAGGTACCAACAAATAGCCTGCACCTTTCGCTCAGTGATTTATGTAGTGTTTGAAAAATCGATTGGGGGCAAAAATTTGGGTCTTATTTCAAATAAATGGAGAATCGAATGCTACATTCTAAGATATATATACAATTGTATAATTATACAATCGTATAATCCCTCTACTACTTGTTGTGTAGTAGAGGGGTGTGCCTAGTGGTCTGCTTTTTAATGTTTATTTTAATTGTTGTGTTTTAATGCTTATTTTTTTTCTCTTCTGTTTTGAGTTCTTTTTTTTTACGATATTGTACATTTTACTACTTTTATGTTCATTCAAACGGTATCATTATTTCGCACATTGCCTCTTGCCTCTTGTTCAGCACCTAGGATGTTAGGTGCTATATAAATAAAGATTGATTTATTGATTGATTATGAGCAAAAATGCCACAAAACGCACTGGCGCATTTGTCGACTCCCCCAGAGGGTTAATTGTGTAAATCACAGCAGATTTTGGTGCTGATTTGAGACTTGGCGCGTCAATAAAACAGATGTTTACTGATTACAGATATATTTCGGTTTATCGGTTTCATTTTTTTTATGTATGCTGCGTTTTAATTTCGCCCTTCATATGAAGGTATCCAGGCTGAACAGCCACCATATAGAACACAAGCAGAGAAAAGATGATGATGATCATGTGATCAGGAAACGTCTCTGTTTTACATCACTGACTCACTCTGTCTCATCCTCGTCCTAACCCCCAGACCGTAGTGTACGCCGGTATACGTTTGACTCTTTGAGCGGCAGGATGTTTTTAAGCCGTGTCAGGACACCACCACACGACTTACGGCGCTCACAGGAAAGAGCGTTCGGCCCATTGTGTGGCTCCCAGTGCAGCCAGTGATTTTTTTTTCTCTCCGAGCGAAATTATAGTGAAGAGTCCAAAATGGGGAGCGATAATTGTTGGTTTTGCGTGCTTGAATAGGGGGTTCAGAGAACATGTGGGAACCAAACTGCTCTTTAAAGAACAGATTCCATCTCATTTAGCGACACCAGCTCAGGAAGCGAAGGTTCCTGGTAATTGTTTGTATTATTTTTTTCCCCTTTTATTTCCTGTCTTTCTCTCAGTTGTCTTTTTGACCACCTAATAACACATGCACACACACACATACACACACACACACACACACAAACTGCTTCACCGCTATGAGCAAGTTCGAATTGCTTCTGGTTTGTTAGGAGTAATCAGCAGTTGTGAAGGGAAAATATTTTCCATTAATGGCTTTCACCTGAAGGTTACGCCGAAGCGAGGATTTTAAATGAGCACATTTCGGTTGTCCCTCTATTTTTGGGGGAGAACACGCACACAGAGAGGGTAATTGTCCTCCCTGATGTTCAATATTTTCTGGATACTTTCGAATTAAGTTATTATCTCCTCGATGAGCAAATTGTCACAGGCTCCATTTCAAGACTGGGCGAGCGAACACAAGACCAGCAAAGCCCAGACATTTCAACTATTTAGAAAGAAACTGGCCGTTTACTGATTCGCACAATATATAGGAGCATCTATTGTTTCTTCTCGTTTTTTATGTCGAAAATGTTTACAAAATGTGATATGGAATGAAAAGAGTGTCTATTTTCGGGGCATGGACAGGCCAGAATTTCAGTTAGAATTAGTAATGGACATCTAGGACATCTGTCTTCGGGCAATTTTGAGTCAGCATAAGCTATTTACCGTAATTCACGGACTATTAAGCGCACCCATCTATAAGCCACACCCACTGAATTTTACAAATATTTTTATTTTGAACATAAATAAGCCACACCTGTCTATAAGCCGTCTATATGTCTATTAGTTTCAGTGTAGACACTGAGGCTTATAGACAGGTGCGGCTTATAGACAGGTGTGGCTTATTTATGTTCAAAATAAAAATATTTGTAAAATTCAGTGGGTGCGGCCTATATTTGTGTGCGCTTAATAGCCCGAAATGACGGTATATATCCATAAAAATCACAACTCGAATATTTTAAATCAGATGTACACCACATGTTCGATTCCAGCGAAGAAAAAAAATGTCATGCAACCAAATGCATCTTATACAATTGTGAGGCTTCATGTTTGTGGCTCAGTGTTGAAGCACATATGGCTGAAAAAGTCAGGAGTCCCAATCCTTTTGTCCCTCCGGCGTACTGCACTCTAAGCACAACTGTCTGCTTGAATAAAGTTCGGCAAATAAGCCCTCGTCTGCAACCCTTCAGCAGTAATTAAACATAAAGAGAGGTTTAGTTGATTGTGTTAAGAGGCCCTCATTATGGAAGTGATGTATGATGAATTCTGTCATCAGTAAGTTAATGGCCGTGTCTGTAGGTCACACCTGTAATCTGGTTAACCTTGTCATGTACAGTAGGATTTTTTTCCTTGACGCTCTCTCTTTTTATTACTGACCCAATTATGGGAGGCGGACCCTCGCACTCACTTTCCCAGCAGACACGGTTCATGGCAAAAATCTGTGCTGTCAAATGCCAGGGTTCTTTTTTTTGGTCCAAACACAGAACCCAGCTATGCCAACTAACGCTCAGCGAATTCTAAATAATAGCAGGTCCTTTTATTTATTTTTCTTATCGAAACCAGTCTCTTGGTTCTCGTCTCCGTTTGTTAGGGTAACGATGGATGTTATTTGGTATTCCAAGTCCTCCTAGGACATGCCTTCATGAATATGTATCAAGCCTTCATCACTTCATTATATATTTACAGAATGTGGATCGCTGGATATAAATATGCAAAGAAATCTGCAGCCCTTGTCCACATTACATAACAACTGTTAGATCGAGCAGGGTTTCATTACACATTTCGTTACACATGAACGTTTTCACTTTTTTTTTTCCTATTTGTTTTCCACATTTTTTGCTTGTATTTTTTTTTTTAAATAATTGACCACGTTAAGTAAAAGATCATGATTCTGTCTTTTTCCTTTTATTTTTTACAACCCACCAGCTGATGTCCTTAGATAAAATGAATGCATTCCAGTTTAGCGTGATGCTGTTTCAACTCAAATGAAAAGTCAGATGAATTTTTAGTTTTATCCTCATTAGGGTTACAGTCGGACTGGAGTCTCCCAGGAACACTGGAAATCATAGTACATCCCAGTACACACCCTCCCTAAACACACACACATATATACACACACACACACGTTCACACTTTGGCAAATTACAATTGCCAAACCACCCACTGCCATGTTCACAAGATATTGGAGGAAACCCCTTAGCAAACCCACACAAACAGGAAAAAAATATTACACGCCATACAAACAATCCATTATTTAATAATGTTATATTGTGCTTATATAATAATTATACGTAGGTATTAGGTGTGTATCGGTACACAAAATGTACGGTTCGGTAAATACCTCGGTACAGTTAAGGGGGAAGAAATGCAAAACATAGGGTTGCCAGTTTTTTGATTATTATCAATATTGCTAATATTAAAGATATAAATATTTGTTCCACTTAACTGTCCTACATATTTCATCGTAATCAATTCAATTTATTTATCCATTTCCAACTTCATTCATTCAGTACAAATCGAGTTTCCTGGACGGTTCAAGCAGCCAGATTTGAACTGTGTTGCTCAAGTAAAACAAGCATTGCATTCAGTACACATGTGCACCGTAGCGAAAGCTATACACCCCAAGTGGCTATGATGTATTTTCGGTGCACTTCACATGACTCATCAGCTTTATTCCATCATGAAGCACTTGTTGTTCTTGTTAGGAGAGTATTCCACCCCCTTAGACATTGCATGAGGGCTTGGTGAACGATTCGATATGGATAAACATGTAAATCCGAGCCCTATAGTCAATAGATTTCATCGGAATTGAAGACCTGGGATATGTTTGACTCTCATGCAAATGCATACAAACACATTCGAGTTGATGGTTCAGGCTAAATGCACTCGGATAGCTGAGCGAACGTGTCGTAAGTGTATAAACAGTAAATACGGCGTTAACGCATAACAATCCGCGTCTGGCACCCCGAAAGAAAAAACAAGCGTGCGTTTTCGGAGAGTTTTGAAGGTTGTCGAATTTGAGGAGTGTTTTTTTTTCAACGCAGAAGTGTGACTTTGCCTAATGGCTTCTGAGCTGTAGCCCTAATGCTGTTAGGGAGTTATGGTTTAAGTAGATTTCTGGTGTATTGGAATCGACTGCAGTGCTGACCTAGTTTTTTTTTTTTTTTTTTGCCTCTCCTTTTTTTTTCCCCCCTCCCCTATTCTCACACTTTTATCTCCAACCAGACTTCCGAAAGCAGAACACTGCACACAGCTCATTAAAGCGGCGGCGTTAGAAGTTCATACTAAAACATTTTTTTTGCTTCTCTCTCTCTCTCTCTCTTTTTCCTCTCTTTTTCTCTACTTTTTGGGACTGAAAAACTTTGAACCGCAGACTTTTAAATGGGCCAGTCAGAACCGACTATAAATAACAACAATTAGAATACCCTCCTGACCCGGGTGTGCAAGGCGCCCGCATGAAACCTGCTAGAATTGCAATAATTATAGTATATATGTATAGATAAATAATAAAAAAAAAAGGTATAATGACTTATATAAGAAATAAACACTTGCAGCATGCTGTTATAGAAATAAATGTGGTGGTGTGATGCGACCTGGCAGGAAGTTACCGAATTGATAAATATGTGTCACCAATAGCACGTTTTATTTCTCTTGTACCACAGCCAGACAGACAGACATACAAATAGCCAGCCAGACAGACATACAGCCAGCCATACAGACAGACAGACAGCAAGCTAGCCAGCCAGTGATACAGACAGCCAGACAGCCAGACAGCCATACAGACAGACAGACAGACAGACAGACAGACAGACAGTGATACAGACAGCCAGCCAGCCAGCCAGCCATAAGCCAGACAGACGGAAAGCCAGCCAGCCATACAGACAGCCATACAGACAGCTAGACAGACAGCTAGACAGACAGCTAGATAGATAGATAGATAGATAGATAGATAGATAGATAGATAGATAGATAGATAGATAGATAGATAGTTAGTTAGTACAGGTACACAGCAGCGAAATGCAGTTTAGCATCTACCAGAAGCATGTTATTATATATATATATATATATATATATATGAATGTGAAATATAAGGCAGGATATACAGTAAGGTCTATATAGATACACCTAAATAAAATAGTAGTGCAGATGTATGTAAGGCAGAATATGTGTGGAGAATGAGGGGGGATAACAATAAGATGTATGTATAATTGTACAGAAGTTATATACAGTGTTTTTTACAGTGCTCTAACAGTGTAGCGTTCAGTAGGGTGATGGTGAAGGTGCTCGATCGCAGGGCTCTCGATGATGCAGCTGTAAAAACCGCATCACGATTATGCGCATGTTTCCCAGCAGACGCTCCACTTTCATGTCTGCCACGTCATGACGCTTAATGCACACCGGTTTCCTGTTTCTTAGGTTGATAAGCACTAGTAATTCGCCATTAGACTCATTGTATTGCGTTTGTCTTACCTGGTTGTTGTAGTCCTTCTTTTCCAACGTCATGGTTTGCCTTGTTTGTGTTTTTTCTTTCATGTTTTTGTATGTATGTTTTATTCACTTGAACTAGGGGACTCAAACCTGTTCCAGCATGACAACCCCCCTGTGCACAAAGCAGGCTCCATGATTTACATGGTTTGAGAGGGAAGATCTTGAGTGGTGTGCGCTGGAGCACACCACCCTATGGAGCATCTTTCGGGTTGAATTGGAACGCACCCGAGGACCTCACCTACTTCACAACACCTTTGTGGCTGAATGAGCACAAATCTCCACAAACACACTATAAAATCTGGTGGAACATCTTCCCAGAAGAGCGGAGGTTACGATAATATATGATAATAATAATATTAGACTTGTGGGAGGTGGTAGCTTAGTGGTAAAAGCATTAAACTTTGGAATTAAAGGTTGTGTGTTCAAATCCCAGCCACACTAATTTGCAATTCCTGGGCCCCCCCGTGTAAGGCCCTTAAGCTGCTAGATGCTTAATAAGCCTTTATTTGTCACATAAACATTACAGCACAGTGAAATTTGTTCTTCGCATATCACAGCTTGCTTGGAAGTTGGGGTCAGAGCACAGCCATGATACAGCGCCACTGGAGCACAGAGAGTTAAGGGCCTTGATCAAGGGCCCAAGAGTGGCAGCTTTGGCGATCCCGGGGCTTATATTCAATTCATTCAATTGATTTTGTATAGCGCCTCCAACAAGGGACATTGTCCCAAAGCAGCTTGATAGAAATACCCAGTAACCCATATGTTTATACCTAATGATGAACACGTCATGATACGATTATGATATTAGCCTGGACACACGGATATATAACCCCGAGAGCTGCTGTTTTAGGAGACGAATCAACACCTTCTGACCATCAGATGTGAAAAAAATTCCACAGCACCGTGGTTTAATCATCTATTAGTTAGTGCGAGATTGTTTTAATTAGACAGCTCATTACTGGTTATGTAGGCGGGTTGTTACGGCAGCTTGGAGGCTAACCGCGTATTCCCGCTATCGCATATTTCATAACGCAGGATTCGGACACTCTCGCATGACTGATTTTTTTGTGAACGATCTTATATATTGGCACCCCGTTGGCACCACTTTAGGCTTTTGTTCTTGAAATATACTCTATATATCCCATTTCTCGATCACTTCTCCTGCTTAGTTGTTTTCCTCAGGCTCGTTCCGCACACCTTTCGCTTTCCTGTGGAAGACGCATGTTGGGTGATGTCTTTTAATCGGCGCAGAGTTAATTGCCGCCAGATATTCTGGCGGTGAGTACGAACAAAGGGGCAAGTTCTCTCACTTCTCAGAGCGAAAGGGGAGAAGGAAAGATGGTCTGTTTGATGACTGTGGTCTCACCCAGCACAGACATTGTTAAAAAAAAATAACATGATTGAAGGCTTGTAGCCCGGTGAGCGTTAATTGTGTCATTTCTTAATTCGTTTCTGCCGCACAGGTTCTAAAACAGCTTGCTGCGTGATCGGGAGGCGCATTAAACAAAGCGAAAACAAACCAAGATGCTGATTGAAAAGCTCTGCATGGGTGAGGGCTAATGGAGGTGAAAAATAAACACAGGACACATGGGGTTGTAATGGGTGGAAAAACCCGGAATGTCCTCAGAGCCCTTGTTTTTGGTCCGTATCAGTGCAAGCTTCTGAATCCCAGTCTCTGATTGGCGGGAATTTTTTATTGTTTATTGAATGGAGAAAATGCAATCGTGGGCCAATTGCGCCAGTATAAAATGAATAAGATGAATAACAGTACTACAGAGTAGCAAGAGAACCAGTCCTCGATAATACGGGGCCTATGTTTGATTTTTTTTGGAAAATATGACAAAAAATAAAGCCCTAAAATAGGCAAATGACTTATAGAGTGTGTAAACATGTCCTAGAGAGTCCAGCTGTACACAGTTCCCGGTGCAATAAATGCCTAGCCTTGTAGTTGTAAAGTCAGGTCATACATCACGCTTGATGAAACATCTGATTAAACACAAGATTAATCCCTGTCAAGTAAACTGTAGGATTTTTGAACGCAAGGGAAGCAGCACTTCCCGCTCGCCTCAGGAGACCTGAACAAATACCAACACAACGTAACGGATCATTTTGGGACGTATTAACAAGTTAGATAGCAGTTTTTTGATCAGCTTTATGTCATATTTTTTAGAGAAACAAAATTAAAATACATAACGTTAATTTAGGATATGTTTGGATACACACATAAACTAGCATTTGCTAGCATCTAGCATTTGCGAGCCATTTGGACCGGATTTCCACTTAAAAGAAAACACTGGGAGACACTTTTTAACATCTAAAATGAAGATAACATTGAATATATGTTTATTTTTTTTCCCTTTATGCTATGTATAAAGAAGCTATAGTGTGAAATCCCTGAACTGCTACAGAGAAAACGAAATTACATTTCTGCATGCAACAAAAACCTTTTGAACTCCGAATTAAAAGGGGGTTGAAGGTCACTTTCAAATAAAATAACGTCTATACGAGTCCTCTTCTTTTATTCTGAAATAAAAAACTTGAAAAAAAAGACTTTTTCGCTGAACAATGCAACTTATATATATTTGCTGAATAATAGCAATGGGTAATGCGATTTTTGCTGCTGAACCTCAAACCACACATTTTTTGGATTTGTCCATGGTTGGCCTACCAGAGGACGAGAAGCTCAATAAATCACGTACTCGGCGGTTGTCGCACATTGGCGTGTTTGACGCTTATTTTAAGCGAATTACATGTTTACTTTAAATTACATGTAACGGACTCAAACAAAATAAATGTTAAATAAATACTTATTTTCAAAAGCCACAGGAAGCCGCAGCAGAGGGATAAAAGAGCCACATGCGATTAGCCAGACGGCTAGCCGGCTAGCCGGACAGCATTGCGGTGACTGTTTCACTGTATGTTTGGTTTATTGTTATAATTTATATCGTATCATTTGGGTTTTGGTGTCCAAAACTGCGACACAATACTCAAGACTTGAGTCCTGTTTGTGTTGAAGTATTGAACAAAAGGTTGGTCTTGATTTTGAGTGACTTGAGCTTCCTATACCGGTCCTTGATTGCGTTAATGTAACACATATGAAAAGAACCGTGTGGGAATTTACATTACTGTGATGTTAGGAGTCCTCGGTATTATTCATCTCTAGGCAAAGCCTGTGTTCTGTACGGATCGAAAGCACAACACCGTCCACTGAGATGTAAGTGCAGCAATGCCAAAATGTCAACACGAGGTAAGCCTGGAATGAACAATGATACAAAAAAAAAGCCTGGATTTCAGTCATTCACAACTACACAGTGTCCTTAATGAAGCCGGGAGAATATATTAATTGTATTTTGACTGGAAGGAACCACTGACGATGGATTATTAATAGAGTATAAAGAATAGAAAGCGATAAAAACGAGGATCAAATCTCCTGCTTAAATGTTGAGTGGTAGTGCTTGAAGATTAAAAATAAATCAATACCAAACGAGGAAAAAAATAAATACCACATCTGTGGTATCCAGTGGCAGGAAAAAAAAACGATTGAAATACAATACATAGAATGTCGTCCTCAGTGTCTATAAACACAAATCAAGAGACATTAGTTGTGACTATATCGGAAAATGCGTGAGACCGGGCTGCATTTTGGGCACGTTCAGCAGTGGACAGGAGTCAGTATGAGCACTCTGTATGAGTCTGCAGCTACAAAGCCTCATACACAGCAAGCTGGGATGCATTATGTGTTCTGACAGGGCAGCTTTTCCGTGGGAATGGACCAAATGGTTTAGCCTTTGCTCCCAATGCACATCAATGAGCCCAGAGCAACTATGACTCTGTTGCTGGGTTCAGCGCTTGTCCTTTCATGGACTGTTTTGAAGAACCACTGCATACAAAAGATTCTTTGACCTGGTTGTCTAAACCAGTGGTCCCCAACTCCGTTGGTCCGTGGGTCAATTGGTACCGGTCCACACAGAAAGTTACCGGATTCTCTCCGCCACATTTGTCTATGCCTCGGTTACATGTCTTACCTCCATCCGCTACCTTCTTAAAGGGGCTGCTTTGCCCGCTAACACATACTACATTACCGCAAACCCAAAAACTAGTAAAAAAACCTTTTCTTTTGGCTTCTCCCGTTGGGGGGTCGCCACAGCGGACCATCCGCATATTTGATTTGGCACCCTCCCCATTTATCCGGGCTTGGGACCGGCACTAAGGCTTGTCCAACCCTAATGGCTGGGGTCGGTTCCCCGACCGGGGACCCCCGCATCCTAACCACTAGACCACCAGGGAACCCAAACCCAAAAACTAGTAAAATCCGGTCCGGGACCACTGGTGTAAACCATCACAATTTGGCTCTCGTCAAAGTTTTACCTTAAACTTGAGTTCATTTTTCTGCTTCTAGAAAATCTTCCAGAACTTTCTGCCTAATACACAGTACACCCGATATACAAAAACAAATGCAATCTTATGTATCTACCATAAAGCATCCTGAGTTTATCAGTTAAGTGACATCCGAATCCATTAAAAAAAAAATACCGCAGTTTAATAATACATTTTTTTTTCCCACCAGAATTTACTCTAAAAACTTTTAGAAGTGCTTCCTTAGTAATTCCAGTCATTAACTTTCACTTCCATATCATCAGTCTGAAAGGATGACACTAATGGCTACTTTCAAACTTGCCTGTTTCTTTTTTTTTCTTTCACGGGGAGCAAACTCACTGGTTTTATTATTTTTTTCCCTGCTTCTATCTTCAAAGCCCTGGACCCTCCTCCAGAACAATCTCTGTCCATGCCAATTGAAGGAAAATTGCTTTTCGGTAACAATTGCACAGCTCTGAATAGTTCACCTTGTTCTCAACGTGCAATTAAAAGCCGGCACCGGCGCGGCGTTCCTCACAATCCTGTTTACCAATTACACCGAGAACGTTCTTCCTTCTCCTGCTAATTGAATGACAAAACAATCAAAGTGGTGATTAAATCGCTGTCGAAAATTACAGTGTGTACGTCGTATGCTTCTTTCGGAAACTTAAAAAAAAATAGTTTTAGGGATTTGAGCAACTTCTGAATAACACACACACACACATAAACACACAAACACACACACTGAACTTGGTGATAGATTTTGCCAGCATTGCGATCCTGAGAAATCTCTCGAAACATTCACCGCATTAATACGGGCCACAGTTTGGGATTCGGGTTTATGATTTTGTTTCGGAATTGCAAGCCACTCGCTTGAAGTCCTTCATCCCTGTAGCGCTTCTCCGTCTCTGATCTGCCTTAGAGCCGTCTATTACGCTCAATCTCCTGAGAGGGACATCGTCGCCGCTCACTCGGTATTACACAGAAACCTCCAGACTGCCAGGCATCAAGTTGGATAAAAGAAAAGCAAGCGTGGCTTTAAAAAAAAAAAAAAAAAAAACCCAGAGCGAGAGAATAGTTTTCAGATTTAGTGACAACTTCTACGTGTGGTAGCCTGGAAAATTCCTCGAATGCCCCTGTACTGGAACAGCTGAGAAAATCTTGAGGTTTCACTAAACAACTTGGATTGTTAAGAAGTTTTGCCTTTTCTGCATCACATACACATTTAAATCACATACACATACATACAGGGTACGACATGCAGTGAAATGCTTTTTACGACGGTCCGGCAATAGAATGGGGTGCAAAATAAAACAAAGAAAAAGGAGGCAGATAAATGAAGTATAAACACTATATAAAATATAAGAATATATAAAGATATATATAAGAGAAAAATTTGAGGTGTTTTTTTTATTGTCCAGAAAGTGGCCGTGTACAGTATGGTGTGGTGTAAAGTGTCAGTGTGCGGTATGGTGTGGTGTAAAGTGTCCGTGTGCGGTATGGTGTGGTGTAAAGTGTCTATAAAGTGTCTGTGTGTGGTATGGTGTGGTGTAAAGTGTCTATAAAGTGTTCATGTGTGGTAGGGTGTGGTGTAAAGTGTCCCTGTGCGGTAGGGTGTGGTGTAAAGTGTTTGTGTGCGGTAGGGTGAGGTGTAAAGTGTCCATATAGTGTCCATGCGCGGTAGGGTGTGGTGTAAAGTGTCCATAAAGTGCCCATGTGCGGTATGGTGTGGTGTAAAGTGTCCATAAAGTGTCCGTGTGCGGTATGGTGTGGTGTAAAGTGTCCATAAAGTGTCCGTGTGTGGTATGGTGTGGTGTAAAGTGTCCGTATGCGGTAGGGTGAGGTGTAAAGTGGCCATAAAGTGTCCATGTGTGGTGGGGTGTGGTGTAAAGTGTCCATGTGCGGCAGGGTGTGTTGTAAAGTGTCATTAAGTGTCCGTGTGCGGTAGGGTGAGGTCTAAAGTGTCCATAAAGTGTCCGTGTGTAGTATGGTGTGGTGTAAAGTGTCAGTGTGCGGTAGGGTGAGGTGTAAAGTGTCCATCAAGTGTCCGTGTGTGGTAGGGTGAGGTATAAAGTGTCCATGTGCGGTAGGGTGTGGTGTAAAGTGTCCATCAAGTGTCCGTGTGAGGTGTAAAGTGTCCATCAAGTGTCCGTGTGCAGTGGGGTGAGGTATAAAGTGTCCATGTGCGGTAGGGTGTGGTGTAAAGTGTCCGAGTGCGGTAGGGTGTGGTGTAAAGTGTCCATAAAGTGTCAGTGTGCGGTGGGGTGAGGTATAAAGTGTCCATGTGCGGTAGGGTGAGGTGTAAAGTGTCCGTGTGCGGTACGGTGTGGTATAAAAATATAAAGTGCACTGTGCTGTGCAAGACTATCTTGACAGTTTTTATTTTTTTTTTAATGATTCATTCTTACATCTAGTAAACGTCTAGACAGATACTGGTACAGGAGACGCTGAGATTTTCTTTTGTTAACCTCACTTTTTTGTTTTATTAATGGTAATATTGTTTTTCTACAAATACAGTAGGTTAATATGGTAAGCGGGGTGATTTATGCCTTTTGGGGGCATAATCAGATGTTAAAATCTTTTGAAAAATACACAGTAAGTGTTGGAATGACCGACTTTACCGGCCATATGTGGGTCTTCCCCAAACTGTTACCACAAAGATGGAGGTACACAATTTTATTGAATGTTTTTAGCATGAGGTGGAATGACATTTTTCCTTTTACTCGAACGAGGAGACCCAAATTTGTTTCAGCACGGCGATGCCTCTGTGCAGAAAGCCAGCTCCATCAAGATAGTGTACATGAGTTGGAGTGGAAGATCTTGAATGGCCTCCTATAAAGCTCTGACCTCAACCCCAGGCCTCTTTACTGTGCATTGGTTCCTGACTTTACAAAACGTTCTTTGGGCTTCTCCCATTAGGGGTCGCCACAGCGGACCATCCGCATGTTTGATTTGGTACACGTTTTTACGCTGGATGCCCTTCCTAACGCAACCCTCCCCATTTATCCGGGCTTGGGACCGGCACTAAGGCTTGTGCAACCCTAATGGCTGGGGTTGGTTCCCTGACCGAACCCGGGCCGCAGCGGGGGGGGCGCCGCATCCTAACCACTAGACCACCGGAGAACCCAACGGTTCCTGACTTTACAAACTCTCCAAAATCTAGTTGAACATCTTCCCAGAGTGGAGAGTATTATATCTGCAGAGGGTTTATACAATATAGTGCATTTTAATTTTGGGGGAAATTCTGAAAAAAAAATATATAAAGGGTTTCCCAGACCAACAAACCATGATCTCTCTCTCTCTCTCTCTCTCTCTCTCTCTCTCTCTCTCTCTCTCTCTTTTACAAACTCTCCAAAATCTAGTTGAACATCTTCCCAGAGTGGAGAGTATTATATCTGCAGAGGGTTTATACAATATAGTGCATTTCAATTTGGGGGAAATTCTGAAAAAAATATATATATAAAGGGTTTCCCAGACCAACAATTCATGATCTCTCTCTCTCTCTCTCTCTCTCTCTCTCTGTTTACTTACAGACAATTCAGTAATTATTCCCATTGTGATGGTGCACTTCTGTAACCCTTACATCCCTGGCTTTTGTGATTCCATTAAAAGACATCATTAATCCACCATTGTCCCTCGTTTGTATTAATGGCCGTTAAACCGTCCGTCCTCATCCTCTAATAATACCACACTTCAAACGGGGCACGGGGGGTTGATGTTTCTCTTTGTGGGGAACAACCTGCATAGTTTCGGATAAATGACCACCTCTGAATAGGCTGATTCGAGGGGAACTTCATTAGCGGCATTTGGCGGGTGAAAAATGATTCCGAGCAAGACCTCAATTCCTGCTCGCTAATTACATGTGCGGTCGTCGGCGATTCGACCAGACAGATGTAGTCCTGTCCTTTCCAAAAAGCGAATCATCATCTTGTTTTTTTTTTTGTTTTTTCTCGCATTGTCTGATCGTTCTTTTCTATCTCGCGCTAATGAGCGCGCTAATTACCAGTGCGCCCGTCTTCCGTCTAATTACAACGGAGCGAATCGCCATGATGTCCTGCAACACTGCCTGGTTTTTCTTTTTCTCTTTTTCCAGGTTTCTTAGGTAACAGCATGGTCTTACTTTATAAGACGATATCTAACGCGTGTTTACCACAGAACGAGCGCGAACGGGAACGGTGCCAGCTAGCGGTAATAAAGAATTTCGTGAGCTAATACATGTAAATTAGCCAATCTCGTTCTCGCTCACGAACTTTCAGTAAACGATCCCCAGCGCGGCTTCCGTCGAGTTAATCATCTCACAGTATGTTGTTCATTTGTCAGTAGATATTGTTTGTGGAGACAGTGCTGCTGCACTGGGGCTGACTCCAACGGTCTCGTCCCACCTCATACACGTAGGGTTCACATTCTCCGACCGTTTGGCTCGAGTCGCGAGCGTGCCGAGAGAAGCGATCGTTGTGGATCCCAAAGCTTTCTAAAGGTCTTCCTTGATCTTTAAGCGACAAGGAAACGAATGGAAGAGACGTGCTAGGGTTTTATAATATCGGGGATTCGGTTCGTTTTAGCGTTCGCTGACAAAAGCTAAATTGCAGGTTTATGACTTCCCTAGGTGGAGTGAGATGTTAGACCTTTGTGCTCTGTAGCACTAGTGGGCTTTAATAGTCCTTTGATTCCAGTCAATGAAAAGCCATGTTTTACCTTTACAGCAATTATGGTTAACTAGCATTTTTTTTAATGCTATGAAATTATTATTTTGAATTATTTTCATCTATCATCTGGGTAACATTGGTGTAATTTCAAACTGACCCTGTAGTTGAAGATCGTGGGCACTAAAAATTATGAAAGAATGAGAGAAATTTTCTCATGTTTCAATTCAGTTTTATTTGCATAGCGTTTTTTAACAATGGACATTGTTCCAAAGAAATACAAAAATTGTACCTCATCATCTTTATAAGTCCCAATTGAGTGAACCAGTGGCGTGAATAAAACCTTGAGAGGAACCAGCCTCAAAATGGAAACCCATCCTCGTCTGGGTGGCACCAAATCGCAGCATTGTTGAGGTGATGGGTGCTGAAATACAGAAATGTTCATGTAAACTGCAGTCCTAATCTATTGTAGCAGACTGTTGATATTAATTACAGTCCAAATTATAGATTTCGAGTTGCCCGGTAACTCGTGTTCATGTGGAACCATCTCCAGCCGCACAGAGTGGTCTACAAATGAAGAGAACGTCATCCAGAGACAGAGGCAGATTTGATGTGAAGAAAAGGGCATGTGATCTTCCTGAAATTTCCTTCAGGTGAACGTGCTCAGGGAGGCTGAAATAATATATGAAAACATGAATTCATATTTTCATACATATTTGGATATCAATATGACGCACTTGAAAACAATATGAATGATTATAAATTGAATTTTTTTTAAAGAATTAATAATAAAGATGAGCAGCACTTTCCTGCCCCGCCCTCAGTGCCGTATGCATCCGTGCACAGCCATGTTTGATTCAGCACTTTATTTTCTCACCGAGATTTGCATTTCACACATAAAAAAAAAGAAGAGCCTCTGCGTTTTCACTCGCTCCGACGTCGACTAATAATAAAATCAAGCTTCTGTTACAATGGCTGTTTAAAAACTCCTGTTCTAGCCCAGTGCCTGCCTGCTCTGATGAGGGCTGGGGGATTCTCCGGGGGGGTAAATAGCAAGTATGTTTGTTTCTAAATTTATGGAAGGGTCTACTGCAGTAATGAATGATCTACCCTGTGCCTTGCAGGTAATATATTTCCCTTTACTGCCTCAGTTATCTCTCCAAAAAGAGTCATGTGCAGATGCCGCATAGAGAGAACCAAATTTACCTGCTAAAGAGTATAAGGACTGCTGTACTCTGTGTGTGTGTGTGTGTGTGTATATATGTACACACATACATACATATATATGAGTGTGTGGACATTTGACTATAAGATTTGCCTAAGACTTTTGCAGCCTGGACTGGGACTGTTCCAGCAAATGCACCAGCACCAACAATATAAAAAAAGAGCATTCAATGGTGACAGAAACAATGGGTTACGCCTAAACTTTCCAATTGAGGTGTTTGATTGATGGTCTTGTGTGTAAAGATTTAATGCTACAGCATCCAAAACCATCCTATCCAACCGTGTGCCTCCAAAGCCATGTCCCCACTAATACAGTTTGGTTTGAAAACAGTTCCATCCACATCGAGACGCATTTTTTTTTTTGTCAACGAAAACGCCCTGACTTCGAGGGAAAGCAGCGCCATCAGCAGGATGGCGTTATTCGAGCGCGTTCGTTTTGGCACCCCCTCCCGGTCTATATTCTCGCTCGCTTTTGCAACACTGTCGGGTCCGTTGCCGCAAGGTTTTAAAAAGCCGGGAAAGTAAACAAAGCGACGGGCGACGGAAATGACGCAGGACGGATCGGCGGACATTTTGCTCTTGAGCAGCACTGGGAGGAAATCGTTTTCAGGGAACGATTGAAAACAATTGTTTACAACCCGGGTTTCAAATGTATCCAGATTAGTGTAGACGTAGCCCAAATTGTAATCTTAAATCGTAATCTAGAGTGCGATGGACACTCAAAGCACTTTTGGATAACGGCCTCTGCTTAATGGCGCAAATGCAAATGAAATAAATGTAACAGTTTGTCTGTGTAGTGTCCAGTCAGCCCAGGCGAGTGAACATGGATTAATGGTTTCATTGTATTTCGGCTTATGAAGAGAGATTATTCGGTATAAGCTTTAATTGAGAAGATTTATTGTAAGCTGATGACTGTCTGATTATTTATTAGCAGATTTCTTGATAGCTGTAATCTGGGAACGATTATGTTTTTTCATTCGCTTTTAATAATACATTAGATTCAGCGTTGCCTGTTCTTGCCAAAATAATCCCCTGCCAATAATAATAATAATTTTTTTTTGTGTGTGTGTGTGTGTGTTTTATACAAGGTAAGAATTTGTCTGATGGCAGTGAAAGAAAGGAGAAGAAATTTGTCCATGGATGAAATGCGTTCGAATGTCGGTATCGTAATTCAGGAAGTCATGCTCGTGAGTGAATCCGTAAGGTTTGAATTTAATACGTCTTGGTCCAGTATTTTCGCTTTATACACACACTTCTCGCTGTTTCAACAATTTCCTTTCAGCTGGATTAACCAGTGTGATATAGCACAGGTTTTTTTTTTTTTTTCGGATTCCACCTGCTGTATCAGGTTTGGTTTTCTTTGAAAAGAAAAAGGAATTCATAACCACTGTGAGACCAGAAGGGTATGTGTGCAGGTTTATGTGTATTCAAGGAGATGATGTTTACAGGGCAGATTTCAATTCATTCATGGAATAAAGCGCTTCCCTTCTCTCCGTGGCGACGAATATTGCCCCAATAGATCTTATCCTGAAGAAGAAAAGAAAATGACCCAGGAGAAGGCACTTTATTCGAATGTGGCAGATATTGGATTTGCTGAAGAGAGTATATTTAAATATGCTTGAACCTGGCACATTTAAATGGTCTCTTGCCCACTCTATCCCTTCATCTCTTTCTCGTTCTACCTCTTTCCAGTTTCGCTGTCTACCTTTCTGCATGTGGAGCAGATCTTCAGTGAAATGAGCTTTCCTCTCCACCGGCACATTCTCTTCGACGAAGCCAATTCTCAGAGAGAAGCCACTTTTCTATGCCTCAAACTTGCCACTTTTCTGAAGCATGGGGCTCTTTTTTTGTGCTGATGAGAGCAGCCTGACTACAGCAAGCGGCAATACTTTGTAGACTAGGCATCACCCTGGGGTAGAAATAGGCATATAAAAGCCAAATTACACACTGCTTGGGTGGGGGGATGCTTTAGATGGAAGTCAAGCAGCGTTTTAGCCCCCTCTTTCCCCTACAGGCTCATTACAGCACGGGCTGCTGTTCAAACTGTATCGTTTTGTTGCACAGGGATTCACCTTCAACACAATGGATTTCACTTATATCATCATTTATTGCTGTTGTTTCCTGCGAGAGGTCAAGTAAGTTCGTGTGTGTGTGTCCGGTTTAGATTTATCTGTAGGATTTTCATTCAGCATGTTTCATTCACAATCTGCTCACACTAAAAACATCTTTTTGCTTGAAACGTTCAGTCCCGTACGTGTAACACGTGAAGCTAACGGCGTGTGTAGCTCAATGCTTAAGAGGTTCAACTTTTCTTTGTAACGTTGTGAACTCAAATCACAGCACTACCAAGCCCTTGAGCAAGGCCTTTACCCTTCAACTGCTTGGTTGTCTAGGTCTTCTTCCAGCTTCTCCCATTGGGGGTCGCCACAGCGACTCATTCATCTCCATACCCCCCTGTCCTCTACATCTTCCTCCTTCACACCAACCACATGCAAGTCTTCCCTCACCACACCACATCCACATCCACTCTTTGGTCTTCCACTTTTCCTCCTTCCTGGGGGCTCCATCCTTACCATTCTCCTACCGATATACCCCGTGTCCCTCC
This sequence comes from Silurus asotus, assembly GCA_024362625.1. NCBI lineage: Eukaryota > Metazoa > Chordata > Actinopteri > Siluriformes > Siluridae > Silurus > Silurus asotus. The sequence continues at coordinate 212,682 of MU532517.1, forward strand.
TCTGCACACGTCCAAACCATCTCAATTGCGCCTCCCTCACCTTGTCTCCAAAACGTCCTAAACGGCTTGGTTGTCTAGAGGACCATTGTAATTGTTAGCTGTTGCGCATACCGGCGTCTAGCTAATCCTGCAAATAGAACTATGTAATGCTTTATAATCTCCATATCTGCCGCAATAAGAAAATAATAGGCTTCCTTATGAGCGCGGTTCCTCTTCCTTCCCTAGAGACCTTTTCTTTGGCTGCTATCACCTGCGATTGGCTCATTAAGCGTTTCCAGCTAAATCTAGATTTCGCAAAATCTGCAATTTCGCAATATCCAATGCTAAAAGCACCATCATGCTTGGCCTAGCTTGGCCTAGGTATCAAATACCACAACACATGATGGAGCAAATGGTTGATTATCCCTGTTCTTTGCATGAACTGGCTGGAGCTGCGAGTCTCGGGCTTCGACACGGGGTCCCGCAGCGATCCCTCTTTTAGAGAATGATCTGTATGTTTTTGTTCGTATTTTTTTTACAAATGCCATGGGAGGCTATCAGGCCCTGTTAGTGTGTAAACAACACATTTATTCCTCTGCTCGGGTGTGTACTCTACCAAGCCCAACTGTTAAGTCTAATTAATTTGTTTACCTTCGATTTGATGTCTCTGCATTTGTGTCCCCATGCGTCCCAGACTGCGAGGGATTCGAATGAATTTCTCACTTCTTCTGATCGTACACAAATGTGCACACACACACACAAATACACAAAACACATGCCTCTTGAACAACGCTGAATAAACTACACCTCTTACCTAAAGGAAAAAGGCCATTTTTCATTCTTTATCTTCCACCACCCCAATCTGTGCTCAGCATCCTGCAGGACCTTCACACTGGCCAATTAGCATCATGGACTCTTCTTCCAAAGATCAATAAGGCCAATGCTCTTTCTCGAGAGCCTTCTCGGAGGATAAGCCCTAATCAGGGTGTGTGCATTAGTGCACAGATTGGGCTTGTATCAAAGTGGCAACTGTACAACCTCAAGAGCAGAGGCAGAACTACCGCAGAGGCAAGCATGGCCCGTCAGAGATAAGAGAACGAGCGATTTTCAGGGTTTGAGAAGGAATTGTCCATGTCCAACCATGTGTGTGCTTTTGGGGGTTGGTTCCAAGGTACCACAGAAGTCATTTAAAGTTCTGATAGCTTTTCTTATGAACAGAAGAAAGGAAGTGAGAGTCTTTTTAGTCAGAAGGCGCTGATGGTGTCGATCGTATAGACCAGATAATCTCTAAAGGGCAAAAGGTCTCAAATTGGGGCTAGTTCTGGGAAGGCGCAGAATGGAAAAGTTGATTGGGAGGCAGGTGGATGGAGTCCTGGGAGTGGGAGTACTTTCATGACTTCTGGTTGTGGTGCTTAGTTAGGCTTCATAATCCCGCATTGTGTGGGACTCTTTAGAAGACTGTTGAAAGTGGGAGCTCATTAGACTTCTGAACAAAAGGTCATAAAGTTCAAATGCCAAGCTGCCCCTGCTGGGCTCCCGAGCAAGACCCTTAACCCTCAAATGCTGTGTAAATTAGATCATTGTCGGTCTGGTTACTATTTTTTTATTTTTTTTTTGTTTGCTTAGCAGATGGACATACCATTTCTTTGCTGTTTTTTTTTTCTAATTCTCCAGGATAAAAGATCAGTTTTACCCTTGAACCACGCGTAGGTCTTGTTCCTTTGTCCCAGGTTCATTTACATTTCAATCGAAGATGGAATAAAAAAAAATACTATTCAGCAATCTGCACTATTCATTGTTAACTGTAATAGCAGCCTGATAATGGTTGTCGTTATTCCATCGAAAATGCGGAATACATTTTCCACGGCTCAAACATAAAAAAGTACCAATGGAGTCATTTCGCTCGAAATCAAATGAAAGTTGAGGAGATAAAGCCAGGATGAGGCGAGCGCTTCAAGCCGACTTTGTCGATGCCGTTGTTTTCGAGGAAGCCGAAATTTGCTGGAATTCGAAGATTTGTAAAGGTACATTGCCTTCAGGTCCGCCAGAGGAAGCGTTAGCCTGCAAGGTGATTCCGGCGCAAATAAAACCCCTTTTTCATTTCGTCCGGTCCCTAAACATTTTCCCGCACATTGTTCCAATCCCGAGCGAAACACTCCGTATCTTGGTATTGTTACAAACCCAGTGAATGTGGTCCATTGCCTCTTTAACACGCCGTGCCTTTTCCTCCGCTCCCCGAGCTGTTTGCGCTCCCCGACTGTTTATTAGCGTTTGGTTTAAAGAGCTTTCGAGGAGGGAAGCGAGGGTGGGAATAAGTAAAGGTTCGAGTAAGTGAAGCTGGTGATAAGTGAGAAGTGTAAGTGAGGATTAGAATATGAGCCTGCGAATGAAGAGGGGGTGCACGATGGACCTGAAACGTGCTGATTCGGAGACGGGTTTTGAATGTTTGGATCGGATGCTCAAATGCGTGACTCCTTAATGTAGTTTCATGTATGTTTTTCGATCCCATAATCCAGGGCGTCTGTGAAAAATGGCACCAGAACTCCCTGGCACAGCATGAAAGAGCCGTTCAAACACAAGTTTTGACTCAATATTTTATTTACGGTGTCACGGCAGAGTGTTTGCTCCAGGACTACGAGTGCATGTTTGAGGTTCGCGCCCTTTAGCGTATGTTTGGGTCTACTTCTGAGGTTTGAGTACCGCCTTCTAGGACATAGGCAGCAGGGATACATGGCATACAAGGCATTATTGCAGTTCACTTCTTTTTCACATGAACAGTACAGTAAAGAAATGTTTTCAGGGCATTCAGTTTATAGCAGAATATGTACGTGGCAACCGTGGCAAGATGTGGCATGAGAAAGAAACCATAAGAGGAACCAGACTCAAAAGGGAGCCCCAGCTTCATCAAGTTGACACCAAATGTCTATTCATTACAGTTCACCAAACTGTATGATGTTTTCTTTATGTTTTAGTTTGAAATGATCCTAAACTTTGGCAACATTTTTGTTGTTTTCTTTGGCCTGAGTCCTATGAAAGCCAATTTTCTTGCTTTTTTCCGAGCAATTCCGAGTTTATTTCTTGTAAACATCCGAATTTCTGGTGCATCCACCGGTTACCATGTTGTGGGCCTGAAGTTTGAAGCTGTTGGCGTATGAACGAGGCTCTTCTGCTTCATCTGTCTTGTTCCGTCTCCTCTAGAGCTGATTGTTAGAGGTTTCTCGAGGGGATCGGAGGTTCAGTTTGATACCCTGCGAATCTATCGATTGGAGCCCATTTCATTTTCAATGTGTAAAGTTTTCAGGCACTACAGAGGGGGTGACACTGCTAAACTGGCAAAAAAAACTAAAGTAGGAATTGCGAGAAATAAAAACTTTTTTTTTATGTGGCGGAAACGGGCTTCTATATGATTCTTATGATTCTTCTCCCCCTGTTTTCCCCGTGTTCCTCCATTTTTTAATTTTTTTGTTTACCTGTGAAAGGCACTCCAGAGTTTAGTGGGTGGTGCGTCAGTAATAATGGTCCGTGGGGAAACACGATGCTCCGTGTGTAGGTAAACGGACTAAACAACAGTATGGAATGGTTGCCATGTTCAGTATTCCTTTTCTAACCTTCCCATGCCTCAAAACAACCGCAGACCATTAAGCTTTTACCTCCATGTTTGACTGAATTTTCTTTCATTCATATTTTGTCCAGTTTTTATCCAATTTGCCTCGTGTTTCCGGTCTTTTAGCCGGCACTGCCTGGTTATATTTCATGTTCTAGACTGCAGAAACCTGACGTACTCAGCAGGTCTTCACACTGGAAAGACTTCCATAAATGTTAAGTAAACCTTTTCTTACTGAAAGCATCTTTATACCAATGCGGAAATGTAGCACCTGCTATACAAATGTGAATTAGCCGTTACTATGGAAACAAGTGCATCGATATATATCCTGGTACGACCGTCAGAGCTGCTCTTATAGCAAACGGATCGATACCTTTGGACCAAAAAAGAGGCAGGAAATTCACAGCACAGTAGCATGAACGAATATAACATTATCCTCATTCGCATTTTTGGTTAGCTAAGGGCATTTTATTTTTTTTTTTGATTTAAGTTAAACAGCCATAGGTTTCATAATTCCGAAATGTGTGTGTGTGTGTGTGTGTGTCTGGCGAGGGTGGTTACAATGCAGGCGACAAAGCTGCAGACGTGGTAACGCAAGGTCATTATGTCATCTTTTTATTTTTATTACAAAAACCCTTTACGTGGAACGGTCACTCGCCTGGACCTATGTGAGTACTAATCCCCCGCTCTCTTCTTTTCTTTCTCTTTTCTTTTTTGTCTATGGGCACTTTTATACTTTATTCAATACAATTTCCTACCAAGAAAGAACATGGCATGATTTCATTTCAGTTGGTGTTCGCCACAAAAAAAAAGAGCGGAAACCTCTGTGTTTTAAAAAATTGCTATCAGCTTTTGTATTCTTCATCGAAGGTCCGAAGTTGAAAGCGTTCTCACACACCACAGTTTGGCAAAACTACTCGAATTTAGGTGTGGCTGCTTTTTTTATTCTCCCCACCCAAAAACGTTGACGCTCCCAGGCTGATAATAATACCTGCGTTTCGATTTGTTGCTGCGCCAACAAATCCTCACATACACAAAAATCACAAAAGTGAGTGAGAACGTTATTTATTCGGATGATTTAGATCTTAAGAAAGGCAGCGTATATCCAGTCCGTCGGTTCTGGAACTCTGCGAACGAAACATGTAGCATGTGACTGACAGTTTTATTAAGTATTTGTGTATCGATGTATCTTTGTCTCATAAGGGAAAAAGGACACTTTGTTCATTTTCTCATCAGATATCAGCTGTCAAAAGTAGTTTGACAGCAGATTTCTATTCATATCCATATGCACTGCCACTATACTACTACTTTACTGCCATTCATTTTTTTTACCTCTTTGTTCACTATCTATCTATCTATCTATCTATCTATCTATCTATCTATCTATCTATCTATCTACACTATATGGACATTATATTGGAGTAACTGTTTTTATTTTTTTTTTTTTTTTTTTTTTTTTTTTTTTTTTTTTTTTTTTTCCAGCCATGTGTGATTCTTCTACCACAATCTTGAAGGCACGCATGTTTGTAGGACGCATTTGCACGTGGTAGCATGAAATTTTCCCTCTACTTAAACTTTGGGATCCGAACCTGTTCCAGCATGACAATGCCCCTGTGCAGGAAGTCAGCTATGGATAGAAGATATGGTGTGCATGGGTTGGAGTGGGAGATCTTTAGTGGGCTGCTGTAGAGCTCAAACCTCAACCCCCCTTTTGAACACCAACTTTGGGATGAATTGGAATGCTGACCGCACCCCAGCCCTCCTCACGTCTGTCTGTCTGTCTGTCTGTCTGTCTGTCACCCTGACTGTCCTGTGCACAAAGCCAGTTTAATGAAGATACGGTGTACTTGGGCTTAAGTGGAAGATCTTGAATGGCTCATATAGAACTCTGAACTCCCTCAACCCCATCAGTAGCTTTCCGAAGCCTGACTTTACTAACGCCCTAGTGGCTGAATGAGCACATATCCACATAAGCACACTTTAAAATCTAGTGGCGCATCTTCTCAGGAGTGTGGTGGTTATGATTAGAGCAAATGGGCAATCAAAGTTGGGAATTCAATCTATCTGTCTATCTGTCTGTCTGTCTGTCTGTCTGTCTGTCTGTCTGTCTATCTATCTGTCTGTTTGTCTGTCTGTCTATCTATCTGTCTATCTATCTATCTGTCATTTCTTATTAGGGTAAAAATGGAGAACTCTAGAAATGGAGAATTGCAATGAAATCTAACTTGTTTTGTTTCGGTGTTTCGAAACGATATTTGGCGTTGTCTAGCACTCAGAGTGGCGCTAATGGAGTCAGGGTGTGTCTAGAGACTAGAGGTGATACGTGTTATAATAATGCTAACTTGCTGATGTAATTGCTGGACACACTGAGGGCAGACATGGCTGAGACATTCATTTCTACCTCAGTGTCTCCCCTCTGGTCTCCTCTGTCTTTCTCGTAGTTTGTCTGTTGAGGTTTAGCCGTTTATCAGGCGGAAGTAGCTAGTCATGCTAGCAATCCATCATGTGGGATATCACATCCCCGGGGGGGAGAAGGGGTCCTAGACAGTCAGCTCTGTTTGTTTGGCCGATTTCTGCCTTCCGGAAGAGCAATGCTTCCAAAATGCACTTGGCGACACATTTTGTCGCAGCAGGCGTCATTAGCCAGGGACGCAGGTGTTCCTCTGCTTCCTGACCTCAAATACAGGCGGCTCCTGTCCCACGGCTCTGTGGCAGAGCATCTGGAAGACTGCAGAGGAAAGGAAAGGAGCCGTGCAAATAAAACAGACGCAATTTTCTTTATGGCTGTGAAGGAAAAACATGGCACAGTGGCTCGCTCCTGGCCTACATTCTTACAGAAAAAGAGATATAAATGTATGTAACTTTTTTTCTTTTTTTTTTTTTTATGACAAAACAAAAATAACGACACACAATTATGAGCGCGAGTTATTTTACGTCCGCTCCCCGAGTTGCACTCTGTGTCGTGCGCACATCTAAAGCGTGTTCAGAGCGAGCAGTCTCAGCAAAACAATCATTCACGGCGTAAATGAGGCCATGCTGGTGACAGCGGAAAACATTAGCACCGCTGTAGCGTCAGCCCTTTATGAGATAAGATAAGCTGTGAATGGCAGTTTGAGTCTGACGCATGGTTATGCTGCTGGATATATCGTACATACCTCTCTCTCTATCTCTCTCTCTCTCTCTTTCTGTCTTTCTCTCTCTCTCTGTATATCTCTGTCTCTCTCTCTCTCTCTCTCTCTCTGCTAGTCTGTCTGTGTCGTGTGTGTGTGTGTCTGTGTGTGGACGCTTAGGCTGGCAAACTGCTTTCTCTGCCGTGACAAAAGTGAATGCTGACACACTCAAGTCACTTAGTCACAAACACACACACACACACACCCGTACTTTGGTCCGCTTTCGGTGGACATGCCAGCTTCCTATTCCGAATTGTTTTAGGGTTGATGTTTTAGGATGGAAGTCAGCCATGGCTGGAATCCTAATAATGTGTTGCAGTGAAGCCGTTTGTGTTGTCGCTCCCCCCCCACACCCCCCGCTCTTTCTTTCAACGTACTTTTTTTATTTTCTGGGCAAACGAGGGTGATAATTAATCACTCAATGTGACAGACTGGATAAGATCCGCCTCTTGTATTTACATTTCTTTCTTTTTTTTTTTCGCATCGTCTCTTTACACAACCTGTGGTTGTTACCTAGGCAACCTCTGTGCCGGTGTTGGCTGCGATACAATGCCCGGGTTGAGCAGGAATGCAGTATACAGGAGCCGTGTGCATTATCGTTTGTGTTGAATCGGCATCGCTGCGGCGCTCCGGCTCTAACCTACAGCTCGGTTTTAATGCCTCTAAATTACAGCGCCGGGAATAGATATGTACGTCTGTGCTGCTGCCCCGGCTCAGTGATGCAATATTTCTCTGTCTTTGAACCGCAAGGAGTTATGACACCCCGAATGTTATCATCCTTACTTCTTGCTCTCTTCCTTAAGCTCGCTCTCGGTCTCCGTCTATCTTAATATCTCCCAGTATCCCCTCTGTATTCTGATCTGCTCAGTCAGCAGTGCTATAAAATTCCTTGGCTACTTTTTGGGGCCTATTCTGTGAGCAGCCTACGCTATAAAGTGCATTCGGAAAGGATTATTGTGGGGATTTTTTATTGTTATGGGCCGTATTCAAATAGTATTATTACTATAATAATGACATATTCAGATTCATTAATATTAATGTAGTGATTCGCCACCTAGAGGCCGCATTCATAATGACGACTGGTAAGAACCCGGAAAAACTATCCGGTTTGCTGATGACCGATAGTTCCATTAATAATTGTTGCCTCAACCTCTATTAATAAACAGTGGTGGGCCGTCAGTTGCCAGCAAGGCCTTCTCTTCTGCTGGCCTAAAAAAAATCAGAAGCACTGACGCACATTTACAACCTAAATGTTTAAATTTGTTGCATGTAATTGTATTAATTCATTTCCAACTGTTTATTCTTTTTATTTTGTAGTGTTTCTATTGGCTGCACCGCTTCCAGTACGTGTATGTAGATGTTATATTTTTTGTCCAATCAAATGTTTCAGCCTCTATGTGCTTCAATGTTAATCTAATCTGCCCAGGGCCTTCAGAATCAATACTGCTGGCTGATGTACCTTAGACTATATTAGCGATGGGTCTGTTTCTTTAACCAATCAGATTTCCAATTTGCCTCATCGGGCAGCTAGCTGACCCAGAATAGCGTCAGCATTTTGCCGTCCTCTGATTGGTTGGTCAGAGGGAACCTGTTACAGCCAAGTTCCACTAGCAAAACATGTCTGTATTAATAAATCAGGAGTTAATATGCCCCTTTTTATGCCCACGGAGGAAGAGAAATTGATTTGGACTCGAAGATATTAAAATGCATTATCAAGAAAAGCTAGACATCGTCGGCCAACCACAAAGCCAGCTTGTCTCAGCCCTGGAAAGGGTTTGTCTGCCACTTCCGGACCAGTGAATACGAGCGATAGAACTGGCTTACAGCCTCTGAGGAGAGGAGCGGTGCAGATTATGTAAATATGTATTATGAGTCTGCATCTCTGGTGAGTAGGTTGCATTTTTTTTCATGTTTTTGTCATGTTATTAGTCAAATATTGATTCTGAACTGCTCCAGATGATGTAGGTCAGTGGTCCCCAACCCCCAGGCAGTGGACCGCGGACCGGCACCGGTCCATGGGTCAATTGGTACCGGGCCACACAGAAAGAATACAAAACTTATGATAAAGTCTGTTACACTTACATTATTTCGGGTTTATTTATTATCTGATTCTGAACAATGTTTAATTGCTATGACTCACTCTTGATGCATGTCATGATGCCTCGGTCACGTCTTACCTCCATCCACTACCTTCTTAAGAGGTGGATTGAGTCGGGTAGGTCCTCACTGAAGGCCCAGATACCAAATGCCACTGATTAATAACTAAGGGAAATTTAGTTTGAAAGCTAACCCTTATTATTAAAAATAGATATGATATGTGTAACACATATTTAAAAATCTATACTAAAAATATGTCTCTGGCATTGTTTAGAGGACCAATCTGGCTGTAGTTTGAGGACCACTGCTTTAGAATGACACAGGATGATCTGTTGTTCACAAATATTTCCAGCTTCCAATCAATAATCGCCAGTGTACCCCAGCACCCGATCATTTATAACCATCGTTCCCAACATCATGTTTTTTAAACAGCCAATTACTGATCCCCCACTGTTCCCTCTGTAGTCACTGATCACTATGGTCTTAGAGACTGATCATTTATCAAAAATGGATCACCTCTGGTTCCACAACTTCAAATGACTGTATAAGACTGAAGAAGGAATTACTTGTAATCACACTCTCTGGTGCTCATGGTGTTTTATTTCTCTTTCTGGTGTTTTTTTTATTGCTTTTATGATTAATAATCACACACTTGATATCCCCAAAAATAATTATGGGTTTTCCTTTTTTTTTACATATAAGATTTTGTTTTGTTATGTTTGCGGATGATATTGTGATTTGTGGTGAGAGTAGGGAGCAGGTTGAGAAGAGCCTGGAGAGGTGGAGGTACATGCTGGAGAGATGGGGAAAGTCAGTAGGAGTAAGACAGAGTACATGTGTGTGAATGAGAGGGAGGGCAGTGGAGTGGTGCGGTTGCAGGAAGAAGAGGTGGAGAAGGTGGTGGAATTCAGGTACCTGGGGTCAACAGTGCAAAGTAATGGAGAGTGTGTTAGAGAAGTGACAAAAAGAGTGCAGGCAGGGTGGAGTGGGTGGAGAAGAGTGATAGCAGGAGTGATTTGTGATAGAAGAGTATCTGTGAGAGTGAAAGGGAAAGTTTATAGGACTGTGGTGAGACCTATTGTTCCCAATGACAAGTCACTGATCACCATGGTTCCCAAAAATAAATCTAATCACCAATGATTGGGGAAGTTGTTGCTCAGTAGTCAAGGCTTTGGGTTACCAATCAGATGGTCGGTGGTTTGAGCCCCAGTATTGCCAGTCTGCCACTCAAGGGCCCTTTTGACCAAGGACATGACCCCTCTGTTCTCCATGGGTGCTGTATCATAGTCGACCCCAGCTTCCTATCATCAGGACTCAGGACTACAGATTGCTTCTGATCTCCATTACTGTACCCCACAACATTGTATATTTGTAATAAATGGACAGTTTGTGCAACCCAGATGAGGATGGGTCCCCTCTTAAGTCTGGTTTCTCTCAAGGTTTCTTCCTTATGCCATCTCAGGGAGTTTTTCCTTGCCACATTGCCACCAGCTCGCTCATCAGGGACAAACTTACACTTATAAAGAACATCTTATTCATTCTTATAACCACATTATCTGTAAAAAGCTGCTTTAAAACAATGTTCATTGTTAAAAGCGCCATACAAATAGAAACAAATCTTTTTTCAGACTGACCGAATTCGGACACGACTTGTTTGTAGAGGCCCAAACGAGGTACCACCCAACTTTGCTTCCCAAGGATGTGAAAACGGCGCATCTTTTATTTATTACCCCACCCTCGCCATCTACTAATAGTGAGCTTGTAAATAATTCCCAATGATTTACCACCAGTGCATCTTTTCGTTCCCTTTAAAGAAACAGTAGTCTACATCTTGTCAAAACTGGGCAAAAGATGCAAATATATTTATTCAAAAAGTGCCAAAGAACACTGCAGCTGTCATTATTTTTAAATGGCAGAAGCTCATGGTCTGTAATGTAACGAAATGAGGGAAAGTGAAAGGGTCTGGATATTTTCGTAATGCAGCGTGCATATAAATTGTACAGAAGCGTTATTATTAATCTGTTGCTCTCTGGACAGTATGTGCACGTGGCTTGGTCTGCAATCCGTTATGCATACAGAGGTTAATAGTCCCAGAGTAGCAATGGAATACAAATAATTTGCGCTTGTGTGTATGTGTGTGTGTGTAGTATATTAGCCATTATCCTGAAATGACAGATAAGCATTACAAGATGGAATATGGAAATATAGTGGAGATAATAATACCCTGAGAGAGAGAGAGAGAGAGAGAGAGAGAGAGAGAGAGAGAGAGAGTCTGTTCTCATTGCTGTACACAAACACACATACACATGACAGAATTGAAATCATAGTTAAATTACCTACAGCAGTATACCAGTATGTGAAACGACTGTTTTTATGTTATTGTTCCACCAGAACTGTGACTCGGGCTCTAATTTAACTGCACTTGTGGGGGTTTTTTTGTGCTTGGAAATGGTGTCATCAGGCCAATTCAATTTTCAGTTGAGTTGAATTTTATTTGTAGAGCACACGATATTGTCAGAAAACAAGCTTGACGCAAATAAATATATGGATAAAGATTTAGAGCAATCATTATAGAAAAAAAAAAGTGGCCCAAGGAAGGACAACCGGTCAACCAGTGTATGGGTAGCCGAGGCAGCTAAGACTTTTGATCTATGAGGGAAGTGAAGGCTAACCTTTCTGGTCAGATCCTACGGAAGAGATTGTGTAGCACAGATTGCTGAAAAAGTGAATGCTGGCTGTGACAGAGGTGTCAGAACACACAATTCGTTGCAGCTCGCTGTGTTTGGGGGTGCAGAGCTACCAGGGTGCCCATGCTGAAATTCACCTGTAAAGAGCATGTGAGTGTCAGAACTAAACCATGGAGCAATGGAAGGAGGGGAAGAAAATGTGGTCAGTGAAATCTACTTGAGATTACATGCAGAATATACCATCACAGTCTTCCATGTGCTGCTAAAATACTCTCGGACTCATCAACCCACCGACGCCACAACATCTCTGTCCTACTGTGGGATCTGGAGGTGTGGCCTCCATGGTTTAGAATTGTTCTTCCGGTATTCTTACAGATGCTCAATTAGATTGAGATCTGGGAAATTTGAGGGCCAACCCAACTTTCTTGCAATGTGGCCTTCTGAAGGAGTCATTGCCGATGGGGAATACCAATACCATGAAGGGGTACACCTGGTTTGCAATAATGTTTAGGGTGGCGCATGGCAAAGTAGAATCCACTTGAATGCCAGAAACCACAACAGAATTTAAGAGTTAAGGGGAATGGTGCATTTATCCCTGTGGCGAGGAAAAACTCCCTTAGATGTTATGAGGAAGAAAGCTTGAGAGGAACCAGACTCAAAAGGGCAACCCATCGTCATTTGGGTAATACCAAGACTGTGATTATAGTACAATACAGAAGACTTTAGAGTGAGAACTAACATGAGCACTGGAATGTAAGATTATGAGTAATGATCCTTCTACAGTCTCATACAGTCATTGTGGTTATAAAACAAGGAGCTACTGAGCAACTCATAAAATAGCTCAACATATCACAGATCCAACACCAGCTTCTCCATGACAGAGCCTTTAAACACTCCAGGAGGTCCAATGTCAAAACTCCACATGAAGTGAGATCCAATTAGCACTGGTACGTCTCTGGGTGGTACGGGAAGCTTGCGGGGTCGGCGTCTACTTCTTTAAAGGCCCACAATCTTCATAAGGTGGGATGTAAATGGGGCTGAAGCAACTTCAGGATGCCTCGGGTGAAAGATTAAAGGGAGCACTTTTAAGTTTTTTACTTGCTGTATCTCTACTTTAACTCAAGTACAGGCTTTGTGTAGTTCATTCATGTAGTTCGGGTGGGTATTATCTATTGAATACCAGGAAAAAAGCCACAAGACCTTAATAAAGTTGCTCAGATGTTCACCCATGTTTCCTGCTAACAAAACATCAACTTCGAAAACTGATATGTTTAAAATCATCATTGGTTTTACCAGTCGGTGGTATAAATGCTATGGTGTTGAGTGTTGTGAATGGTAAGACATGGATTTAAACTGTTTTGAAGAATGCATGTACTGCACATACACATCCACACACACATTTCAAGTTCAACAGGGACAAACTTACACTTATAAAGAACATCTTATTCAGTTTTAATCACCACATTATCTGTGTAAAGCTGCTTTGAGTGATCGTTACTGTCTCTGGTTCTTGGTGATGCACAAAGAAGTGATATGGAAGAAGAGAGGGAGTCAAAATAGTGGTCAGTGAAATCTCCCTGAGATGACATGCAGAATGAACATCCTTAATAAGTCTTCTTCGAGCTGCCAAAACAGCTTGGACTCATCAAACCATGGAACATCTCTGACGGTTTACTGCGGTATCTGGAGGCGTGGCCTCCATGGTTCAAAATTGTTTATCTACGACATCCACCAGATGCTCAATCAGATTGATATCTGAGAAAATTGAAGGCCAACCCAACTTTTTTTTTTTTTTCCCTTGAACTATTTCTATTACAATGTGGCCTGCTGAAAGATTCCAATAGGGAATACCGATACCTTGAAGGTATTTTCTCACCAATTTTCTGAACATCTGGTTTGCGTTTCACTGCAAATTGGATCCTGTAAATAACAATACAAGATATATAACTGTACACATCTTCCACTCCCACATTTGGAGATGATTTACCTTCAGCATAAGCACAATTCCAACATATACAAAACAAAGCAACCTTCTCTTCACCATGGCTAAACTGTAATCAAGCCCTGATTCCTGGAACTCCAGCGGCAGGACTATGCTGGAACTCCAATTGAGGAAAAATGTAATTGTTTGCTTTAGCATAATAAACTTTCTTTCGGCTTCTCCCATTAGGGGGCACCACAGCGGATCATCCGCATGTTTGTTTTGGCCCATGTTTTTACGCTGGACGCCCTTCCTAACGCAACCCTCCCCATTTATCCGGGCTTGGGACCGGCACTAAAAGTGACTGGGGATGGTTCCCTGACGGGGGATCGAACCCGGGCCACAGCGGTGAGAGCGCCGCATCCTAACCACTAGACCACCAGGGGACCTTTGCTTTAGCATAATGATAAAGCAAAAATAATTAAATAAAAACACAACGGTTTGTCCAGAAAGTGTTAACGTGGCCAAAAAAGGGAATGAAAAATCGTCCGATCCATATTGCATTTGCATAATGCTGACTGACCCCTAATTAGCAGTCATCCGTTATTATTACCATCAATGGCGTTAATTATTATTCATTATCCTTCGTAATGTTTTTTCGCCGAAGTGACTCTTTTTATAGAGTCCATACAGTGGATTTCTGCGTCGTTGGCGAGGATCTGGGCGTTTGGGCTGCACCTGAATCTGAAACGTCTTCTAAAACAAATTTGACATTCAAGGGCTAACTGTCTCTCTGACCAACACAACACAACCCACAAAAGGATTTTTGAACATGTTGGCTTGTTGTGCTTGAATTTATAGTGCTTTTGGCTTGAGGGAAGTTTTGGGGCAGAAGGGCTGTCCAAGGACACAGAGGGAATTAGCATCTCCTCACAGGTGAATTGGTAAGATAGAGCTTCCTCTGTGTCTATCTTTCTCTCTCGCTCTCTGTCTCATTCTCTTTCTCTCTCTCTGCTAGCTCTTGCTTTTATCTATCCCTGTCAGTAGGCTACTATTAGCAACATTTAGTCTGAGTGTCCACCTTGGGCGATGTGCCATGGCACAGCCAGTAGGGAAATGTGTGTGTGTGTGTGTGTGTGTGACATAGTATTCCACTTCCAGTTATTAGACCTCTACATTTAAAGAAGTTCTCTATAGCAGCTTCAGGCCATGCTCAGGTCTGTACAGGTCTGTATCTCCTGATCCATGCTTGCTGGCTCATTGAGTTGATGGAGGTCTTGATAACCTCGTTGTCCTCCTGATCCCTGCTCGGTGGACGTTAGCCAGGTCACTCAAAAGTGATTTTTATATCCTTACTCGGGTTAATATCAAGGTGGGTCGAATCATTCTCTCGACTGTCTATTAGAGGCTTCAGGCTCCACTGGGACTCGTCAGGATGAAGAGCCTTACCGTCACACACTCCTGGCTGCGAGCAGCGGTGTGTGTATAGAGCTGGTAGGAGACCAGGTTATAGATTTAGCTGTGGAGTTTAGTCAAGTCTAATCATTTGATTAGCTCTCTGACAGGTGGAGAGATTGCAGGTAGTGTGTGAGATTGCAGGTCGCTGGTAGATCTTCCACCCCAACTCATACACATCATATCTTTATAGAGCTGGCTTTGTAGCCATTGTGATGCTGGACCAGGTTTTGAACATCCCATTTCCTATTTGCTGTTATAAGAACCTAAACTCTCCTGAGAAGATGTTTGTGCTTATTCAGTGTTAAGGGTCTGAGTAAAGTCAGGTACTGATGCCCTCCACCTTATCTTAATAAAGTGGAAGGTCAGAACTTCATGCCTTTCAGAATTTGTGTGGTAACATTTGTCCATATCGTGTATCTGTACATATCATATTATGAAACTTTTTTTGTTTATCTTAATTGAAGTTCCACCCAGTGTTGGGAGGGCAGGACAGGTGTGTGGTGTGTGTATGGTCTAGTGCTTGGTTTATGTTTGGGAGGGTTTATTGTGGACAGTAAGGCACATTAAGCACCGAATGTATAAAATATGACGAAGCTTAGGGCAGCAGTTGTTTAGAGCGGGTTATTTTGGATTTAACAGCATCCTTTAGTTACAGTCTCATTATTCTACACGGCATTAGACCGAGCCCTGGGGCGAACATCTCCCTCCCTCCCTCCCTCCTTGCATCCCTGCGTCCCTCCCTCCCTCCATTTCTCTTTCTTTTTCTCTCTCTCTAGCTGCCCGTACTCTTCACACACTCTAAAACACACAAACCCTTTTGTAGTTCCCCGGTCTCCTCTGTACTTTAATGCAGCGACAACACCTTTGCTGTAGTTTTGACATTAGGTTTGCAGATGGACGGTTTCACATCACACCTCAATTTTTCCAAGGTCAACGCCATCAAGCCGCATTTAGCACCGAATAAATTATCTTTCGCCTACGATCAGCTTGACGGATTTCCTCTCGCCTCTTCTTCCACTGTGTGGATCTTGCGGGGGGGGGGGGGGGGGTGTTCAGACATGACCCGTCTCGTGCGGAGGGCATGTGGCACTGCCTGGGTCCTTGGCATGCGTTTTGTCTTGCTCCTTGGCCTTGTGATGTCGAGCCAGGCATTTTTTTGGACCCTCTCCCGGCCTGCCTCATGCCCTATTAACCCGCCATGGTGGCCACTTTTCTGGCCTCACTCCCTTCTTCCGCCCAGCGATTATGTTTGAGATCACAATCTCCTCCTCCTTTCGCGTTCGCTCTTCCTCTCGTCGCGTCCTCCCTCTGTTTGGTCCCACGTGTTCGTCTGGCCTCTGCCGCTCTTTCTTTTCCCCCTGCCCCAGTGCGAATAGCTTTAATGCGAATATCCATTGTCGTTCCCGAAGAGGCTTGAATGCTAATGAGCGCGGGTCGCGCGCCACAAATGAGAACATTGAATATCGCTATTGTTTATCGGGGGCTCGTTTAATTGGGTGCGGGCGTAAATACAAGACTCGACACCTTATCTCCAATATATGCCGTGGATATTACACACACCCCCTGTGTCTTCTTGAGCATGCGCCTGTGCTCGTATGTGTGTGTGTGTGTGCCTATGTGTCACTATCTATTTCTGTCTCCCATGCATCCGCACATTCTCAAACAGACCACTGGAAGAGCGCCAGCCTCACAGATTTTTTTAGGGCGCCCTTGTAAATAAGACTCTAACAGCCATGTTTGTTGATAATTCCGCTTGTTTCATGAGATGCGGCTGGTGCTTTATGGCAGCCAAGTCAAGCAGCACCCAATTAAGGAGAAATAACTTCATCTCTTTAATGAAGCCACAAGCAGACTGTGCAAACGTGTCAGAACCAGTGATTTACTTACACAGCCTACAATCTGGTGTTTCGAAAAAGGAAAGATTGTATATACATTATCTTCTAATACCTTTATTGTGAGGACCTTCTATTGACATATTCATCAATGCAGCTAATTAACCCTATGTCGATAGCGAAATGTATTAACCTCCTAACCACAAGGAAATCTTTCACTTCTTTGCTAGTTTTTTTTTTGTTGAATAAATGCAAAAGATTCACTACCGGGGTCCTGCGAAATGTCCCCACAAGGTCAAATCAATCTGCCAGATCTTTCTAACATCAACAAAGCAATTCTTACTGTGAAAATCCGTCCTGGAAATTTTAGAACAAGATTATTTAAATGCCCAATGTATTTTTTTTTTCTTTGGGATGTCGCTTTAAGGGTTTTTTTTCCACCCAGCAGGTGACAAATCCCTCTCCACGTCTCATGTGAAAGGTCAGATGTAGCTCTCAGCCGAGCTTTTCACACAGCAGGTGAAAGGTCTTTTCAGTGCCCCATAATGCTAAACACTAAGCATAACTAGCGACTTAAAAAATGTTTGCCAATGACGAAATTTCACCCATTCACTTTATTTTTTTCTAGTAGGGATTGCAACAGGCTGAGAAGGTCAATCCAGACTTCTCCATACCTAGCCACAGGTTTCGGCTCCTCCTGAAAGATCACCAGACTTTCCAAACCAACTGTGAGATCTAATCTCTCCAGAAGGTGCTTGGTCTGCTCTGGAGTCTCCTGAGCCAAAATAGGAACGTGGTGCTTTGGAAATGTGTCGCTTCAGATCTCAGGACTTGCGCCTTCTATGCTAGTTGCTAGTTGCAGTCTTCTATGCTAGTTGCTAGCTAAGCTAAAAACACTTCCCAGTACATGAGTTAATTTTGGTTTCTCGTTGCCGTGGTTTCTCAGGCTCTGTCTTCTTTGTCTGCTTTGCTTTCCTTTGCTTTGCCTGTCTCAGTTCTCATTGAACAGGAAGGGGGGGATGAACGTTTGCTGCGTCCCATGTGGAAAGCCAATAACAGTGGCGGCAGCTGTTGCCCTTTGAATTCAGCTAGCATGCTCTGCTGGTGGTTTTGCTTCACATGTGCACGTTTTTCACTTCGTTTTTTTTTTTCTCTCTCTCGCTCTCTTTTTTTTCTCCATAAGCGGCAATTTGGCTGGTCAACCCGCCCGCATTCACCTTTCTTACTCCGCAATCTTTCAATGCCACAATATCCAGTGACATTTTCTCAGATGATATTAGATTATATTACCAGACCTGCCAACCTTTTGCATTTTGCACACTCCAACAATTTACCTTCAGAGCACACTTATACGCTTAATAACACAGCCTTTAAAACTGCACGCCGAAATGTGATGGTTATGTGTGGAAATAATAGTACATCAATTTGTCCAGAGATTCTTTTTTTAAATATAATATTTGGTGTATTATTTAGTGAGCATTAGTGAATCTACAAATCTTCAGCTTCCCAGTTTCATGGATTCTGTGACTCAGATTTCTATTCTTGACTCAGTGGAACCCAGTGGGATATATGATATGTTGGGAATGTGTTTTAAATGTGTGCTTGATAAATTAATAAATTGATGTATGTCATTTTTGAGCATTGCATTCCACATTCAGTCCCAATTTGCTTTTATATTTCCCTCCACTCTTCTGGGAAGATGTTCCACTAGATTTTGGAGTGTGCTTATGGATAATTGTGTTCATCAGCCACAAGGGTGTTACGAAAGGCAGATACTGATGTAGGTGTGGTGAGGAGACCTGGGGTGCAGTCAGGGTTCACATGCATCCCAAAGGTGTTCAGTAGGGATGAGATCAGAGCTCTATTGCAGGAAGATCTTCCTCTCTAAAGCATGTAAAACCAGATCTTCAAGGAGCTCATTTTGTGCACAGGGGGATCACCATGCTAGAACATGTTTGGAATAAAAAAAGAATCACATATAGCATGACCCAATACTTTGGCAATGTAGTGTATGTCAGAGAATATCAAGATTCACTCAGAAGTATTATATTTTTTTGAGGACAAATCAGTTCAGCACAACATCAGCAAAATGTTATGGAAAAATATCATGTAATTTTAAACCATACCAGGACCCTAAGGTGTCTTTCTATCACTAGGGGGTGCATAAATGTTCTTTTAGAGGTAGAAACAAGAAGGTGTACGAAAAAGTCCCAATGTTCAGAGGTGCATTGTTGTTACCCTACAAGGGTACAGAGGGAGTGACAAAGCATTTGTTCTTTTTTAGGTACATTCCTGTACATTGATTTTTCTATGTGTGATATATGGCATTAATATTAGGGCTGTTAATTGATTTTAATATTTAATCACAATTAATCTCATGATTGTCATTGGCGATTAGGTCGCAATTAGTCACTGTAGTCTGTTCTAAATGTACCTTAAATGATTGCTTTTTAAGTTTTTAATACTCTGATCAACATGGGCATGGACATATATGGATGCTTTATGCACATTTTGTATACTATTAATGAAACCATACTCAACATAAAGCATGAAGACTAAATATTCGCGCACCCATATATAAGCCGCACCTGTCTATAAGCCTAAGTCTACACTAATGTACTTTACACAGGCTTTAACGAAAGACATTTTACACACGGTGTAACGGGTGAAATATGTTGCGCTTCCTTTAGGAGCATAGCGGTATTTCGGGAATAGCATGCCACTGCATTTTTCCGGTATTACTGCATGTGTGCAAGACCGAGGAATATGTCCTTATTATTTTCTGATGCTGATTTCTAAGTTTCTTTGACTAACCCGTAACGCTGTTGCCAAGAATAATAAAAAAGCACAAGTTTTGGAAACCTGTCTGTGCTTATATGATTTCTGTTGCAACTGGAGTTAGTGAGCTCTCCCTTCACCCAGACTCAACACGTTACAACGGCTTGTATCTAAACAGTAGCCGAACAAGGAAGTCATTGTTCACCGTCTTCCTCCTTCCTTTCACAACTATTTCTCTCAGGAGTTTAAGTTTTTTCTCCCGATGCCATGCATCTAATTTTTCGTTTCCGTTCGGAGATTTCATTAGTCTAATGTTATTGGAATCAGTTTTTGGCTTGAAGTTTGTGAAACCGGGAAAAAACCTGTCTGTGCTTATATGATTTCTGTTGCAACTGGAGTTAGTGAGCTCTCCCTTCACCCAGACTCAACACGTTACAACGGCTTGTATCTAAACAGTAGCCGAACAAGGAAGTCATTGTTCACAGTCTTCCTCCTTCCTTTCACAACTATTTCTCTCAGGAGTTTACGTTTTTTCTCCCGATGCCATGCATCTAATTTTTTTTCGTTTCCGTTCGGAGATTTCATTAGTCTAATGTTATTGGAATCAGTTTTTGGCTTGAAGTTTGTGAAACCAGGAAAACCCCGGAAAAATCCATAAATAAGCCGATTCGTTGTTTAAGCCGCCGGGTTCAAAACGTGGGAAAAAAGTAGAGGCTTATAGTCCGAAAAACACAGTGTATAGCGTTTGAGTTGATGTTCTGAAAAGTTCCTTGTTCATGTTCATCATTTACACAAAAAAGTCAAACGCATATAAAAAGGAAACGAAAGGAAGCAGAATAGCAATAAGAAGCAGTCAGCGCATTGAAAATAAAAATACTTGTAGATTTTACCGGCGGGTTTTTGCAGGTGAAAAAATTAAATCTTGCAGGTGGGATCGAGAGAAAACAAGTCCTTCTGCTTAATAGTCAGTCATTGTCTTTTAAATCGATCTTATACTCTGATTAACCTTAATTTAGTTGGCAAGGCCTTTGTTAACATTTTTCGGGTTGTTCACTATAAGAAGGTTCACATCAGGACACCAGAAAAAGGAGTTAGGAATGGAAGGAGAGGAAGAAAGGTAAAGAAAAGTAAATCCATGAAGTGAAAAAATGATATATAGAATAAGGAAATGAAATCGAAGAAGAAAGCGAATGAAAAAAGCCGATCAATCGAGAGGTGAGGGAGGAGGGAATGAAAAGAATTAGGGGAAGCAAAGGAAATGAATAAAAGGTCATAAAATATAGTCAACAAAAAAACATGCAAACTGGGTTACATGAGGACATCAGAAAAAAAAGTATTCAGATAAATAGATGGTATGTAATAGAAGGACAGGAATAAAGGAAGTGAAGGAAGTAAGAAGGGGGAAGTAAAGGAAGATGGTAAAGTAAAGGAAGTGAAAACCAGAAGTGAAGGACGCAACGTGATAGGACGAAGGAAATGCATCGTGAGAAAACACGAACGCAAATGGAAAACATGTTCGGAAAGGAATGAATAAAATGAAGTAAAGGGAAACATTATGTGAAAGAGGAATACAAGGAAATACAAAGTAAAGGCTGTAGTGAGAGAAGCGATAAAAGAAGAGGAAGGAAGTGGAAGGAAGAAAATGAAGTCTTGTGGCTAAACGCAGCAGATGGGGGGTTTTACCTCCACTGACGTTGTTAACTTCTTTATCATTTGTTATCATTATTGCGAGAAGGTTCATTTCAGGACACCGGAGATCGAGGAAAAAAACCTTACACCTTAATCCCGAAATCAGACAGGGAACCCAGGCGCCTGATCCGTGAAGCTTGTTTGTGTAACGTTAGCTTGTCACGTTAAGCCCACCATGTCACTGCTACTAATGCAATGGGGGAATTTCTCTAATTCTTTACAAAAGCTCTGGCAATTCCAAGGGGCACGAAACACAGACCACCAAAATCATGAATCCGGGTGTCAGCTATAATCCTGACATTGTCGCTGAAGCAACTTGGTGTATCTGCAGTATTGATCTGTGTGTTTCCTTTTATATTTAAAAAAAGGGAAGTGTATCGCAAAAGTATTGGAACATCTGACTTTGTAGTTCTTTACCAGATAAGTGCTCAATTGTATAGGATGGTCTTTGGATTGTTCTTCACTTGAACCAGGAGACTCAAACATGTTCTAGCACGACTTTTGGAAGCTTTTGGAAGATTCGGCCCTGTTAAGATGAATGTGAATGCACCCCAGGCCTCCTCGCCTCACCTACACAAATTCCTGACTTAAGTTAAACCCTCAAAGCTGAAAGCACAAATCTCCACAGACGTACCCTAACATCTCTCCAGAAGAGTGGAGCTTCTTATAACAGTAATTCAACACCTTGGGTGGGTTCATGAAATTTTGGAGTAAGAACGCTTTGAGGATGAATTGGACAGGACTTCTTTTCGCTTTTGATCATCATCACTGCCCCCCGCCACATCGTATATCTGCTATAAATGGACATTTGGTGCAACCCAGATGAGGATGGGTTCCCTCTTGAGTCTGGTTCCTCTCAAGGTTTCTTCATTATGCCGTCTCGGGGGGATTTTTCCTTGCCACAGTCGCCACCGGCTCACTCATCAGGAACAAACTTACTCATAAAGAAAATATTTACTTTTAATCACCACATCATCTGTGTGAAGCTGCTTTGAGACAATGTTCATTGTTAAAAGTCAAACTTTTGTCTATATATTGTATGTAATTAACTTAAAGCAAATCTCTTTATATGTAAATCTGTTCAATTTCTAAAATATTTTATATCCAATCCAACGTGTTTTGTTTAGCATCGGCCCCATTCTGACGCTGAGTATTGGATCGCTGTCATCTCGGCTAATCAGATACACTTAGTGGCCTTGTGGTGCACCTCTAATGTGCAAGTTTGAATAAAATAGAGACGCGTATCGAGCGTCTGTCTCCTACGCTTCACTCGTGAAAAGCAAGAGTTGGAATCTATACAATTTCAATTTCAATATGCATTAGGGCACGGCGGCCTGCTGTGCGTACAGAGGGGAAAAAGCGTCTGATTTCATGCACGTCGACAATTTGGGCATAAAAACCAGATAGAAAAGAAAAGAAACAGGACTTTCGAATGTCTCGAAATGTGTTCAGACTACAGTTTCTACTTCAATCTACACTCCAAAACCAAAACTAGATTTGTAATACCTTTGCTCAATCGTATTTGACATTCGGACTCTTCTCAATGTAGATGAGGTACAGTACATTCCATCTTTGAGATATTTCTACACTTTTTTGAGTCCAATTGAGCCAAAACCAACTGATTGGACATGATTTGGAAAGACATGTCTGTGGTTACACATGGACACCAGAGCAAAAATCAAGCCATGAAGTGAAATCGGAGTTCTGAGACCGGATCGTGTTGAGACACAGAACTGGAGGAGGGTAAAAAAAAAAAATCAGTTGCAGTGAAGAGCAGCCTGCTTCAGTCATGAATTGAAAAAGTCTGGAAATACCTCAGAGCCATATTTAGAGCTGAGCAATCAAGGAAGAAGGACCTTAGTAAGAGAGATGACCAATACCCTGATGATATCTGGAGCTCAACCAGACTGACCAAGTGGGGGAATCTTGCAAAAGGGTAACCATCTGGGCTTTATGGCTGAGTGGTGAGACGTGAACCCCCCACCAATGCAAGATTCATGAACACTCCAGGTGATTACCCAGAGTGACCATTGGATTCTTGGCCATCTCTGTTAACAAGGTCCTTCTACCTTGACTGCTTGTTTTGGCCAGGCAGCCTGCTCTTGTCTCTAGTACTAGTGGTCCTAGACCTCTTCCATTTAATAACTATGAAGGCCATTGTGCTCTTGAGAAGCTTTAATTTGAAACCCTTCACAGATGTGTGCCTGGACACAATTTTCTCTCTGAGCTCTGCAGCCTTTTCTTTTGACCTCATGGCTTGGTTTTCGATTTTTCTATGCATTGTTAGTTGTTAGATCTGATATAGACATGTTTCCAAGTCATGTCTCAAATATAACCTCAGGTCGACCCCAATTGGAGTGTAGAAACATCTCAGCAACATTTTAAAAATCAGTAGAATTTTTTTGGTCTGGTTTTGTCTTTATGGGTATGGAACGACATTAAAATATCTTTAAAAATAACAACAATACGAGAATACGATCGAAATATTTTTAGAGTAAATTAAGAACTCTGAGGATAAAATCGCAGCAATACGAAAATAAATTTAACATGTTTTAGAATAAAGTCGCAATTAAGAGAGTAAATTTGAAATATTTTGAAAATTAAGTAAAAATTACAAGAATAAAGTCGCAACGATACGAGAATAAAGTCGAAATATTTTTTGGAGTAAATAAAAAATTCTGAGGATAAAATCGCGGCAATACGAGTTTTTTTTTTTAGAATAAAGTCGCATTTACGAGAACAAATTCCAGATATTTGAAAAATAATGTAAAAATTACGAAAATAAAGTCGAAGCAAAGCGACAATAAAGTCCAAATATTTTGAGAAAAAAAAAAGTCAATCTTACAAAAATAAATTCGAAATATTTTGAGAATAAAGTAAATATTACAAGAATAAAGTCGCAACAATACGAGAATAAAGTCGAAATATTTTTTGGAATAAATGATAAATTCTGAGAATAAAATCGCCGCAATACGAGTTTTTTAAGAATAAAGTCGCAGTTACGAGAACGAATTCGAGATATTTAAAATAAAAAAAGTTAAAAGTTAAAGTGAAAAAATAAAGTTTTAAAGAGGTGATATTATGAAAAAAAAAATCACATTTTCCTTTTTTTTTTTTTTGCATAAAATAGATCTTTTTTTATATCAAATAAAATGGTTTTGCAAAAAAAGAAAAAAAAAGCTTTGTATTCGGGAGCATCAGCACCGAGTTATAATTAGTTATTATTAGTAAACAATTATTCCAAAGACTTAAGGGACCAGTGGTCACTTTCGAAAATATGGTTACATCTGGGTTTTTCAGGAGAATATTAAAACGATGATTGAAGAAATCGACTCGCAATGAGTTAAACACCTATTTATTTATTCTCGTATCGCTCCGACTTTAATTTCGTAATCTCTATGTTTTTGTTTTTTCTTAACGTGCCGCTGAAACGCTAGCATGAAGTGTAAATCTGCGTGAACGAGGAAATCGTTTCTCATCACCAAACCCTATTTTTTCTTTCTGGAAAATGTTCTGGCGAAGTAAAAAAAAAATAAAAATCTTCCCACAAACATCAAAGCATGAAGACTGAGGGCCGACACACGACTTGTTACACAGAGAAAGAGAGATGAAAAGAGAGAAACATTCACATGTGACTACACGCTCCCTCAAGAGGTTGCACATACTCAATCTGTATACTGCCACATGCTGAGATAACAGCTTGAATGGGTCAGGATACACATACACGATTCCTAGCTCACCTTGCTCTCGCTCTCTCTCTCTTTCTCTCTCTCTATCCTTCCAACACACACACACACATTTAGTCTCCTTCCCGTCTCCTTTTCTGTCAAGCGTTCATCAGGAATGATTAGCCAGGCCCGGGGATGGAGGCCAGGAGATCCGCTGCGCTCTGAGGATTTGGGATGAGAAGGAAATAAATGATGGATTTGAGGTCTCAGGCATGGGAGACGTCGCGAAAATGAGAAGACCTGTTTATGTAAAGAGGCGTTAGAATGTGTGGACATTTCAGACCGTCTGCATGATTGTGTGAAAAAGACAGAAGAGTGTGAGTTGAGTAGATTAAAGGGGTTTAGTTCTCCTCTGCAGAGAACAGACTTTCTGTAATCCGGACATTTTGTTGGCCTCTTCGTCCATACACACAGGTTCTCCACAGGATCTGCTGACTGGGTGCAGGCTGTGGAAAAAGAGAGGTGTGTGTGAGTGTGAGGGGGGGGTGTGATTGACAGGCCTGATCAGGAATTTATGTGAGCGCCGTGGTTACCCCCTTAAAAATGTTCTCTCGTGCGCAAGGTCATAATTTAACTTTCCTGTTGTTCACTTTGCCTTGATAGCATTGCTTGTAATTTATTGTATAGTTTTAATTAAATGGATTGAGAGAAGCTTTAAGTGCCAGAGGTTTTTAAGACAAGCTGTTTTTTTCTTTCCTTTAGAAAGCACAAGGTTATCTACTTCTCAAGCTTGGGCACAGCACAGCGTGGACATAAAGTGTGTCAATAAACCGGGAATGGGCCTTAAACTCCAGGTGTATGATAAATAAAAAAGAAAATTAGAAAATGTTATACAAATATCAAGCACCGAGTTAAACACATACTCAGACCGGACGTAGGTTTGTAGCTTGATGTGGCAACAAAACGCGTTTGACGTGGGGTAATAAACGCAAACTTCGCCCGAGCCGTGTCCTCGTGTGGTCGCGGGGTTTCCGTAGTACAGCGAAGGGTCTCGGAAATGCAGAGCCGCCGTATGCAGGTGCCACGCTTGAATTTCTCCGAAGATGCAGCTGAGCCCTCCGAGGTTTTGTAGAGCAAAGAGACACGTGGCCTGACATGGCAGATTGACTTTTTGTAATATGATGTAAAATGTCAGCGTGTGGGTCGATACAGTTTTTTTTTTTTCACGCAATCGACTAATAATATACAAGAGTCGGCCATAACGTTAAAACCACTGACAGGAGCATTTTAATTGTCGCATCTACTTTACAGCACAGTGAAGTTCTTTCTTTTGCATATTCCAGCGATGTTCGGTTCAAGGGAATTGCTCAAGGGCCCAAAAGTGGCGATACCGGGGCTTAAACCCCCCGACCCTTAGCCTAAACCACAATGCTACCACCTACCCCCTGAACCACTGTTTTATTTTTCTTAGAATTGCACCAGTGTTTGGTGTTGGAATTGGCAAAAATAGGCGAAATTGGTCAAATTATGATGGCCAGATTGGGTAGCAGTAATTAGTACCTACCAAAAGGAGTGCAATATTTCCCCGATCTCAATCCGGTCATGTCCGATCCACAGAGAAACCACATACGATTTAACGAACAGACCTTAAAAGATCTGCTGCCAGATTGGTGCTGGATACCAAAGCACACCCTCACAAAGTTCTTGCGTAGAGTCCATGAATACACAAACTCTCCAGATACCAAGCGTGTGTATAGCCGCTGTTTATGTTAAGGGAGGATTTGTTAATGAACATCCTGTTGAACATCTGGACATTTACATATTTCTTTGGTCAAAGTAAATCTGCATAGCATTTAATTAACTATTTCGTTGCATAGAAGCAAAAGAAAAAATGCATGGGTCTCTCTAATACCATAAAAGTCTAGCTGTTGCCAGATCTTTGACAATCACTTTATTTCCAAAAGTATTTGGTCACCTGCTCAGAGTCACTGATTGGTGTGCATCGGTATAACAGTGCAAATATTATACAATTTGATTACAATTTATACATCATTTATAACCTATAACAAAAAAACGATTTATTGATATAGATTTATTAGATTTATTGGCATTATATTTTCATCGGTAGTTGCTCTATATGTATATTTAATGTATCGAATCGTTAGCTATGCATCGAAATGCTAATCTTGTCAGCCTCGGATATGGAGATCCCAAGTACAGAACGTTTCTACAGAAAAAATGTGCAAGGAAACTTTTCTTTTGTTCGATCACAGCTTGTGTAATGTTTAGCAAATGTGCAATAAAAAAAAAATCCCTCATTATTACGTTGAAAATTCTATGCTATGAGCCGGGATGCCAAATCTTTACGACAAATAAATACCGTAATTGCCGGACTATAAAGCGCACCCATATATAAGCCGCACCCACTGAGTTTGACAAAGATTTTAATTTTGAACATAAATAAGCCGCACCTGTGTATAAGCCGCAGTCTACACTGGAACTAATGAACTTTACACAGGCTTTAACGAAAGACAGTGTCTGTTACACGGTATAACAGGTGAAATATGTTGTGGCTACTTTAAGAGCAGAGTGGCATTTTGGGAACAGCCTGCCGCCGCAATTTTTCCGCTATTACTGCATGTGTGCAAGGCCGAGGAATATGTCCTTATTATTTTCTGATGCGGGATTCAAAATGTGGGAAAAAAGTATCGGCTTATAGTCCGAAAAATACGGTACATGTTTTCAGCAAGGTATTAAAGTAATTTTTTATCGATTTAATAATTTTAGGTATGCAGCCAACACTAGCTAGCTATCTCAGAGGAATATACATTAATTTTCTACAATAATTGAATCTGGTAAATGAGGTAATGTGACGCGCAAAACCTTTTTTGTTGCCGGTAATTGCTTGCAATTTTATAAATGGAATGGAATTTATTCTAAATTGCATTTCCTCCCCCTCAAAAAAAACTACACACACAGTATGAGGCCTAATTGCTGCTAAATGTAGCAGCTAAGTGCATCAGGCCCAATGAGATTTCGACAAGCAGGTGGTGCGAAGACGTTCTCAGTGCAAGTGGGGAGTGGTTATTTTTATGTTCGATGGGTGTATTCGATTAGAAATGTTCTCACTCTGATTAGCATGGCTATATTAGACGTCTAGCTTGGCGTGTCTTTCGAACGGAGTTGCAGCGCCGAGCTCCGTTCCTAATCTGGTGCACATGTTGTAATATTCAGATGTTCTTAATTACCATAATTAGCTGGGAAAAAGGTATGCTAAATGAGAGCCGGAGCTGAAACTCTACAAGCTGGCAGGTTTCCAGAAGCAGGAACGGGCATGGTGATTTATTACACTTTTCATATCGTGCCCCAAATAGCCGTTAACCCACAGTCTCCAGGATAGGAACTGATTCACACACACACACACACACACCCCTGACAGTGCTCAAAGTGACCATGGCGTTTATTTTCTATTCCTTTCCTCCAGTGTTGACATTTATTCGAGCTTTATTTGGTGAGTCGCTCCTCATCAAGAGCTGTTTGCAAGTGTGTGTGTGTGTGTGTGTGTGAGATTTTCCCTGTGCGAATGCTTAATGTCGTCTGTATGTGACAGCAGTGTTAACGCTTCTCTCCGAGTCCCAGAGGACATGCAGAGTACTGTTGTTGTAGAGCATTTAACACATCCGCAGAATTCCGCACCCACAATGCAACACTCCATTTCTGCACACAGAGGCCTTGTGGGATATGGAGAGAATAGAATGGGGGTGGGGGGTGTCGGATGGAAAGGGAGAGAGAGAGACCCAGTGGAAAGAATGAAGAGTGTTAGGAAGAGAAAAAGACCCCCAAAAAAATGGAGTCGGGGATCAACAAAGAGATCCAGTGTGAGAAAAAAAAAATGAAGGGAAAGTCAGTTATAGACACAACACACTCTCTGTCTGGCTCTGCTGGCCCACTTTTTCTTTCCGACTTGCTTTTTTTTTCCACATGCCCTTTCTCTCTGTGCACCTCTGCACTTCCTGTGCTGGTTCTAGCCCCATGGCTGCACCCCTGATATGCTCTTGTGATCTCTACAAAGTGAGAAAAGTAAAGAGGGAGTGGAAGAGGAGGAAAGAGGGGATCCGTTCACCCCTGAACTGTGAATCGGATAAACTAGCAGGACCCAGCAAGCGCATTCTGTTCTCCATGCTGATGGAGGATTGTAGGTTCTTGCTCCACTGGGCCATGGCACAGAGCACAGGCTCCGAGCCACAGGACTTCATGCAGGGTAAACCTAACCAAACAAGGTCTTCGGGGGTTTGTTCGCTCTTTTTCTACGAGCAGGGTCGCGAAGATTGAATATATCATCGAGAGAATAGAGAACGAATCGGTTCAGCTCCAATTCAGGCACTTAAGGTGTTCTTGAGGTTACATTACCAGTAAGGATGTTTAGAGAAAGTGCTTTCTTTCAGCCACTTGAGCGCTGCACTTACAAGCTCGCTCAGCAGGAGAAGCTAGCAGTCTGCTCGGTACTCGCCGTCCTCTCGGCAAGCTCTCGTGACTTAACAGCCGCCCGAGCAGAAGTTCTTATTAAAGTGAAAGAAAAGAGACAGAGAGAGAGAGACCAGGTATTACAGAAACCCCATTATTTCAGCTCATTTCCTTACTGATTATCTGCAGCGGCAGAACATGCAGAGGAGAGCTGAGCTATTTTTCACATTGTTCACAGGATAGAGCCGATGGAAAGATGTTTTGAAATAATGTCGCAATATTGGCTTACAAGCAGAACTCGTCGCTTCAATTCCCAAGCAGTACACAGACGCACCAAATTCACCCACTGCAAGATGTGAAATCTGTAGCAAGCAAGTAAGCAGATTTCACATCTAGGTTGCACGTTTCTTATTCGATAAACCACATGACTATCGTTTGAAGATGTGATATGGCGAGTCTGCAAAGTCTTTTCCAGCCATATGTGGTTCTTCCCCAAACTGTTCCCACAAACTTAGAGGCACAGGATTGTATCGGATGTCTTTGGGTGGTTTAGCATGACATTTTCTATTCATTTAAACTAGGATTCAGTGGAAAATCTTAAGTGGACTGCGGTAGACCGTTGACCGCAATCCTATTGAGTGCTCATCAACTAAAAGTCAACCGCAGCAAAACCGAACTGCTGGTCATCCAGGTCAGGATCTTGGAATAACTCTTCATGACTCTCTGCTCTCTCCTTCAGCCACTGTTCGAACCCTTGGGGTAACTATGGACAATCAACTGTCCTTCTCCTCACATGCAGCTGCACGTATCAGATTCAAAACACCGATGCTTGCCTACAAGGCCAAAATTGAACCAGCACCCTCTTACCTCAGAAACCTCATCACACCTCGCACTGCACCACAATGTTTGAGATCCCCCAGCACTGCTCGACTGGTACCCCCTTTTCTCAGGGTAAGAGTTAAGGATACCTCAAGGTTCTTCTCTGTTCTGGCACCAATTTATTGGAATGAACTTCCCCTAGATGTCCAAACAGCAAAGTCCCTGGCTATCTTCAAGCGACAGGTGAAGACCAACCTCTTTTTGAGACACCTCAACTGCTTGTTTTTTGTTTCCCTTTTAAATCAGATGAGACCGAAAGCAAGGCACCTCGTAAGGGTTTAAACAAGTTTGATGAGGGTCAAATTGTGACTGCTAGCATTTCCAAAACTGCAACTCTTGTGGGGTGTTTGTTGGTCTGCAGTGGTCAGTATCTATTAAAAGTGTTGCTATGAAGGAAGAATGGTGAACTGGCGACTTGGTCATGGATGGTCAGGCCTTGTTGGTGCATGTGGGGAGCGAAGGCTGGCCAGTATGGTCCGATCCAACAGACAAGCTTCTGAAGCTTGGTGTTTATATCGTATAGTTTATACGATACTGTAAATTGCTGGTTTTGCTAAATTATGGACTAAAATGATGCACTTCATTCGAGCGAACCCTGGTTCAAAGGCCTCTGTAATTGAAATCTCATACCAATTTTGGACCAAACCATTTATACTTCTGATAACTTTGTTGTGTTTATTGTGAACAAATGGAAACACATTTTTATCCAGGAATGGACTCATAGTGCTAGCTAGATTAATACTCATTATAGGTAGACTCTTGACTTTGTTTAATTATTAACAAATTACATTATATTACCACATACTGGTCACCATTCTTGAGGATGCCTGGGTAGGTTAGGCCATGTCTCGACTCCAGTGTAAATCGAGGGCTACCTTTATTTGGAAACCACTTAGTCATTTGTTCAAAATGTTCAAAACTAAACTTTAACTCTTGTACAGAAGTTTTCAGAATTATAAACGGTTTGGTGCAGGATTGTTACGAGGTTTCAATTACCGAGCCTTCGAACCGGTGTTCGCTCGAATGAAGTGCTGGAGAGCCTTTCTGTAACATATCCAGCTTTTTTATTTGGAAGTCTGTACAGCAGGAGAAAGTGCACAAGAAGTGTGCAGCTCCGCAGGGTAGACTCGAGTACCTTTCTTTGTCGAAGCCGGAGCAGGAGAAAGGAGCTTGTTGATCTTTTCAAATGTCAAACTTCGCACAGGTAGTCGAGTGCCTTATTTTAGCAAAAGGGGGTTCTGCATTCTTAGCTGCTCGGCAGAGCGTTATTGACGCCAGTCCACACACACACACACACACAGCCACATCAGTCTATCCATGTGTGCGAGAGATTACTGTGCTTGTTGACCCCCCCTGCATCGAGTCCCCACAGCGACGGACGCCCCCGGAAGCGTCCAGCATACGGCGTGACGAGTGAGCTTTAGGTAAACATGACGCCCACACGTGCTCGACCCGCGAAGATGCGGTGGTTTATTCGCGAAAGCACAAAAAGCTCTCTGTGGCACGTCAACGAGCGGGACGAAAGAACCAAAAGCCGACCGTTTTCGACGCCCGGTCATGCGTGAATAGCGGCTTCCTGAATGGACTGCACAAATTGGCTGAGTGCACTTAGAAAATAGGAGAGCGAAATGCAATTAAAATGCCATGGAGACGCGATTAACCCTGGAAAACCCGGATCTCTTTCTCTTTCGCTCACACAGACACACACTATTCCACATTCGTGAGCGCGCGTGCGCTACCAAACAAGTCAAACGAGTCAACAAAGGGAGTTTTTGTTTATGCGTTCGTAGTTTATGTCTGTCATTACGGTGTAATTGCGACGCAGCTTCACCTCATTAGGAAAAGCCACGCTTTTTGTTTTAAATACGCTTCGGAAGTGCTCCAGGCAATTTTCCGGTCACTACGTACAGTTAGTGAATTTTAAGAAGAAAGAAGGATGAAACGTTTTTTTTTTTTTTCTCTCGCTTCTGTACAGCCGGTATTGAAAACGTCAAGAACGGGTCTAATCTCCCGTTTTCCACTCAGCCCAGGTGTGCAATTAACATAACATAACCTAGCTTAGATGTGTTTTCACACACACACACACACACACACACACACAACACACACACACACACACACACACACGCCTGGGATCACGGTGAGGTGGTTAATTTGTGAAATGCATAGCTCATAAATGTTTCATAATGCCGCCTGTGAAAGATATTACATAATTACATAAATATAAAATGAGCACTTGTGAGGACCTATCGATTTGCTGGGACGTTACACCGCCTTCCCCCTCTTTTTCTCTCTCTCTTTCTCTCGTTCTCGCTCTATACCTTTTCTTTTTCGATTCCTGAGGTAAAAAAACCATCAGGGACCAAACTAATCCTGCACTTCTTCACTGGCAATATATCCTCGCCTTCCTAATTTGACGCTGATATAAAGGTCTTCATAATAACCGTGTGTGTGTGTGTGTGTGTGTGTGTGTGTGTGTGTGTGTGTTTCATGACTTGAGCGATGTTTCCAAAGGTTTCCGTATTTGGGCTTTCCTTTTCGTCAGTCTGCTCCTGCTCGCTGGGGGAAGGATGTGTTGCGTTTTTTCTTTTCTTTCTTTTTTTTCATTTCTTCCCCCTCTCTCTCTTCTTTCCTTCTTTCTGACTGTGGAGGAGAAGCTTAAGAAAAGGCAGGGAAGATAAGAGGATGTATAGAAAGCGAGCAGACAATCGCATTAAGCCACAGCCAACCGGGCCAAAAGGGGGTCTGGATTGAAACGAACCGAAAGCTTTCGGATGTCTTCTCGACGCCCATTTTTCTTTTTCAGGCGCCAAGACGAGGCGCTCCCAGAACCCCGGGCTCTACCCCGACTCCGCGAGTGTGTCATCAGCAGCCGAAACGTCTTTCCCCAGTTGTGAAATTTTCCAAGCACTGATGTAACACAATGGCTCATTATCAGTGAACTCGAGAAGTTCGGTGCAAAACGCCAGCCAGTGCAATGTGGGAGTCCTCTGAGAACCCGAGCGAGAAAGGGAAGGAAGACGTGCTTAATAATAAGCAAGGCACTACCTGGAAGAAGTTTCGTTCTTCTTCTTGTTCTATTTTTTTTTTTTATTAATTTTTTTTTATTAGGGTTAATCTTTAGCAGTGTATAACTAAATACACCATGGCGCTACATTTCTGTGGTCAGACACAGTAATTAGAGGCATTGACAATTCAGTATGTAACTCAATAATGGCTTAGTGATTAAGGGGGGAGTCTCTTTTGAATATTTCTCTCTCACACTCTTTCTCTTTCTTTATTCACTCTCCTTCCCTGTACAGACAAGTACGTATTGGCTTCACGGTAGTTTAATGCCCTCTAGTGGCCGAAACTGACTCTACAACCAGTCCAAATTGTTTTTCTCTTTTTTTTTTTTTTTGCCATCAAGACTGATTGAACACAAAATGTTTCCCACCGAGAGAGACGCACACCATAAGCGACTAATATACACTAATTATGTTGATCGAGGTAGAATTCTTTGGCATCGGCACCACCGAAGACGTCTCTCTTCACGTCCTCTCGGAAGGGAGTTGAAGTAAATAAGACTTGTTTGACAAAGTGTGTTCGGCTGAATAATTAGAAAGACTTGCGTGAAGTTCTAACCTCTCTCTGTGGAAAAGTGTGTGTTGTTTGTGTGTCGGTGTGTGTGAATGGATTTGTGTTTTTGGGGGGTTTCTAAGGTAGTTATAGGATATACGGTACAACATGAGCACGTTTTGAGGCGACTCACTTGTGCTAGCTTTTATCAGATAGGATTGTGTGTGTGTGTGTGTGTGTGTGTGTGTGTGAGAGAGAGAAAGAGAGAGAAAGAGAGAGAGAGAGAGAGAGAGAGAGAGAGAGAGAGAGCTGTTTATCCCAAACACGTTCCTCAACTGCCACATATCATATAAAGCCTCCACTGTCAGACAGCTGTCCCAAGTGAAAGGACGGGTGCGAGAGAGATGGAGGGGAGGCACGCTTGATCGGAATTCCCGCCGGAGCTATGTAAATGGTGACGAACAAGGAAAAGAGAGGAGCGGCGCCGACCAAAACGCTTGTTCCTCTGGGCATGTCAGATTAGAGCTCTCGAATTCAATTCAATATCACTCCCATCTGCTTCTCTTCAGTCTATCTGTGTATCTCCCACCCTCTCCCTCGTTCTCCCTCCCTTTCTCCCTCGCTCTTTCTCCGTTGAATGCGCTTTTTTTTTTTTTTTCAGCTCGCAGCTTTAAACAGAGTTTCAACAGAAGACTCCTTGTACTTGCACCAGAGCTCCTAATAAGAATGCTGACACGCACTTGACCGCCAAAAGTTTGTGGACACCTGATACGTGCTTTCTGAGCATACCCCGTTTCTTCTAGGAAGATGTTCCACTAGTGTGCTTGCGGAGATTCAGAGGTGTAGCTTAGTCCTAGGGGGCAGTAAGACTTTGGATCTGAAAGTCATGAGTCACACCCTTCCTGGGTTCCTGAGCAAGGTTCTTAACCTTAACCCCTATAGCCACTCAGTTGTATGAATGAGATAAAGTCACTCTGGATGAGGATGTCTAAATGTAAATATAGGGTACTGATGTAGGTGAGGTGAGGAGACCTGGAGTGCAGTCAGTGAAACAGTTCATCCCATAGGGGTCCATTCGGGTTCAAAAGCTAACGGGATGTTCAAAAAGCATGTATAAATCTTATGGTCAGAAGCTCACCAACTTTGGTCTATATAAAGTATTAATGTGCAGGTGTCTATGAACTGCCTGTTTTACAAATTAATGTCAGACACATTTATTCAAATATGAGCTGCAAACTCCGTCTTTATTTCTTTTTCGGATGACGTGGAGCTTTTGGGCTGGAATTTCTTCGCCACACTTTTATCAGAGGTTCCAACGAGGACAACGGGGACGTTTCATGCTTCAGCATCTACATCAACAGAGTATTCTTAAAAAAGAAGACACTTGTTTTGCATTTCGCCTGAAGTGAAAGATCTCATAAAAGTGTACTTTTCCTTTGGATTTAGCAACAACATGTTATTGTAGCTTGGAATCACCAGATCATCAGAGATTTCAAATATCTTCTACCGTATTTTCCGGGCTATTAAGCGCACACTAATATAAGCCACACCCACTGAATTTGACAAAGATTTCTATTTTGAACATAGATAAGCCGCACCTGTATATAAGCCGCACCTGTCTATAAGCCACACTGAAGTCTACACTGAAACTAATGAACTTCACACAGGCTTTAATGAAACACAGTGTCTGTTACACGGCTTGTATCTAAACAGTAGCCTACCAAGAAAGTCATTGTTCACCGTCTTCCTCCTTCCTTTCACAACTATTTCTCTCGAGATTTTTTCTTTTGGCATCGTCGTGCGTTTAAAAAGCTCAGAACACAGGTGAAGTGCGGTTTTTCATGCCCGGTTGTTTTCAGCGTGACGAATGATTCGCATTTCCTGTAGACAGTCCGAGTGAGCGGCAGGTCAAACGTCAGAGGAACATCATCCATATTTATGATGTGGTGCGGCCCGATTCAGTGGGAGCGCATCTGATTTAATATAAAGAGTTTCATTGGTTCACCTGAACCCGTTCTGCGATTTCATTGGTCTAATGTTATGGGGCTCAGTTTTTTGGTTTGAAGCTTGTGAAACCGGGAAAAATCCATAAATTAGCCCCTTCATTGTTCAAGCCGTGGGGTTCAAAGCGTGGAAAAATACGGTAATGAATTTGTGAGGTATTTTTTTCTCAGAAATGAGAATTATTCTTCACTTAGAAATGAAAGAATTCCTAGTTTTAAAGTCTGTATTGGCCATAACAAGTCGTCGTAAAATACATCCTATACGATTGTCGGATTATCACACTCGGGGAAAAGGTTGGTTATAATTCAGAGCAAAACTCACGACAGAGGTCATTAAGTTTTAATGATTTTTAGCTCCCAACATAAAAAAAACAACTAAAAAACAAAAAAAATCTAGAAAATGCAATACATATTAAAGAGGTGAATGATTTCTGATAAAAAGCACCTGGACCTATACAGCGTATAAACACAGCGCTGGTGTTTGTCCATCCTCATGTTTTCTACGATACATTCTCTATCATTTATTCATTTCCCGGACAGGTTAATGGTGAAGTTTGAAAGGGACACCAGTCCATCATATGCAGTCCATCCTTTTATCACATTCATTCACACCTTAGGGAAAATTCCTCACAGCTAATTCATTTCTTTTTCGATTGTTTTGGTAAAAGAAATCTGACCAGGGATCGTGAAGCTGAGAAGCAAGAACACTGTATTTATTTTTTCCCCTTTATATCACTGCACATGATTTATTCCCCTCATACTGCAGCAGCAGCACAACATTTTTATTCATTCAAGAATAGCGCGTTAGATTTACATCCGAGGTACAAATTACTTCCTGTTATGGCTTTTATAGTAGCTATAAACATCCCTTTCATTACCACCTTCTGTTTTCATCCCTCTTTAGGATAACCTCAAACCACTTCGTCCTCAAGACTTCCCTGATCTTCTCAACGAGCTAGAACTGGAGACTCCTTCTACAAATGCGAGTCTCCTCACAGCTCAGTGTAGCAGATCAGTTGATTTATGTTTTGACCTTTTTGTGTGGTGCATCTCCAATACAATCCCTGTGTTTCCTGTAAATGTAGAAGCGTACAATGAGGGTTTTTCGGCCCAACCGTCTCATTATTACATAATCCCTGTATGAGCAACTGATCGTCCTCAGACATAAATACCTCATTTCTCTGCACTCTTTATAAAGCATAATATTCTCTCGCTCACTGTATGTGTGTGTGTGTATATATACTTTTATGTTTTTTTGAGAGAGACCTTTTTTGTTTCCTTTGACAAAAGCAAATCTGTACATTTCCAGATGTTTTACTGCATTTTCATTGAAAAATCCTCTCACACTCCACTGTTTCGTCTTCCTTTTTTTTAGATTTATAATCACACGCTCGATATCATCCAGATGAGCATGAGTTTGGTTCTTCTCAAGGTTTCTTGGGATTTCCTTGCCATGGTCACCTGGGATAAATACACATCATTCCCTTTAACTCTCAAGTTCTAGAAAACTGCTTTGGGACCGTGTCCATTGTGAAAAGTGCTATAGAAATAAACGTGAACTTTGCACACTCTTGGCATCCAGACAGTTTGTTTCTTCAAGCATTCAGCTGAGATACTTTAAGATTTCGATCCGACCTTGTGATCCAGTTCATCCCAGAGCATTTCGATAGGATTTACAGTAGAGCCAGTGACTGGGCAGACCCCCCCCCATGATAGATTCTCCATTAGGTTCCCTATTAGCTGCAGTCCAGATGGAATCGCATGGTGTATGGAATGGTAGCCATGTTTTAATCAGGATATCTTTCCGGAATAAGTCTCCGCTTCTTCCTTTCTCTAAAACTACCCCCAACCATTAGGCTTCCACCTCCATGTTGGGCAATGGGTGTTAGGGTTATTTCCTGTTCTTCATCTGTTAGAGTCAGAAATGTCAAATTTGGACTTTTCTCTCCATAGATTTTTCTTCCAATCATTCAGCGTGAAGTTTTTGTGTGATTTCGCTGCTTACCGTGTTTGTTAAATGGAAACAAAAGGAACATACACGTGTCTGGAGGTTTCCAAACTCTTGACAGGCTATGTCTACATTACAAATTCCTATTTTCACTCAGACATTAACATCATTTGTACAGCGTACAATGACGATAAAGTTGAATCTAATCCAATTTAGATTAGATATCAATAGCCTCAAATGAAGCATTGGACAATCTGGAATTACAGAATGTCCAATTTTTGGACATTTTTTTTTTCTAGAATATGAATACCATAGTGACCACCTTTTACGTAGGACAACTAGTGGGAAAATTGAGTTTACTCAGTAAGGCTTTAATAAATAATCGTAAAGAAAAACCCTGCTTTATTCGTGCCTTTGAAAGAAACCGACGCAAACTTCAAATTGATGCACATCAATATCTATATATATTATTATTATTTTTAAGCCATTCACTGTATCAGTTTTGTTTGTAAAAGAGCCTCAAGAGGTAATTTCACACTTGGTCTTCCTTTGCAGTCCTTCCACAGCACTTTATGCCTCTCCAGGCAGATATAAAGCTGCTGACAGTAAGCTTCTCGTCCACAAAAAAAAACTTTCCGTTTTTTCTGCCGTCCTAATTCCACGTCTCACCTTTTTATTGGCCTTTACTTTGTCAAAAGCTGTCGACTGATAAAGAGCCAGCTT